>JBBPFK010000072.1:0-61200 GCA_037975005.1 Platalea minor
ACCAGGACCAAAAGCTCTTGCTGCTCTTCAAGTAGCTAGGACACCCCATTCACAGCCCCACCAACGCTGGTGCTGTCTCTTTCTAGAGCCTCCCAAAAGAGAACACTGTTTGTGTGGGCCACTGAGGACACCCTGAAGAAAGCTCAGCAATTGCGAACGTCCAGGGATTCCTGCCACTCCAAAGGCGCCAGGACCAAAAGCTCTTGCTGCTCTTCAAGTAGCCACACAACCCCATTCACAGATCCACCAACGCTGGTGCTATCTCTTTCTGCAGCCTTCCAAAATTGAACACTGTTTGTGTGGGCCGCCGAGTACACCCGGAGGCAGGCTCAGCAATTGCGAACGCCCAGGGATTCCTCCCACCCCAAAGGGGCCAGGACCAAAAGCTCTTGCTGCTCTTCAAGTAGCGACGTGAACCCAATTCATAGCCCAAAAACACTGGCACTGTCTCTTTCTAGTGTCTCCCAAAGCCGAATAATATCTGCCTGGGCCGACGAGTACACTCGGAGCCCAGCTCAGCAATTGTGAACGTCCAGGGATTCCTGACACCCCAAAGGCGCCAGGACCAAAACCTCTTGCTGCTCTTCAAGTAGCCAGGCAAACCCCATTCACAGACCCACCAACGCTGGTGCTGTCTCTTTCTAGAGCCTCCCAAAATAGAACACTGTTTGTGTGGGCCGCCGAGTACACCCGGAGGCAGGCTGAGCAATTGTGAATCTCCAGGGATTCCTCCCACCGCAAAGGGGCCAGGACCAAAAGCTCTTGCTGCTCTTCAAGTAGCGAGGCGAACCCAATTCATAGCCCCACGAACACTGGCACTGTCTCTTTCTAGTGTCTCCCAAAGCCGAATAATATCTGCCTGGGCCGACGAGCACACTCGGAGCCCAGCTCAGCAATTGTGAACGTCCAGGGATTCCTGCCACCCGAAAGGGGCCACGACCAAAACCTCTTGCTGCTCTTCAAGTAGCCACACAACCCCATTCTCAGCCCCACCAACGCTGGTGCTGTCTCTTTCTAGAGCCTCCCAAAAGAGAACACTCATTGTGTGGGCTGCTGAGGAGACCCGGAGGCAGGCAACACAATTGCGAACATCCAGGGATTCCTCCAACCGCAAAGGGGCCAGGACCAAAAGCTCTTGCTGCTCTTCAAGTAGCCAGGCAACCCCATTCACAGACCCACCAACGCTGGTGCTGTCTCTTTCTACAGCCTCCCAAAATTGAACACTATTTGCGTGGGCCGCCGAGTAGAGCCGGAGGCAGGCAACACAATTGCGAACATCCAGGGATTCCTGACACCCCAAAGGGGCCAGGACCAAAAGCTCTTGCTGCTCTTCAAGTAGCGAGGCGAACCCAATTCATAGCCCCACGAACACTGGCACTGTCTCTTTCTAGTGTCTCCCAAAGCCGAATAATATGTGCCTGGGCCGCCGAGTAGACTCGGAGGCAGGCTCAGCAATTGCGAACGTCCAGGGATTCCTCCCACCGCAAAGGGGCCAGGACCAAAAGCTCTTGCTGCTCTTCAAGTAGCCAGGAAACCCCATTCACAGACCCAAAAACAGTGGCACTGTCTCTTTCTAGAGCCTCCCAAAAGAGAACACTGTTTGCGTGGGCCGCTGAGGAGACCCTGAGGCAGGCTCAGCAATTGCGAACGTCCAGGGATTCCTGCCACCCCAAAGGCGCCAGGACCAAAAGCTCTTGCTGCTCTTCAAGGAGCCACACAACCCCATTCACAGATCCACCAACGCTGGTGCTATCTCTTTCTACAGCCTCCTAAAATTGAACACTATTTGCGTGGGCCGCCGAGTAGAGCCGGAGGCAGGCAACACAATTGCGACCATCCAGGGATTCCTGACACCCCAAAGGCGCCAGGACCAAAAGCTCTTGCTGCTCTTCAAGTAGCCAGGCAAACCCCATTCATATCCCCACGAACACTGGCACTGTCTCTTTCTAGTGTCTCCCAAAGCCGAATAATATCTGCCTGGGCCGCCGAGTACACTCGGAGGCAGGCTCAGCAATTGCGAACATCCAGGGATTCCTCCCACCCCAAAGGCGCCAGGACCAAAAGCTCTTGCTGCTCTTCAAGTAGCGAGGCGAACCCATTCACAGCCCCACCAACGCTGGTGCTGTCTCTTTCTAGAGCCTCCCAAAAGAGAACACTGTTTGTGTCGGCCGCCGAGTACACCCGGAGGCAGGCAACAAAATTGCGAAAGTCCAGGGATTCCTCCCACCGCAAAGGGGCCAGGACCAAAAGCTCTTGCTGCTCTTCAAGTAGCCACACAACCCCATTCACAGACCCACCAAGGCTGGTGCTGTCTCTTTCTAGAGCCTCCCAAAACAGAACACTGTTTGCGTGGGCCGCCGAGTACACCCGGAGGCAGGCTCAGCAATTGCGAACGTCCAGGGATTCCTCCCACCGCAAAGGGGCCAGGACCAAAAGCTCTTGCTGCTCTTCAAGAAGGAGACGGACCCCATTCATAGCCCCACGAACACTGGCACTGTCTCTTTCTAGTGTCTCCCAAAGCCGAATAATATCTGCCTAGACCGCCGAGCACACCCGGAGCCCAGCTCAGCAATTGCGAACGTCCAGGGATTCCTGCCACCCCAAAGGCGCCAGGACCAAAAGCTCTTGCTGCTCTTCAAGTAGCCAGGCAAACCCATTCACAGACCCACCAAGGCTGGTGCTGTCTCTTTCTACAGCCTCCCAAAATAGAACACTGTTTGCGTGGGCTGCCGAGTAGAGCCGGAGGCAGGCTCAGCAATTGCGAACGTCCAGGGATTCCTCCCACCGTAAAGGGGCCAAGACCAAAAGCTCTTGCTGCTCTTCAAGTAGCCACACAACCCCATTCACAGACCCACAAATGCTGGTGCTGTCTCTTTCTTGAGCCTCCCAAAAGAGAACACTGTTTGTGTGGGCCGCTGAGGACACCCTGAGGAAGGTTCAGCAATTGCGAACGTCCAGGGATTCCTGCCACCCCAAAGGCGCCAGGACCAAAAGCTCTTGCTGCTCTTCAAGTAGCCACACAACCCCATTCTCAGCCTTACCAACGCTGGTGCTGTCTCTTTCTAGAGCCTCCCACAATAGAACACTATTTGCGTGGGCCGCCGAGTAGAGCCGGAGGCAGGCAACACAATTGCGAACATCCAGGGATTCCTGACACCCCAAAGGCGCCAGGACCAAAAGCTCTTGCTGCTCTTCAAGTAGCGAGGCAAACCCCATTCATAGCCCCACGAACACTGGCACTGTCTCTTTCTAGTGTCTCCCAAAGCCGAATAATATCTGCCTGGGCCGCCGAGTACACTCGGAGGCAGGCTCAGCAATTGCGAACGTCCAGGGATTCCTCCCACCCCAAAGGCGCCAGGACCAAAAGCTCTTGCTGCTCTTCAAGTAGCCAGGCAAACCCCATTCACAGACCCACCAACGCTGGTGCTGTCTCTTTCTACAGCCTCCCAAAATAAAACACTGTTTGCGTGGGCCGCCGAGTACACCCGGAGGCAGGCTCAGCAATTGCGAACGTCCAGGGATTCCTCCCACCGCAAAGGAGCCACGACCAAAAGCTCTTGCTGCTCTTCAAGTAGCCAGGCAAACCCCATTCACAGCCCCAAAAACACTGGCACTGTCTCTTTCTAGAGCCTCCCAAAAGAGAACACTCTTTGTGTGGGACGCTGAGGACACCCTGAGGAAGGCTCTGCAATTGTGAACGTCCAGGGATTCCTGACACCCCAAAGGCGCCAGGACCAAAAGCTCTTGCTGCTCTTCAAGTAGCCACACAACCCCATTCACAGACCCACCAACGCTGGTGCTGTCTCTTTCTAGAGCCTCCCAAAATAGAACACTATTTGCGTGGGCCGCCGAGTAGAGCCGGAGGCAGGCAACACAATTGCGAAGATCCAGGGATTCCTGCCACCCCAAAGGCGCCAGGACCAAAAGCTCTTGCTGCTCTTCAAGGAGCCACACAACCCCATTCACAGATCCACCAACGCTGGTGCTATCTCTTTCTACAGCCTCCCAAAATTGAACACTGTTTGCGTGGGCCGCCGAGTACACCCGGAGGCAGGCTCAGCAATTGTGAACGCCCAGGGATTCCTCCCACCGCAAAGGGGCCAGGACCAAAAGCTCTTGCTGCTCTTCAAGTAGCGAGGCGAACCCAATTCATAGCCCCACGAACACTGGCACTGTCTCTTTCTAGTGTCTCCCAAAGCCGAATAATATCTGCCTGGGCAGACGAGCACACTCGGAGCCCAGCTCAGCAATTGTGAATCTCCAGGGATTCCTGCCACCCCAAAGGGGCCAGGACCAAAACCTTTTGCTGCTCTTCAAGTAGCCACACAACCCCATTCTCAGCCCCACCAACGCTGGTGCTGTCTCTTTCTACAGCCTCCCAAAAGAGAACACTGTTTGTGTGGGCTGCTGAGGAGACCCGGAGGCAGGCAACACAATTGCGAACATCCAGGGATTCCTCCAACCGCAAAGGGGCCAGGACCAAAAGCTCTTGCTGCTCTTCAAGTAGCCAGGCAAACCCCATTCACAGACCCAAAAACACTGGCACTATCTCTTTCTAGAGCCTCCCAAAAGAGAACAATGTTTGTGTGGGCCGCTGAGGACACCCTGAGGAAGGCTCAGGAACTGCGAACGTCCAGGGATTCCTGCCACCCCAAAGGCGCCAGGACCAAAAGCTCTTGCTGCTCTTCAAGTAGCCACACAACCCCATTCACAGCCCGACCAAGGCTGGTGCTGTCTCTTTCTACAGCCTCCCAAAAGAGAACACTATTTGCGTGGGCCGCCGAGTAGAGCCGGAGGCAGGCAACACAATTGCGAACATCCAGGGATTCCTGCCACCCCAAAGGCGCCAGGACCAAAAGCTCTTGCTGCTCTTCAAGTAGCGAGGCGAACCCCATTCACAGCCCCAAAAACACTGGCACTGTCTCTTTCTAGAGCCTCCCAAAAGAGAACACTGTTTGTGTGGGCCGCTGAGGAGACCCGGAGGCAGGCTCAGCAATTGCGAACGTCCAGGGATTCCTCCCACCCCAAAGGCGCCAGGACCAAAAGCTCTTGCTGCTCTTCAAGTAGCCACACAACCCCATTCACAGACGCACCAACGCTGGTGCTGTCTCTTTCTACAGCCTCCCAAAATAGAACACCATTTGCGTGGGCCGCCGAGTAGAGCCGGAGGCAGGCAACACAATTGCGAACATCCAGGGATTCCTGACACCCCAAAGGGGCCAGGACCAAAAGCTCTTACTGCTCTTCAAGTAGCCAAGCAACCCCATTCACAGACCCACCAACGCTGGTGCTGTCTCTTTCTAGAGCCTCCCAAAAGAGAACACTCTTTGTGTGGGCCGCCGAGTACACCCGGAGGCAGGCTCAGCAATTGCGAACGCCCAGGGATTCCTGCCACCCCAAAGGCGCCAGGACCAAAAGCTCTTGCTGCTCTTCAAGTAGCCAGGCAAACCCCATTCACAGCCCCAAAAACACTGGCACTGTCTGTTTCTAGAGCCTCCCAAAAGAGAACACTGTTTGTGTGGGCCGCTGAGGATACCCTGAGGAAGGCTCAGCAATTGCGAACGTCCAGGGATTCCTGCCACCCCAAAGGCGCCAGGACCAAAAGCTCTTGCTGCTCTTCAAGTAGCGAGGCGAACCCAATTCATAGCCCCAAAAACACTGGCACTGTCTCTTTCTAGTGTCTCCCAAAGCCGAATAATATGTGCCTGGGCCGCCGAGTACACTCGGAGGCAAGCTCAGCAATTGCGAACATCCAGGGATTCCTGACACCCCAGAGGCGCCAGGACCAAAAGCTCTTGCTGCTCTTCAAGTAGCCACACAACCCCATTCACAGACCCACCAACGCTGGTGCTGTCTCTTTCTACAGCCTCCCAAAATAGAACACTGTTTGTGTGGGCCGCCGAGTACACCCGGAGGCAGGCAACACAACTGCGAACATCCAGGGATTCCTCCCACCGCAAAGGGGCCAGGACCAAAAGCTCTTGCTGCTCTTCACGTAGCGAGGCGAAGCCAATTCATAGCCCCACGAACACTGGCACTGTCTCTTTCTAGTGCCTCCCAAAGACGAATAATATGTGCCTGTGCCGCCGAGTCCACTCGGAGGCAGGCTCAGCAATTGTGAACGTCCAGGGATTCGTCCCACCGCAAAGGGGCCACGACCAAAAGCTCTTGCTGCTCTTCAAGTAGCCAGGCAAACCCCATTCACAGCCCCAAAAACAGTGGCACTGTCTCTTTCTAGAACCTCCCAAAAGTGAACACTGTTTGTGTGGGCCGCTGAGGACACCCTGAGGAAGGCTCAGCAATTGCGAACGTCCAGGGATTCCTGCCACCCCAAAGGCGCCAGGACCAAAAGCTCTTGCTGCTCTTCAAGTAGCGAGGCGAACCCCATTCACAGCCCCAAAAACACTGGCACTGTCTCTTTCTAGAGCCTCCCAAAAGAGAATACTGTTTGTGTGGGCCGCCGAGTACACCCGGAGGCAGGCAACAAAATTGCGAACGTCCAGGGATTCCTCCCACCCCAAAGGCGCCAGGACCAAAAGCTCTTGCTGCTCTTCAAGTAGCCACACAACCCCATTCACAGACCCACCAACGCTGGTGCTGTCTCTTTCTACAGCCTCCCAAAATAGAACACTATTTGCGTGGGCCGCCGAGTAGAGCCGGAGGCAGGCAACACAATTGCGAACATCCAGGGATTCCTGACACCCCAAAGGGGCCAGGACCAAAAGCTCTTGCTGCTCTTCAAGTAACTAGGACACCCCATTCACAGACCCACCAACGCTGGTGCTGTCTCTTTCTAGAGCCTCCCAAAAGAGAACACTCTTTGTGTGGGCCGCCGAGTACACCCGGAGGCAGGCTCAGCAATTGCGAACGCCCAGGGATTCCTCCCACCGCAAAGGAGCCACGACCAAAAGCTCTTGCTGCTCTTCAAGTAGCGAGGCAAACCCCATTCACAGCCCCAAAAACACTGGCACTGTCTCTTTCTAGAGCCTCCCAAAAGAGAACACTGTTTGTGTGGGCCGCTGAGGATACCCTGAGGAAGGCTCAGCAATTGCGCACTTCCAGGGATTCCTGCCACCCCAAAGGCGCCAGGACCAAAAGCTCTTGCTGCTCTTCAAGTAGCGAGGCGAACCCAATTCATAGCCCCACGAACACTGGCACTGTCTCTTTCTAGTGTCTCCCAAAGCCGAATAATATGTGCCTGGGCCGCCGAGTACACTCGGAGGCAGGCTCAGCAATTGCGAAAATCCAGGGATTCCTGCCACCCAAAAGGAGCCAGGACCAAAAGCTCTTGCTGCTCTTCAAGTAGCCAGGCAACCCCATTCACAGCCCCACCAACGCTGGCGCTGTCTCTTTCTAGAGCCTCCCAAAAGAGAACACTGTTTGCGTGGGCCGCCGAGTACACCCGGAGGCAGGCTCAGCAATTGCGAACGCCCAGGGATTCCTCCCACCGCAAAGGGGCCAGGACCAAAAGCTCTTGCTGCTCTTCAAGTAGCGAGGCGAAGCCAATTCATAGCCCCACGAACACTGGCACTGTCTCTTTCTAGTGCCTCCCAAAGACGAATAATATGTGCCTGTGCCGCCGAGTACACTCGGAGGCAGGCTCAGCAATTGTGAACGTCCAGGGATTCCTCCCACCGCAAATGGGCCACGACCAAAAGCTCTTGCTGCTCTTCAAGTAGCCAGGCAAACCCCATTCACAGCCCCAAAAACAACTGGCACTGTCTCTTTCTAGAACCTCCCAAAAGTGAACACTGTTTGTGTGGGCCGCTGAGGACACCCTGAGGAAGGCTCAGCAATTGCGAACGTCCAGGGATTCCTGCCACCCCAAAGGCGCCAGGACCAAAAGCTCTTGCTGCTCTTCAAGTAGCCAGGCAAACCCCATTCACAGCCCCACCAACGCTGGTGCTGTCTCTTTCTAGAGCCTCCCAAAAGAGAACACTGTTTGTGTGGGCCGCTGAGGACACCCTGAGGAAGGCTCAGCAATTGCGAACGTCCAGGGATTCCTGACACCCCAAAGGCGCCAGGACCAAAAGCTCTTGCTGCTCTTCAAGTAGCCACACAACCCCATTCACAGACCCACCAACGCTGGTGCTGTCTCTTTCTAGAGCCTCCCAAAATAGAACACTGTTTGCGTGGGCTGCTGAGGACACCCTGAGGAAGGCTCAGAAATTGCGAACGTCCAGGGATTCCTCCCACCCCAAAGGCGCCAGGACAAAAAGCTCTTGCTGCTATTCAAGTAGCCAGGAAACCCCATGCACAGCCCCAGCAATGCTGGTGCTGTCTCTTTCTAGAGCCTCCCAAACTCCAGTATTATCTGCCTGGGGAGCTGAGTACACCCGGAGCCCAGCTCAGCAATTGTGAATCTCCAGGGATTCCTCCCACCCCAAAGGGACCAGGACCAAAAGCTCTTGCTGCTCTTCAAGTAGCTAGGACACCCCATTCACAGCCCCACCAACGCTGGTGCTGTCTCTTTCTAGAGCCTCCCAAAAGAGAACACTGTTTGTGTGGGCCACTGAGGACACCCTGAAGAAAGCTCAGCAATTGCGAACGTCCAGGGATTCCTGCCACTCCAAAGGCGCCAGGACCAAAAGCTCTTGCTGCTCTTCAAGTAGCCACACAACCCCATTCACAGATCCACCAACGCTGGTGCTATCTCTTTCTGCAGCCTTCCAAAATTGAACACTGTTTGTGTGGGCCGCCGAGTACACCCGGAGGCAGGCTCAGCAATTGCGAACGCCCAGGGATTCCTCCCACCTCAAAGGGGCCAGGACCAAAAGCTCTTGCTGCTCTTCAAGTAGCGACGTGAACCCAATTCATAGCCCCAAAAACACTGGCACTGTCTCTTTCTAGTGTCTCCCAAAGCCGAATAATATCTGCCTGGGCCGACGAGTACACTCGGAGCCCAGCTCAGCAATTGTGAACGTCCAGGGATTCCTGACACCCCAAAGGCGCCAGGACCAAAACCTCTTGCTGCTCTTCAAGTAGCCAGGCAAACCCCATTCACAGACCCACCAACGCTGGTGCTGTCTCTTTCTAGAGCCTCCCAAAATAGAACACTGTTTGTGTGGGCCGCCGAGTACACCCGGAGGCAGGCTGAGCAATTGTGAATCTCCAGGGATTCCTCCCACCGCAAAGGGGCCAGGACCAAAAGCTCTTGCTGCTCTTCAAGTAGCGAGGCGAACCCAATTCATAGCCCCACGAACACTGGCACTGTCTCTTTCTAGTGTCTCCCAAAGCCGAATAATATCTGCCTGGGCCGACGAGCACACTCGGAGCCCAGCTCAGCAATTGTGAACGTCCAGGGATTCCTGCCACCCGAAAGGGGCCACGACCAAAACCTCTTGCTGCTCTTCAAGTAGCCACACAACCCCATTCTCAGCCCCACCAACGCTGGTGCTGTCTCTTTCTAGAGCCTCCCAAAAGAGAACACTCTTTGTGTGGGCTGCTGAGGAGACCCGGAGGCAGGCAACACAATTGCGAACATCCAGGGATTCCTCCAACCGCAAAGGGGCCAGGACCAAAAGCTCTTGCTGCTCTTCAAGTAGCCAGGCAACCCCATTCACAGCCCCACCAACGCTGGTGCTGCCTCTTTCTAGAGCCTCCCAAAAGAGAACACTGTTTGTGTGGGCCGCTGAGGACACCCTGAGGAATGCTCAGGAACTGCGAACGTCCAGGGATTCCTGCCACCCCAAAGGCGCCAGGACCAAAAGCTCTTGCTGCTCTTCAAGTAGCAACACAACCCCATTCACAGACCCACCAACGCTGGTGCTGTCTCTTTCTACAGCCTCCCAAAATTGAACACTATTTGCGTGGGCCGCCGAGTAGAGCCGGAGGCAGGCAACACAATTGCGAACATCCAGGGATTCCTGACACCCCAAAGGGGCCAGGACCAAAAGCTCTTGCTGCTCTTCAAGTAGCGAGGCGAACCCAATTCATAGCCCCACGAACACTGGCACTGTCTCTTTCTAGTGTCTCCCAAAGCCGAATAATATGTGCCTGGGCCGCCGAGTAGACTCGGAGGCAGGCTCAGCAATTGCGAACGTCCAGGGATTCCTCCCACCGCAAAGGGGCCAGGACCAAAAGCTCTTGCTGCTCTTCAAGTAGCCAGGAAACCCCATTCACAGACCCACCAAGGCTGGTGCTGTCTCTTTCTACAGCCTCCCAAAAGAGAACACTGTTTGTGTGGGCTGCCGAGTACACCCGGAGTCAGGCTCAGCAATTGCGAACGTCCAGGGATTCCTGCCACCCCAAAGGGGCCACGACCAAAAGCTCTTGCTGCTCTTCAAGTAGCGAGGCGAACCCAATTCATAGCCCCACGAACACTGGCACTGTCTCTTTCTAGTGTCTCCCAAAGCCGAATAATATGTGCCTGGGCCGCCGAGTACACTCGGAGGCAGGCTCAGCAATTGCGAACGTCCAGGGATTCCTCGCACCGCAAAGGGGCCACGACCAAAAGCTCTTGCTGCTCTTCAAGTAGCCAGGCAAACCCCATTCACAGCCCCAAAAACACTGGCACTGTCTCTTTCTAGAGCCTCCCATAAGAGAACACTGTTTGTGTGGGCCGCTGAGGACACCCTGAGGAAGGCTAAGCAATTGCGAACATCCAGGGATTCCTGCCACCCCAAAGGCGCCAGGACCAAAAGCTCTTGCTGCTCTTCAAGTAGCCACACAACCCCATTTTCAGCCCCACCAACGCTGGTGCTGTCTCTTTCTACAGCCTCCCAAAATTGAACAATATTTGCGTGGGCCGCCGAGTAGAGCCGGAGGCAGGCAACACAATTGCGAACATCCAGGGATTCCTGCCACCCCAAAGGCGCCAGGACCAAAAGCTCTTGCTGCTCTTCAAGTAGCGAGGCGAACCCAATTCATAGCCCCAAAAACACTGGCACTGTCTCTTTCTAGTGTCTCCCAAAGCCGAATAATATGTGCCTGGGCCGCCGAGTACACTCGGAGGCAAGCTCAGCAATTGCGAACATCCAGGGATTCCTGACACCCCAGAGGCGCCAGGACCAAAAGCTCTTGCTGCTCTTCAAGTAGCCACACAACCCCATTCACAGACCCACCAACGCTGGTGCTGTCTCTTTCTACAGCCTCCCAAAATAGAACACTGTTTGTGTGGGCCGCCGAGTACACCCGGAGGCAGGCAACACAACTGCGAACATCCAGGGATTCCTCCCACCGCAAAGGGGCCAGGACCAAAAGCTCTTGCTGCTCTTCAACTAGCCAGGAAACCCCATTCACAGACCCACCAACGCTGGCGCTGTCTCTTTCTAGAGCCTCCCATACTCCAATCTTATCTGCCTTGGCTGCCGAGTACACCCGGAGCCCAGCTCAGCAATTGTGAATCTCCAGGGATTCCTGCCACCCCAAAGGGGCCAGGACCAGAATCTCTTGCTGCTCTTCAAGTAGCCACACAACCCCATTCTCAGCCCCACCAACGCTGGTGCTGTCTCTTTCTACAGCCTCCCAAAAGAGAACACTATCTGTGTGGGCCGCCGAGTAGAGCCGGAGGCAGGCAACACAATTGCGAACATCCAGGGATTCCTGACACCCCAAAGGCGCCAGGACCAAAAGCTCTTGCTGCTCTTCAAGTAGCCAGGCAAAGCCCATTCATAGCCCCACGAACACTGGCACTGTCTCTTTCTAGTGTCTCCCAAAGCCGAATAATATCTGCCTGGGCGGCGGAGTACACTCGGAGGCAGGCTCAGCAATTGCGAACATCCAGGGATTCCTCCCACCCCAAAGGCACCAGGAGCAAAAGCTCTTGCTGCTCTTCAAGTAGCCACACAACCCCATTCACAGACCCACCAACGCTGGCGATGTCTCTTTCTAGAGCCTCCCAAACTCCAATATTATCTGCCGGCGGAGCTGAGTACACCTGGAGCCCAGCTCAGCAATTGTGAATCCCCAGGGATTCCTCCCACCCCAAAGGCGCCAGGACCAAAAGCTCTTGCTGCTCTTCAAGTAGCCAGGACACCCCATTCACAGACCCACCAAGGCTGGTGCTGTCTCTTTCTAGAGCCTCCCAAAATAGAACACTGTTTGTGTGGGCCGCCGAGTACACCCGAAGGCAGGCTCAGCAATTGCGAACATCCAGGGATTCCTCCCACTGCAAAGGGGCCACGACCAAAAGCTCTTGATGCTCTTCAAGTAGCCAGGCAAACCCAATTCATAGGCCCACGAACACTGGCACTGTCTCTTTCTAGTGTCTCCCAAAGCCGAATAATATGTGCCTGGGCCGCCGAGTGCACTCGGAGGCAGGCTCAGCAACTGCGAACGTCCAGGGATTCCTCGCACCGCAAAGGGGCCACGACCAAAAGCTCTTGCTGCTCTTCAAGTAGCCAGGCAAACCCCATTCACAGCCCCAGAAACACTGGCACTGTCTCTTTCTAGAGCCTCCCAAAAGAGAACACTGTTTGTGTGGGCCGCTGAGGACACCCTGAGGAAGGCTAAGCAATTGCGAACGTCCAGGGATTCCTGCCACCCCAAAGGCGCCAGGACCAAAAGCTCTTGCTGCTCTTCAAGTAGCCACACAACCCCATTCTCAGCCCCACCAACGCTGGTGCTGTCTCTTTCTACAGCCTCCCAAAATAGAACACTGTTTGTGTGGGCCGCCGAGGACACCCGGAGGCAGGCAATACAACTGCGAACATCCAGGGATTCCTCCCACCGCAAAGGCGCCAGGACCAAAAGCTCTTGCTGCTCTTCAAGTAGCCAGGCGAACCCAATTCATAGCCCCACGAACACTGGCACTGTCTCTTTCTAGTGTCTCCCAAAGCCGAATAATATGTGCCTGGGCCGCCGAGTACACACGGAGGCAGGCTCAGCAATTGCGAACGTCCAGGGATTCCTGCCACCCCAAAGGCGCCAGGACCAAAAGCTCTTGCTGCTCTTCAAGTAGCCAGGCAACCCCATTCACAGCCCCACCAACGCTGGCGCTGTCTCTTTCTACAGCCTCCCAAAATAGAACACTATTTGCGTGGGCCGCCGAGTAGAGCCCTAGGCAGGCAACACAATTGTGAATATCCAGGGATTCCTGACACCCCAAAGGCGCCAGGACCAAAAGCTCTTGCTGCTCTTCAAGTAGCCACACAACCCCATTCACAGACCCACCAACGCTGGTGCTGTCTCTTTCTAGAGCCTCCCAAAAGAGAACACTGTTTGTGTGGGCCGCCGAGTACACCCGGAGGCAGGCAACACAACTGCGAATATCCAGGGATTCCTCCCACCGCAAAGGGGCCAGGACCAAAAGCTCTTGCTGCTCTTCAACTAGCCAGGAAACCCCATTCACAGACCCACCAACGCTGGCACTGTCTCTTTCTAGAGCCTCCCATAATCCAATCTTATCTGCCTGGGCTGCCGAGTACACCCGGAGCCCAGCTCAGCAATTGTGAATTTCCAGGGATTCCTGCCACCCCAGAGGCGCCAGGACCAAAAGCTCTTGCTGCTCTTCAAGTAGCCACACAACCCCATTCTCAGCCCCACCAACGCTGGTGCTGTCTCTTTCTAGAGCCTCCCAAAATAGAACACTATTTGCTTTGGCCGCCGAGTAGAGCCGGAGGCAGGCAACACAATTGAGAACATCCAGGGATTCCTGCCACCCCAAAGGCGCCAGGACCAAAAGCTCTTGCTGCTCTTCAAGTAGCGAGGCGAACCGCATTCATAGCCCCACGAACACTGGCACTGTCTCTTTCTAGTGTCTCCCAAAGCCGAATAATATCTGCCTGGGCGGCCGAGTACACTCGGAGGCAGGCTCAGCAATTGCGAACATCCAGGGATTCCTCCCACCCCAAAGGCGCCAGGAGCAAAAGCTCTTGCTGCTCTTCAAGTAGCCACACAACCCCATTCACAGACCCACCAACGCTGGCGATGTCTCTTTTTAGAGCCTCCCAAACTCCAATATTATCTGCCGGCGGAGCTGAGTACACCCGGAGCCCAGCTCAGCAATTGTGGATCTCCAGGGATTCCTGACACCCCAGAGGCGCCAGGACCAAAAGCTCTTGCTGCTCTTCAAGTAGCCACACAACCCCATTCACACACCCACCAAGGCTGGTGCTGTCTCTTTCTACAGCCTCCCAATATAGAACACTGTTTGTGTGGGCCGCCGAGTACACCCGGAGGCAGGCTCAGCAATTGCGAACGTCCAGGGATTCCTCCCACCGCAAAGGGGCCAGGACCAAAAGCTCTTGCTGCTCTTCAACTAGCCAGGAAACCCCATTCACAGACCCACCAACGCTGGCACTGTCTCTTTCTAGAGCCTCCCATACTCCAATCTTATCTGCCTGGGCTGCCGAGTATACCCGGAGCCCAGCTCAGCAATTGTGAATCTCCAGGGATTCCTGCCACCCCAAAGGGGCCAGGACCAAAAGCTCTTGCTGCTCTTCAAGTAGCCACACAACCCCATTCACAGCCCCACCAACGCTGGCGATGTCTCTTTTTAGAGCCTCCCAAACTCCAATATTATCTGCCGGCGGAGCTGAGTACACCTGGAGCCCAGCTCAGCAATTGTGAATCCCCAGGGATTCCTCCCACCCCAAAGGCGCCAGGACCAAAAGCTCTTGCTGCTCTTCAAGTAGCCAGGACACCCCATTCACAGACCCACCAAGGCTGGTGCTGTCTCTTTCTAGAGCCTCCCAAAAGAGAACACTGTTTGTGTGGGTCGCCGAGTACACCCGGAGGCAGGCTCAGCAATTGCGAACATCCAGGGATTCCTCCCACCGCAAAGGGGCCACGACCAAAAGCTCTTGCTGCTCTTCAAGTAGCGAGGCGAACCGCATTCATAGCCCCACGAACACTGGCACTGTCTCTTTCTAGTGTCTCCCAAAGCCGAATAATATGTGCCTGGGCCGCCGAGTACACTCGGAGGCAGGCTCAGCAATTGCGAACGTCCAGGGATTCCTCGCACCGCAAAAGGGCCACGACCAAAAGCTCTTGCTGCTCTTCAAGTAGCCACACAACCCCATTCACAGCCCCAAAAACACTGGCACTGTCTCTTTCTAGAGCCTCCAATAAGAGAACACTGTTTGTGTGGGCCGCTGAGGACACCCTTAGGAAGGCTCAGCAATTGCGAACGTCCAGGGATTCCTGCCACCCCAAAGGCGCCAGGACCAAAAGCTCTTGCTGCTCTTCAAGTAGCCACACAACCCCATTCACAGACCCACCAACGCTGGTGCTGTCTCTTTCTAGAGCCTCCCAAAATAGAACACTATTTGCGTGGGCCGCCGAGTAGAGCCGGAGGCAGGCAACACAATTGAGAACGTCCAGGGATTCCTGACACCCCAAAGGCGCCAGGACCAAAAGCTCTTGCTGCTCTTCAAGTAGCGAGGCGAACCGCATTCATAGCCCCACGAACACTGGCACTGTCTCTTTCTAGTGTCTCCCAAAGCCGAATAATATCTGCCTGGGCGGCCGAGTACACTCGGAGGCAGGCTCAGCAATTGCGAACATCCAGGGATTCCTCCCACCGCAAAGGGGCCAGCACCAAAAGCTCTTGCTGCTCTTCAAGTAGCCACACAACCCCATTCACAGACCCACCAACGCTGGCGATGTCTCTTTTTAGAGCCTCCCAAACTCCAATATTATCTGCCGGCGGAGCTGAGTACACCCGGAGCCCAGCTCAGCAATTGTGGATCTCCAGGGATTCCTGACACCCCAGAGGCGCCAGGACCAAAAGCTCTTGCTGCTCTTCAAGTAGCCACACAACCCCATTCACACACCCACCAAGGCTGGTGCTGTCTCTTTCTACAGCCTCCCAATATAGAACACTGTTTGTGTGGGCCGCCGAGTACACCCGGAGGCAGGCAACACAACTGCGAACATCCAGGGATTCCTCCCACCGCAAAGGGGCCGGGACCAAAAGCTCTTGCTGCTCTTCAACTAGCCAGGAAACCCCATTCACAGACCCACCAACGCTGGCACTGTCTCTTTCTAGAGCCTCCCATACTCCAATCTTATCTGCCTGGGCTGCCGAGTATACCCGGAGCCCAGCTCAGCAATTGTGAATCTCCAGGGATTCCTGCCACCCCAAAGGGGCCAGGACCAAAAGCTCTTGCTGCTCTTCAAGTAGCCACACAACCCCATTCTCAGACCCACCAACGCTGGTGCTGTCTCTTTCTACAGCCTCCCAAAATAGAACACTATCTGTGTGGGCCGCCGAGTAGAGCCGGAGGCAGGCAACACAATTGCGAACATCCAGGGATTCCTGACACCCCAAAGGGGCCAGGACCAAAAGCTCTTGCTGCTCTTCAAGTAGCCAGGCAAACCGCATTCATAGCCCCACGAACACTGGCACTGTCTCTTTCTAGCGTCTCCCAAAGCCGAATAATATCTGCCTGGGCGGCGGAGTACACTCGGAGGCAGGCTCAGCAATTGC
Source organism: Platalea minor (assembly GCA_037975005.1). Classification (NCBI taxonomy): domain Eukaryota; kingdom Metazoa; phylum Chordata; class Aves; order Pelecaniformes; family Threskiornithidae; genus Platalea; species Platalea minor. The sequence continues at coordinate 16,373 of JBBPFK010000072.1, forward strand.
GAACATCCAGGGATTCCTCCCACCCCAAAGGCACCAGGAGCAAAAGCTCTTGCTGCTCTTCAAGTAGCCACACAACCCCATTCACAGACCCACCAACGCTGGCGATGTCTCTTTTTAGAGCCTCCCAAACTCCAATATTATCTGCCTGCGGAGCTGAGTACACCTGGAGCCCAGCTCAGCAATTGTGAATCCCCAGGGATTCCTGCCACCCCAAAGGCGCCAGGACCAAAAGCTCTTGCTGCTCTTCAAGTAGCCAGGACACCCCATTCACAGACCCACCAAGGCTGGTGCTGTCTCTTTCTAGAGCCTCCCAAAAGAGAACACTGTTTGTGTGGGCCGCCGAGTACACCCGAAGGCAGGCTCAGCAATTGCGAACATCCAGGGATTCCTCCCACTGCAAAGGGGCCACGACCAAAAGCTCTTGATGCTCTTCAAGTAGCCAGGCAAACCCAATTCATAGGCCCACGAACACTGGCACTGTCTCTTTCTAGTGTCTCCCAAAGCCGAATAATATGTGCCTGGGCCGCCGAGTGCACTCGGAGGCAGGCTCAGCAACTGCGAACGTCCAGGGATTCCTCGCACCGCAAAGGGGCCACGACCAAAAGCTCTTGCTGCTCTTCAAGTAGCCAGGCAAACCCCATTCACAGCCCCAGAAACACTGGCACTGTCTCTTTCTAGAGCCTCCCAAAAGAGAACACTGTTTGTGTGGGCCGCTGAGGACACCCTGAGGCAGGCTCAGCAATTGCGAACGTCCAGGGATTCCTGCCACCCCAAAGGCGCCAGGACCAAAAGCTCTTGCTGCTCTTCAAGTAGCCACACAACCCCATTCACAGACCCACCAACGCTGGTGCTGTCTCTTTCTAGAGCCTCCCAAAATAGAACACTGTTTGTGTGGGCCGCCGAGTACACCCGGAGGCAGGCAATACAACTGCGAACATCCAGGGATTCCTCCCACCGCAAAGGCGCCAGGACCAAAAGCTCTTGCTGCTCTTCAAGTAGCGAGGCGAACCCAATTCATAGCCCCAAAAACACTGGCACTGTCTCTTTCTAGTGTCTCCCAAAGCTGAATAATATGTGCCTGGGCGGCCGAGTACACTCGGAGGCAGGCTCAGCAATTGCGAATGTCCAGGGATTCCTGACACCCCAGAGGCGCCAGGACCAAAAGCTCTTGCTGCTCTTCAAGTAGCCACACAACCCCATTCACAGACCCACCAACGCTGGTGCTGTCTCTTTCTACAGCCTCCCAAAATAGAACACTGTTTGTGTGGGCCGCCGAGTACACCCGGAGGCAGGCAACACAACTGCGAACATCCAGGGATTCCTCCCACCGCAAAGGCGCCAGGACCAAAAGCTCTTGCTGCTCTTCAAGTAGCGAGGCGAACCCAATTCATAGCCCCACGAACACTGGCACTGTCTCTTTCTAGTGTCTCTCAAAGCCGAATAATATGTGCCTGGGCCGCCGAGTACACTCGGAGGCAGGCTCAGCAATTGCGAACATCCAGGGATTCCTGCCACCCCAAAGGCGCCAGGACCAAAAGCTCTTGCTGCTCTTCAAGTAGCCACACAACCCCATTCACAGACCCACCAACGCTGGCGCTGTCTCTTTCTACAGCCTCCCAAAATTGAACACTATTTGCGTGGGCCGTCGAGTAGAGCCCTAGGCAGGCAACACAATTGTGAACATCCAGGGATTCCTGACACCCCAAAGGCGCCAGGACCAAAAGCTCTTGCTGCTCTTCAAGTAGCCACACAACCCCATTCACAGACCCACCAACGCTGGTGCTGTCTCTTTCTAGAGCCTCCCTAAAGAGAACACTGTTTGCGTGGGCCGCCGAGTACACCCGGAGGCAGGCAACACAACTGCGAACATCCAGGGATTCCTCCCACCGCAAAGGGGCCAGGACCAAAAGCTCTTGCTGCTCTTCAACTAGCCAGGAAACCCCATTCACAGACCCACCAACGCTGGCACTGTCTCTTTCTAGAGCCTCCCATACTCCAATCTTATCTGCCTGGGCTGCCGAGTATACCTGGAGCCCAGCTCAGCAATTGTGAATCTCCAGGGATTCCTGCCACCCCAAAGGGGCCAGGACCAAAAGCTCTTGCTGCTCTTCAAGTAGCCACACAACCCCATTCTCAGACCCACCAACGCTGGTGCTGTCTCTTTCTACAGCCTCCCAAAAGAGAACACTATCTGTGTGGGCCGCCGAGTACACCCGGAGGCAGGCAACACAATTGCGAACATCCAGGGATTCCTGACACCCCAAAGGCGCCAGGACCAAAAGCTCTTGCTGCTCTTCAAGTAGCCAGGCAAAGCCAATTCATAGCCCCACGAACACTGGCACTGTCTCTTTCTAGCGTCTCCCAAAGCCGAATAATATCTGCCTGGGCTGCCGAGTACACTCGGAGGTATGCTCAGCAATTGCGAACGTCCAGGGATTCCTCCCACCGCAAAGGGGCCAGGACCAAAAGCTCTTGCTGCTCTTCAAGTAGCCACACAACCCCATTCTCTGCCCCACCAACGGTGGCGCTGTCTCTTTCTACAGCCTCCCAAAATTGAACACTATTTGCGTGGGCCGCCGAGTAGAGCCGGAGGCAGGCAACACAATTGTGAACATCCAGGGATTCCTGACACCCCAAAGGCGCCAGGACCAAAAGCTCTTGCTGCTCTTCAAGTAGCCACACAACCCCATTCACAGACCCACCAACGCTGGCGATGTCTCTTTTTAGAACCTCACAAACTCCAATATTATCTGCCGGCGGAGCTGAGTACACCCGGAGCCCAGCTCAGCAATTGTGGATCTCCAGGGATTCCTGACACCCCAGAGGCGCCAGGACCAAAAGCTCTTGCTGCTCTTCAAGTAGCCACACAACCCCATTCACACACCCACCAAGGCTGGTGCTGTCTCTTTCTACAGCCTCCCAATATAGAACACTGTTTGTGTGGGCCGCCGAGTACACCCGGAGGCAGGCAACACAACTGCGAACATCCAGGGATTCCTCCCACCGCAAAGGGGCCGGGACCAAAAGCTCTTGCTGCTCTTCAACTAGCCAGGAAACCCCATTCACAGACCCACCAACGCTGGCACTGTCTCTTTCTAGAGCCTCCCATACTCCAATCTTATCTGCCTGGGCTGCCGAGTATACCCGGAGCCCAGCTCAGCAATTGTGAATCTCCAGGGATTCCTGCCACCCCAAAGGGGCCAGGACCAAAAGCTCTTGCTGCTCTTCAAGTAGTCACACAACCCCATTCTCAGACCCACCAACGCTGGTGCTGTCTCTTTCTACAGCCTCCCAAAATAGAACACTATCTGCGTGGGCCGCCGAGTAGAGCCGGAGGCAGGCAACACAATTGCGAACATCCAGGGATTCCTGACACCCCAAAGGGGCCAGGACCAAAAGCTCTTGCTGCTCTTCAAGTAGCCAGGCAAACCGCATTCATAGCCCCACGAACACTGGCACTGTCTCTTTCTAGCGTCTCCCAAAGCCGAATAATATCTGCCTGGGCGGCGGAGTACACTCGGAGGCAGGCTCAGCAATTGCGAACATCCAGGGATTCCTCCCACCGCAAAGGCACCAGGAGCAAAAGCTCTTGCTGCTCTTCAAGTAGCCACACAACCCCATTTACAGCCCCACCAACGCTGGCGATGTCTCTTTTTAGAGCCTCCCAAACTCTAATATTATCTGCCGGCGGAGCTGAGTACACCTGGAGCCTAGCTCAGCAATTGTGAATTCCCAGGGATTCCTGCCACCCCATAGGCGCCAGGACCAAAAGCTCTTGCTGCTCTTCAAGTAGCCAGGACACCCCATTCACAGACCCACCAAGGCTGGTGCTGTCTCTTTCTAGAGCCTCCAATAAGAGAACACTGTTTGTGTGGGCCGCTGAGGACACCCTGAGGAAGGCTCAGCAATTGCGAACGTCCAGGGATTCCTCCCACCCCAAAGGCGCCAGGACCAAAAGCTCTTGCTGCTCTTCAAGTAGCCACACAACCCCATTCACAGACCCACCAACGCTGGTGCTGTCTCTTTCTACAGCCTCCCAAAATTGAACACTATTTGCGTGGGCCGCCGAGTAGAGCCGGAGGCAGGCAACACAATTGCGAACATCCAGGGATTCCTGACACCCCAAAGGCGCCAGGACCAAAAGCTCTTGCTGCTCTTCAAGTAGCGAGGCGAACCCAATTCATAGCCCCAAAAACACTGGCACTGTCTCTTTCTAGTGTCTCCCAAAGCTGAATAATATGTGCCTGGGCGGCCGAGTACACTTGGAGGCAGGCTCAGCAATTGCGAATGTCCAGGGATTCCTGACACCCCAGAGGCGCCAGGACCAAAAGCTCTTGCTGCTCTTCAAGTAGCCACACAACCCCATTCACAGACCCACCAACGCTGGTGCTGTCTCTTTCTACAGCCTCCCAAAATAGAACACTGTTTGTGTGGGCCGCCGAGTACACCCGGAGGCAGGCAACACAACTGCGAACATCCAGGGATTCCTCCCACCGCAAAGGCGCCAGGACCAAAAGCTCTTGCTGCTCTTCAAGTAGCGAGGCGAACCCAATTCATAGCCCCACGAACACTGGCACTGTCTCTTTCTAGTGTCTCCCAAAGCCGAATAATATGTGCCTGGGCCGCCGAGTACACTCGGAGGCAGGCTCAGCAATTGCGAACATCCAGGGATTCCTGCCACCCCAAAGGCGCCAGGACCAAAAGCTCTTGCTGCTCTTCAAGTAGCCACACAACCCCATTCTCAGACCCACCAACGCTGGTGCTGTCTCTTTCTACAGCCTCCCAAAATAGAACACTATCTGTGTGGGCCGCCGAGTAGAGCCGGAGGCAGGCAACACAATTGCGAACATCCAGGGATTCCTGACACCCCAAAGGGGCCAGGACCAAAAGCTCTTGCTGCTCTTCAAGTAGCCAGGCAAACCGCATTCATAGCCCCACGAACACTGGCACTGTCTCTTTCTAGCGTCTCCCAAAGCCGAATAATATCTGCCTGGGCGGCGGGAGTACACTCGGAGGCAGGCTCAGCAATTGCGAACATCCAGGGATTCCTCCCACCCCAAAGGCACCAGGAGCAAAAGCTCTTGCTGCTCTTCAAGTAGCCACACAACCCCATTTACAGCCCCACCAACGCTGGCGATGTCTCTTTTTAGAGCCTCCCAAACTCTAATATTATCTGCCGGCGGAGCTGAGTACACCTGGAGCCTAGCTCAGCAATTGTGAATTCCCAGGGATTCCTGCCACCCCATAGGCGCCAGGACCAAAAGCTCTTGCTGCTCTTCAAGTAGCCAGGACACCCCACATTCACAGACCCACCAAGGCTGGTGCTGTCTCTTTCTAGAGCCTCCCAAAAGAGAACACTGTTTGTGTGGGCCGCCGAGTACACCCGGAGGCAGACTCAGCAATTGCGAACATCCAGGGATTCCTCCCACCGCAAGGGGCCACGACCAAAAGCTCTTGCTGCTCTTCAAGTAGCGAGGCGAACCCCTTTTCATAGCCCCACGAACACTGGCACTGTCTCTTTCTAGTGTCTCCCAAAGCCGAATAATATGTGCCTGGGCCGCCGAGTACACTCGGAGGCAGGCTCAGCAATTGCGAACGTCCAGGGATTCCTCGCACCGCAAAGGGGCCACGACCAAAAGCTCTTGCTGCTCTTCAAGTAGCCACACAACCCATTCACAGCCCCAAAAACACTGGCACTGTCTCTTTCTAGAGCCTCCAATAAGAGAACACTGTTTGTGTGGGCCGCTGAGGACACCCTGAGGAAGGCTCAGCAATTGCGAACGTCCAGGGATTCCTGCCACCCCAAAGGCGCCAGGACCAAAAGCTCTTGCTGCTCTTCAAGTAGCCACACAACCCCATTCACAGACCCACCAACGCTGGTGCTGTCTCTTTCTACAGCCTCCCAAAATTGAACACTATTTGCGTGGGCCGCCGAGTAGAGCCGGAGGCAGGCAACACAATTGCGAACATCCAGGGATTCCTGACACCCCAAAGGCGCCAGGACCAAAAGCTCTTGCTGCTCTTCAAGTAGCGAGGCGAACCCAATTCATAGCCCCAAAAACACTGGCACTGTCTCTTTCTAGTGTCTCCCAAAGCTGAATAATATGTGCCTGGGCGGCCGAGTACACTCGGAGGCAGGCTCAGCAATTGCGAATGTCCAGGGATTCCTGACACCCCAGAGGCGCCAGGACCAAAAGCTCTTGCTGCTCTTCAAGTAGCCACACAACCCCATTCACAGACCCACCAACGCTGGTGCTGTCTCTTTCTACAGCCTCCCAAAATAGAACACTGTTTGTGTGGGCCGCCGAGTACACCCGGAGGCAGGCAACACAACTGCGAACATCCAGGGATTCCTCCCACCGCAAAGGCGCCAGGACCAAAAGCTCTTGCTGCTCTTCAAGTAGCGAGGCGAACCCAATTCATAGCCCCACGAACACTGGCACTGTCTCTTTCTAGTGTCTCCCAAAGCCGAATAATATCTGCCTAGGCCGCCGAGTACACTCGGAGGCAGGCTCAGCAATTGCGAACGTCCAGGGATTCCTGCCACCCCAAAGGCGCAGGACCAAAAGCTCTTGCTGCTCTTCAAGTAGCCACACAACCCCATTCACAGCCCCACCAACGCTGGCGCTGTCTCTTTCTACAGCCTCCCAAAATTGAACACTATTTGCGTGGGCCGTCGAGTAGAGCCCTAGGCAGGCAACACAATTGTGAACATCCAGGGATTCTGACACCCCAAAGGCGCCAGGACCAAAAGCTCTTGCTGCTCTTCAAGTAGCCACACAACCCCATTCACAGACCCACCAACGCTGGTGCTGTCTCTTTCTAGAGCCTCCCAAAAGAGAACACTGTTTGTGTGGGCCGCCGAGTACACCCGGAGGCAGGCAACACAACTGCGAACATCCAGGGATTCCTCCCACCGCAAAGGGGCCAGGACCAAAAGCTCTTGCTGCTCTTCAACTAGCCAGGAAACCCCATTCACAGACCCACCAACGCTGGCACTGTCTCTTTCTAGAGCCTCCATACTCCAATCTTATCTGCCTGGGCTGCCGAGTATACCCGGAGCCCAGCTCAGCAATTGTGAATCTCCAGGGATTCCTGCCACCCCAAAGGGGCCAGGACCAAAATCTCTTGCTGCTCTTCAAGTAGCCACACAACCCCATTCTCAGCCCCACCAACGCTGGTGCTGTCTCTTACTACAGCCTCCCAAAATAGAACACTATCTGTGTGGGCCGCCGAGTAGAGCCGGAGGCAGGCAACACAATTGCGAACATCCAGGGATTCCTGACACCCCAAAGGCGCCAGGACCAAAAGCTCTTGCTGCTCTTCAAGTAGCCAGGCAAACCGCATTCATAGCCCCACGAACACTGGCACTGTCTCTTTCTAGCGTCTCCCAAAGCCGAATAATATCTGCCTGGGCGGCGGAGTACACTCGGAGGCAGGCTCAGCAATTGCGAACATCCAGGGATTCCTCCCACCCCAAAGGCACCAGGAGCAAAAGCTCTTGCTGCTCTTCAAGTAGCCACACAAACCCCCATTTACAGCCCCACCAACGCTGGCGATGTCTCTTTTTAGAGCCTCCCAAACTCTAATATTATCTGCCGGCGGAGCTGAGTACACCTGGAGCCTAGCTCAGCAATTGTGAATTCCCAGGGATTCCTGCCACCCCATAGGCGCCAGGACCAAAAGCTCTTGCTGCTCTTCAAGTAGCCAGGACACCCCATTCACAGACCCACCAAGGCTGGTGCTGTCTCTTTCTAGAGCCTCCCAAAAGAGAACACTGTTTGTGTGGGCCGCCGAGTACACCCGGAGGCAGGTTCAGCAATTGCGAAAGCCCAGAGATTCCTCCCACCGCAAAGGGCCACGACCAAAAGCTCTTGCTGCTCTTCAAGTAGCGAGGCGAACCCAATTCATAGGCCCACGAACACTGGCACTGTCTCTTTCTAGTGTCTCCCAAAGCCGAATAATATGTGCCTGGGCCGCCGAGTACACTCGGAGGCAGGCTCAGCAATTGCGAACGTCCAGGGATTCCTCGCACCGCAAAGGGGCCACGACCAAAAGCTCTTGCTGCTCTTCAAGTAGCCACACAACCCCATTCACAGCCCCAAAAACACTGGAAAACACTGGCACTGTCTCTTTCTAGAGCCTCCAATAAGAGAACACTGTTTGTGTGGCCGCTGAGGACACCCTGAGGAAGGCTCAGCAATTGCGAACGTCAGGGATTCCTCCCACCCAAAGGCGCCAGGACCAAAAGCTCTTGCTGCTCTTCAAGTAGCCAGGACACCCCATTCACAGACCCACCAAGGCTGGTGCTGTCTCTTTCTAGAGCTCCAAAAGAGAACACTGTTTGTGTGGGCCGCCGAGTACACCCGGAGGCAGGCAACACAACTGCGAACATCCAGGGATTCCTCCCACCGCAAAGGGGCCAGGACCAAAAGCTCTTGCTGCTCTTCAACTAGCCAGGAAACCCCATTCACAGACCCACCAACGCTGGCACTGTCCCTTTCTAGAGCCTCCCATACTCCAATCTTATCTGCCTGGGCTGCCGAGTATACCCGGAGCCCAGCTCAGCAATTGTGAATCTCCAGGGATTCCTGCCACCCCAACGGGGCCAGGACCAAAAGCTCTTGCTGCTCTTCAAGTAGCCACACAACCCCATTCTCAGCCCCACCAACGCTGGTGCTGTCTCTTTCTACAGCCTCCCAAAATAGAACACTATTTGCGTGGGCCGCCGAGTAGAGCCGGAGGCAGCAACACAATTGCGAACATCCAGGGATTCCTGACACCCCAAAGGCGCAGGACCAAAAGCTCTTGCTGCTCTTCAAGTAGCCAAGGAAAACCCGATTCATAGCCCCACGAACACTGGCACTGTCTCTTTCTAGCGTCTCCCAAAGACGAATAATATCTGCCTGGGCTGCCGAGTACACTCGGAGGCATGCTCAGCAATTGCGAACGTCCAGGGATTACTCCCACCGCAAAGGGGCCAGGACCAAAAGCTCTTGCTGCTCTTCAAGTAGCCACACAACCCCATTCTCAGCCCCACCAACGCTGGCGCTGTCTCTTTCTACAGCCTCCCAAAATAGAACACTATTTGCGTGGGCCGCCGAGTACACCCGGAGGCAGGCAACACAATTGTGAACATCCAGGGATTCCTGACACCCCAAAGGCGCCAGGACCAAAAGCTCTTGCTGCTCTTCAAGTAGCCAGGCAAACCCAATTCATAGCCCCACGAACACTGGCACTGTCTCTTTCTAGTGTCTCCCAAAGCCGAATAATATCTGCCTGGGCGGCCGAGTACACTCGGAGGCAGGCTCAGCAATTGCGAACATCCAGGGATTCCTGCCACCCCAAAGGCGCCAGGACCAAAAGCTCTTGCTGCTCTTCAATTAGCCACACAACCCCATTCTCAGCCCCACCAACGCTGGCGCTGTCTCTTTCTATAGCCTCCCAAAATAGAACACTATCTGCGTGGGCTGCCGAGTAGAGCCGGAGGCAGGCAACACAATTGCGAACATCCAGGGATTCCTGACACCCCAAAGGCGCCAGGAGCAAAAGCTCTTGCTGCTCTTCAAGTAGCCAGGCAAACCCCATTCATAGCCCCACGAACACTGGCACTGTCTCTTTCTAGTGTCTCCCAAAGCCGAATAATATCTGCCTGGGCCGACGAGCACACTCGGAGGCAGGCTCAGCAATTGCGAACATCCAGGGATTCCTGACACCCCAAAGGCGCCAGGACCAAAAGCTCTTGCTGCTCTTCAAGTAGGCACACAACCCCATTCACAGACCCACCAACGCTGGTGCTGTCTCTTTCTAGAGCCTCCTAAAATAGAACAATTTTTGTGTGGGCCGCCGAGTACACCCGGAGGCAGGCAACATAATTGCGAACGTCCAGGGATTCCTCCCACCGCAAAGGGGCCAGGACCAAAAGCTCTTGCTGCTCTTCAACTAGCCAGGAAACCCCATTCACAGACCCACCAACGCTGGCACTGTCTCTTTCTAGAGCATCCCATACTCCAATCTTTTCTGTCTGGGCTGCCGAGTACACCCGGAGCCCAGCTCAGCAATTGTGAATCTCCAGGGATTCCTCCCACCGCAAAGGGGCCAGGACCAAAAGCTCTTGCTGCTCTTCAAGTAGCCACACAACCCCATTCTCAGCCCCACCAACGCTGGCGCTGTCTCTTTCTAGAGCCTCCCAAATTAGAACACTGTTTGCGTGGGCCGCCGAGTAGAGCCGGAGGCAGGCAACACAATTGCGAACATCCAGGGATTCCTGACACCCCAAAGGCGCCAGGACCAAAAGCTCTTGCTGCTCTTCAAGTAGCCAGGCAAACCCAATTCATAGCCCCACGAACACTGGCACAGTCTCTTTCTAGTGTCTCCCAAAGCCGAATAATATCTGCCTGGGCCGCCGAGTACACTCGGAGGTAGGCTCAGCAATTGTGAATTCCCAGGGATTCCTGCCACCCCAAAGGCGCCAGGACCAAAAGCTCTTGCTGCTCTTCAAGTAGCCACACAACCCCATTCACAGACCCACCAACGCTGGTGCTGTCTCTTTCTACAGCCTCCCAAAATTGAACACTATTTGCGTGGGCCGCCGAGTAGAGCCGGAGGCAGGCAACACAATTGCGAACATCCAGGGATTCCTGACACCCCAAAGGCGCCAGGACCAAAAGCTCTTGCTGCTCTTCAAGTAGCGAGGCGAACCCAATTCATAGCCCCAAAACACTGGCACTGTCTCTTTCTAGTGTCTCCCAAAGCTGAATAATATGTGCCTGGGCGGCCGAGTACACTCGGAGGCAGGCTCAGCAATTGCGAATGTCCAGGGATTCCTGACACCCCAGAGGCGCCAGGACCAAAAGCTCTTGCTGCTCTTCAAGTAGCCACACAACCCCATTCACAGACCCACCAACGCTGGTGCTGTCTCTTTCTACAGCCTCCCAAAATAGAACACTGTTTGTGTGGGCCGCCGAGTACACCCGGAGGCAGGCAACACAACTGCGAACATCCAGGGATTCCTCCCACCGCAAAGGCGCCAGGACCAAAAGCTCTTGCTGCTCTTCAAGTAGCGAGGCGAACCCAATTCATAGCCCCACGAACACTGGCACTGTCTCTTTCTAGTGTCTCCCAAAGCCGAATAATATGTGCCTGGGCCGCCGAGTACACTCGGAGGCAGGCTCAGCAATTGCGAACATCCAGGGATTCCTGCCACCCCAAAGGCGCCAGGACCAAAAGCTCTTGCTGCTCTTCAAGTAGCCACACAACCCCATTCACAGCCCCACCAACGCTGGCGCTGTCTCTTTCTACAGCCTCCCAAAATTGAACACTATTTGCGTGGGCCGTCGAGTAGAGCCCTAGGCAGGCAACAAAATTGTGAACATCCAGGGATTCCTGACACCCCAAAGGCGCCAGGACCAAAAGCTCTTGCTGCTCTTCAAGTAGCCACACAACCCCATTCACAGACCCACCAACGCTGGTGCTGTCTCTTTCTAGAGCCTCCCAAAAGAGAACACTGTTTGTGTGGGCCGCTGAGGACACCCTGAGGAAGGCTCAGCAATTGCGAACGTCCAGGGATTCCTGCCACCCCAAAGGCGCCAGGACCAAAAGCTCTTGCTGCTCTTCAACTAGCCAGGAAACCCCATTCACAGACCCACCAACGCTGGCACTGTCCCTTTCTAGAGCCTCCCATACTCCAATCTTATCTGCCTGGGCTGCCGAGTATACCCGGAGCCCAGCTCAGCAATTGTGAATCTCCAGGGATTCCTGCCACCCCAAAGGGGCCAGGACCAAAAGCTCTTGCTGCTCTTCAAGTAGCCACACAACCCCATTCTCAGCCCCACCAACGCTGGTGCTGTCTCTTTCTACAGCCTCCCAAAATAGAACACTATCTGTGTGGGCCGCCGAGTAGAGCCGGAGGCAGGCAACACAATTGCGAACATCCAGGGATTCCTGACACCCCAAAGGCGCTAAGACCAAAAGCTCTTGCTGCTCTTCAAGTAGCCAAGGAAAACCCGATTCATAGCCCCACGAACACTGGCACTGTCTCTTTCTAGCGTCTCCCAAAGACGAATAATATCTGCCTGGGCTGCCGAGTACACTCGGAGGCATGCTCAGCAATTGCGAACGTCCAGGGATTCCTCCCACCGCAAAGGGGCCAGGACCAAAAGCTCTTGCTGCTCTTCAAGTAGCCACACAACCCCATTCTCAGCCCCACCAACGGTGGCGCTGTCTCTTTCTACAGCCTCCCAAAATAGAACACTATTTGCGTGGGCCGCCGAGTACACCCGGAGGCAGGCAACACAATTGTGAACATCCAGGGATTCCTGACACCCCAAAGGCGCCAGGAGCAAAAGCTCTTGCTGCTCTTCAAGTAGCCAGGCAAACCCCATTCATAGCCCCACGAACACTGGCACTGTCTCTTTCTAGTGTCTCCCAAAGCCGAATAATATCTGCCTGGGCCGCCGAGTACACTCGGAGGCAGGCTCAGCAATTGCGAACATCCAGGGATTCCTGCCACCCCAAAGGCGCCAGGACCAAAAGCTCTTGCTGCTCTTCAATTAGCCACACAACCCCATTCTCAGCCCCACCAACGCTGGCGCTGTCTCTTTCTATAGCCTCCCAAAATAGAACAATTTTTGTGTGGGCCGCCTAGTACACCCGGAGGCAGGCAACATAATTGCGAACGTCCAGGGATTCCTCCCACCGCAAAGGGGCCAGGACCAAAAGCTCTTGCTGCTCTTCAACTAGCCAGGAAACCCCATTCACAGACCCACCAACGCTGGCACTGTCTCTTTCTAGAGCATCCCATACTCCAATCTTTTCTGTCTGGGCTGCCGAGTACACCCGGAGCCCAGCTCAGCAATTGTGAATCTCCAGGGATTCCTCCCACCGCAAAGGGGCCAGGACCAAAAGCTCTTGCTGCTCTTCAAGTAGCCACACAACCCCATTCTCAGCCCCACCAACGCTGGCGCTGTCTCTTTCTAGAGCCTCCCAAAAGAGAACACTGTTTGCGTGGGCCGCCGAGTACACCCGGAGGCAGGCAACACAACTGCGAACATCCAGGGATTCCTGACACCCCAAAGGCGCCAGGACCAAAAGCTCTTGCTGCTCTTCAAGTAGCCAGGCAAACCCAATTCATAGCCCCACGAACACTGGCACAGTCTCTTTCTAGTGTCTCCCAAAGCCGAATAATATCTGCCTGGGCCGCCGAGTACACTCGGAGGCAGGCTCAGCAATTGTGAATTCCCAGGGATTCCTGCCACCCCAAAGGCGCCAGGACCAAAAGCTCTTGCTGCTCTTCAAGTAGCCACACAACCCCATTCACAGACCCACCAACGCTGGTGCTGTCTCTTTCTACAGCCTCCCAAAATTGAACACTATTTGCGTGGGCCGCCGAGTAGAGCCGGAGGCAGGCAACACAATTGCGAACATCCAGGGATTCCTGACACCCCAAAGGCGCCAGGACCAAAAGCTCTTGCTGCTCTTCAAGTAGCGAGGCGAACCCAATTCATAGCCCCAAAAACACTGGCACTGTCTCTTTCTAGTGTCTCCCAAAGCTGAATAATATGTGCCTGGGCGGCCGAGTACACTCGGAGGCAGGCTCAGCAATTGCGAATGTCCAGGGATTCCTGACACCCCAGAGGCGCCAGGACCAAAAGCTCTTGCTGCTCTTCAAGTAGCCACACAACCCCATTCACAGACCCACCAACGCTGGTGCTGTCTCTTTCTACAGCCTCCCAAAATAGAACACTGTTTGTGTGGGCCGCCGAGTACACCCGGAGGCAGGCAACACAACTGCGAACATCCAGGGATTCCTCCCACCGCAAAGGCGCCAGGACCAAAAGCTCTTGCTGCTCTTCAAGTAGCGAGGCGAACCCAATTCATAGCCCCACGAACACTGGCACTGTCTCTTTCTAGTGTCTCCCAAAGCCGAATAATATGTGCCTGGGCCGCCGAGTACACTCGGAGGCAGGCTCAGCAATTGCGAACATCCAGGGATTCCTGCCACCCCAAAGGCGCCAGGACCAAAAGCTCTTGCTGCTCTTCAAGTAGCCACACAACCCCATTCACAGCCCCACCAACGCTGGCGCTGTCTCTTTCTACAGCCTCCCAAAATTGAACACTATTTGCGTGGGCCGTCGAGTAGAGCCCTAGGCAGGCAACACAATTGTGAACATCCAGGGATTCCTGACACCCCAAAGGCGCCAGGACCAAAAGCTCTTGCTGCTCTTCAAGTAGCCACACAACCCCATTCACAGACCCACCAACGCTGGTGCTGTCTCTTTCTAGAGCCTCCCAAAAGAGAACACTGTTTGTGTGGGCCGCCGAGTACACCCGGAGGCAGGCAACACAACTGCGAACATCCAGGGATTCCTCCCACCGCAAAGGGGCCAGGACCAAAAGCTCTTGCTGCTCTTCAACTAGCCAGGAAACCCCATTCACAGACCCACCAACGATGGCACTGTCCCTTTCTAGAGCCTCCCATAATCCAATCTTATCTGCCTGGGCTGCCGAGTATACCCGGAGCCCAGCTCAGCAATTGTGAATCTCCAGGGATTCCTGCCACCCCAAAGGGGCCAGGACCAAAAGCTCTTGCTGCTCTTCAAGTAGCCACACAACCCCATTCTCAGCCCCACCAACGCTGGTGCTGTCTCTTTCTACAGCCTCCCAAAATAGAACACTATCTGTGTGGGCCGCCGAGTAGAGCCGGAGGCAGGCAACACAATTGCGAACATCCAGGGATTCCTGACACCCCAAAGGCGCCAGGACCAAAAGCTCTTGCTGCTCTTCAAGTAGCCAAGGAAAACCCGATTCATAGCCCCACGAACACTGGCACTGTCTCTTTCTAGCGTCTCCCAAAGACGAATAATATCTGCCTGGGCTGCCGAGTACACTCGGAGGCATGCTCAGCAATTGCGAACGTCCAGGGATTCCTCCCACCGCAAAGGGGCCAGGAGCAAAAGCTCTTGCTGCTCTTCAAGTAGCCACACAACCCCATTCTCAGCCCCACCAACGGTGGCGCTGTCTCTTTCTACAGCCTCCCAAAATAGAACACTATTTGCGTGGGCCGCCGAGTACACCCGGAGGCAGGCAACACAATTGTGAACATCCAGGGATTCCTGACACCCCAAAGGCGCCAGGACCAAAAGCTCTTGCTGCTCTTCAAGTAGCCAGGCAAACCCAATTCATAGCCCCACGAACACTGGCACTGTCTCTTTCTAGTGTCTCCCAAAGCCGAATAATATCTGCCTGGGCGGCCGAGTACACTCGGAGGCAGGCTCAGCAATTGCGAACATCCAGGGATTCCTGCCACCCCAAAGGCGCCAGGACCAAAAGCTCTTGCTGCTCTTCAATTAGCCACACAACCCCATTCTCAGCCCCACCAACGCTGGCGCTGTCTCTTTCTATAGCCTCCCAAAATAGAACACTATTTGCGTGGGCTGCCGAGTAGAGCCGGAGGCAGGCAACACAATTGCGAACATCCAGGGATTCCTGACACCCCAAAGGCGCCAGGAGCAAAAGCTCTTGCTGCTCTTCAAGTAGCCAGGCAAACCCCATTCATAGCCCCACGAACACTGGCACTGTCTCTTTCTAGTGTCTCCCAAAGCCGAATAATATCTGCCTGGGCCGACGAGCACACTCGGAGGCAGGCTCAGCAATTGCGAACATCCAGGGATTCCTGCCACCCCAAAGGCGCCAGGACCAAAAGCTCTTGCTGCTCTTCAAGTAGGCACACAACCCCATTCACAGACCCACCAACGCTGGTGCTGTCTCTTTCTAGAGCCTCCTAAAATAGAACAATTTTTGTGTGGGCCGCCGAGTACACCCGGAGGCAGGCAACATAATTGCGAACGTCCAGGGATTCCTCCCACCGCAAAGGGGCCAGGACCAAAAGCTCTTGCTGCTCTTCAACTAGCCAGGAAACCCCATTCACAGACCCACCAACGCTGGCACTGTCTCTTTCTAGAGCATCCCATACTCCAATCTTTTCTGTCTGGGCTGCCGAGTACACCCGGAGCCCAGCTCAGCAATTGTGAATCTCCAGGGATTCCTCCCACCGCAAAGGGGCCAGGACCAAAAGCTCTTGCTGCTCTTCAAGTAGCCACACAACCCCATTCTCAGCCCCACCAACGCTGGCGCTGTCTCTTTCTAGAGCCTCCCAAATTAGAACACTGTTTGCGTGGGCCGCCGAGTAGAGCCGGAGGCAGGCAACACAATTGCGAACATCCAGGGATTCCTGACACCCCAAAGGCGCCAGGACCAAAAGCTCTTGCTGCTCTTCAAGTAGCCAGGCAAACCCAATTCATAGCCCCACGAACACTGGCACAGTCTCTTTCTAGTGTCTCCCAAAGCCGAATAATATCTGCCTGGGCCGCCGAGTACACTCGGAGGCAGGCTCAGCAATTGTGAATTCCCAGGGATTCCTGCCACCCCAAAGGCGCCAGGACCAAAAGCTCTTGCTGCTCTTCAAGTAGCCACACAACCCCATTCACAGACCCACCAACGCTGGCGCTGTCTCTTTCTATAGCCTCCCAAAAGAGAACACTATTTGCGTGGGCCGCCGAGTAGACCCGGAGGCAGGCAACACAATTGCGAACATCCAGGGATTCCTCCCACCGCAAAGGGGCCAGGACCAAAAGCTCTTGCTGCTCTTCAACTAGCCAGGAAACCCTATTCACAGCCCCAAAAACACTGGCACTGTCTCTTTCTAGAGCCTCCCATACTCCAATCTTATCTGCCTGGGCTGCCGAGTACACCCGGAGCCCAGCTCAGCAATTGTGAATCTCCAGGGATTCCTGCCACCCCAAAGGGGCCAGGACCAAAAGCTCTTGCTGCTCTTCAAGTAGCCACACAACCCCATTCTCAGCCCCACCAACGCTGGTGCTGTCTCTTTCTACAGCCTCCCAAAATAGAACACTATCTGTGTGGGCCGCCGAGTAGAGCCGGAGGCAGGCAACACAATTGCGAACGTCCAGGGATTCCTGACACCCCAAAGGCGCCAGGACCAAAAGCTCTTGCTGCTCTTCAAGTAGCCAGGCAAACCGCATTCATAGCCCCACGAACACTGGCACTGTCTCTTTCTAGCGTCTCCCAAAGCCGAATAATATCTGCCTGGGCGGCGGAGTACACTCGGAGGCAGGCTCAGCAATTGCGAACATCCAGGGATTCCTCCCACCCCAAAGGCACCAGGAGCAAAAGCTCTTGCTGCTCTTCAAGTAGCCACAGAACCCCATTCACAGACCCACCAACGCTGGCGATGTCTCTTTTTAGAGCCTCCCAAACTCCAATATTATCTGCCGGCGGAGCTGAGTACACCTGGAGCCCAGCTCAGCAATTGTGAATCCCCAGGGATTCCTCCCACCGCAAAGGCGCCAGGACCAAAAGCTCTTGCTGCTCTTCAAGTAGCCACACAACCCCATTCACAGACCCACCAAGGCTGGTGCTGTCTCTTTCTAGAGCCTCCCAAAAGAGAACACTGTTTGTGTGGGCCGCCGAGTACACCCGGAGGCAGACTCAGCAATTGCGAACATCCAGGGATTCCTCCCACCGCAAAGGGGCCACGACCAAAAGCTCTTGCTGCTCTTCAAGTAGCCACACAACCCCATTCACAGCCCCAAAAACACTGGCACTGTCTCTTTCTAGAGCCTCCAATAAGAGAACACTGTTTGTGTGGGCCGCTGAGGACACCCTGAGGAAGGCTCAGCAATTGCGAACGTCCAGGGATTCCTGCCACCCCAAAGGCGCCAGGACCAAAAGCTCTTGCTGCTCTTCAAGTAGCCACACAACCCCATTCACAGCCCCACCAACGCTGGTGCTGTCTCTTTCTACAGCCTCCCAAAATTGAACACTATTTGCGTGGGCCGCCGAGTAGAGCCGGAGGCAGGCAACACAATTGCGAACATCCAGGGATTCATGACACCCCAAAGGCGTCAGGACCAAAAGCTCTTTCTGCTCTTCAAGTAGCGAGGCGAACCCAATTCATAGCCCCAAAAACACTGGCACTGTCTCTTTCTAGAGCCTCCAAAAATAGAACACTATTTGCGTGGGCCGCCGAGTACACTCGGAGGCAGGCTCAGCAATTGCGAATGTCCAGGGATTCCTGACACCCCAGAGGCGCCAGGACCAAAAGCTCTTGCTGCTCTTCAAGTAGCCACACAACCCCATTCACAGACCCACCAAGGCTGGTGCTGTCTCTTTCTACAGCCTCCCAAAAGAGAACACTGTTTGCGTGGGCCGCCGAGTACACCCGGAGGCAGGCAACACAATTGCGAACATCCAGGGATTCCTGCCACCCCAAAGGCGCCAGGACCAAAAGCTCTTGCTGCTCTTCAAGTAGCGAGGCGAACCCAGTTCATAGCCCCTCGAACACTGGCACTGTCTCTTTCTAGTGTCTCCCAAAGCCGAATAATATGTGCCTGGGCCGCCGAGTACACTCGGAGGCAGGCTCAGCAATTGCGAACGTCCAGGGATTCCTGCCACCCCAAAGGCGCCAGGACCAAAAGCTCTTGCTGCTCTTCAAGTAGCCACACAACCCCATTCACAGCCCCACCAACGCTGGCGCTGTCTCTTTCTACAGCCTCCCAAAATTGAACACTATTTGCGTGCGCCGCCGACTAGAGCCCTAGGCAGGCAACACAATTGTGAACATCCAGGGATTCCTGACACCCCAAAGGCGCCAGGACCAAAATCTCTTGCTGCTCTTCAAGTAGCCACACAACCCCATTCACAGACCCACCAACGCTGGTGCTGTCTCTTTCTAGAGCCTCCCAAAAGAGAACACTGTTTGTGTGGGCCGCCGAGTACACCCGGAGGCAGGCAACACAACTGCGAATATCCAGGGATTCCTCCCACCGCAAAGGGGCCAGGACCAAAAGCTCTTGCTGCTCTTCAACTAGCCAGGAAACCCCATTCACAGACCCACCAACGCTGGCACTGTCTCTTTTTAGAGCCTCCCATACTCCAATCTTATCTGCCTGGGCTGCCGAGTACACCCGGAGCCCAGCTCAGCAATTGTGAATTTCCAGGGATTCCTGCCACCCCAGAGGCGCCAGGACCAAAAGCTCTTGCTGCTCTTCAAGTAGCCACACAACCCCATTCTCAGCCCCACCAACGCTGGCGCTGTCTCTTTCTAGAGCCTCCCAAAATAGAACACTATTTGCGTGGGCCGCCGAGTAGAGCCGGAGGCAGGCAACACAATTGCGAACATCCAGGGATTCCTGCCACCCCAAAGGCGCCAGGACCAAAAGCTCTTGCTGCTCTTCAAGTAGCGAGGCGAACCCAATTCACAGCCCCACGGACACTGGCACTGTCTCTTTCTAGTGTCTCCCAAAGCCGAATAATATCTGCCTGGGCTGCCGAGTACACTCGGAGGCATGCTCAGCAATTGCGAACGTCCAGGGATTCCTCCCACCGCAAAGGGGCCAGGAGCAAAAGCTCTTGCTGCTCTTCAAGTAGCCACACAACCCCATTCTCAGCCCCACCAACGGTGGCGCTGTCTCTTTCTACAGCCTCCCAAAATAGAACACTATTTGCGTGGGCCGCCGAGTAGAGCCGGAGGCAGGCAACACAATTGTGAACATCCAGGGATTCCTGACACCCCAAAGGCGCCAGGACCAAAAGCTCTTGCTGCTCTTCAAGTAGCCAGGCAAACCCAATTCATAGCCCCACGAACACTGGCACTGTCTCTTTCTAGTGTCTCCCAAAGCCGAATAATATCTGCCTGGGCGGCCGAGTACACTCGGAGGCAGGCTCAGCAATTGCGAACATCCAGGGATTCCTCCCACCCCAAAGGCGCCAGGACCAAAAGCTCTTGCTGCTCTTCAATTAGCCACACAACCCCATTCACAGACCCACCAACGCTGGCGCTGTCTCTTTCTATAGCCTCCCAAAAGAGAACACTATTTGCGTGGGCCGCCGAGTAGAGCCGGAGGCAGGCAACACAATTGCGAACATCCAGGGATTCCTCCCACCGCAAAGGGGCCAGGACCAAAAGCTCTTGCTGCTCTTCAACTAGCCAGGAAACCCCATTCACAGACCCACCAACGCTGGCACTGTCTCTTTCTAGAGCATCCCATACTCCAATCTTATCTGCCTGGGCTGCCGAGTACACCCGGAGCCCAGCTCAGCAATTGTGAATTTCCAGGGATTCCTGCCACCCCAAAGGGGCCAGGACCAAAAGCTCTTGCTGCTCTTCAAGTAGCCACACAACCCCATTCTCAGCCCCACCAACGCTGGTGCTGTCTCTTTCTACAGCCTCCCAAAATACAACACTATCTGCGTGGGCCGCCGAGTAGAGCCGGAGGCAGGCAACACAATTGCGAACATCCAGGGATTCCTGACACCCCAAAGGGGCCAGGACCAAAAGCTCTTGCTGCTCTTCAAGTAGCGAGGCGAACCCCATTCATAGCCCCACAACCACTGGCACTGTCTCTTTCTAGTGTCTCCCAAAGCCGAATAATATCTGCCTAGGCCGCCGAGTACACTCGGAGGCAGGCTCAGCAATTGCGAACGTCCAGGGATTCCTCCCACCGCAAAGGGGCCAGGACCAAAAGCTCTTGCTGCTCTTCAAGTAGCCACACAACCCCATTCACAGACCCACCAAGGCTGGTGCTGTCTCTTTCTACAGCCTCCCAAACTCCAATATTATCTGCCTGCAGAGCTGAGTACACCCGGAGCCCAGCTCAGCAATTGTGAATCTCCAGTGATTCCTCCCACCCCAAAGGGACCAGGACCAAAAGCTCTTGCTGCTCTTCAAGTAGCGAGGCGAACCCAATCCATAGCCCCACGAACACTGGCACTGTCTCTTTCTAGTGTCTCCCAAAGCCAAATAATATCTGCTTGAGCCGCCGAGTACACTCGGAGGAAGGCTCAGCAATTGCGAACGTCCAGGGATTCCTCCCACCGCAAAGGAGCCACAACCAAAAGCTCTTGCTGCTCTTCAAGTAGACAGGCAAACCCCATTCACAGCCCCAAAAACACTGGCACTGTCTCTTTCTAGAGCCTCCCAAAAGAGAACACTGTTTGTGTGGGCCGCTGAGGACACCCTGAGGAAGGCTCAGCAATTGCGAACGTCCAGGGATTCCTGCCACCCCAAAGGCGCCAGGACCAAAAGCTCTTGCTGCTCTTCAAGTAGCCACACAACCCCATTCACAGACCCACCAACGCTGGTGCTGTCTCTTTCTACAGCCACCCAAAATTGAAAACTATCTGCGTGCGCCGCCGAGTAGATCCGGAGGCAGGCAACACAACTGCGAACATCCAGGGATTCCTCCCACCGCAAAGGGGCCAGGACCAAAAGCTCTTGCTGCTCTTCAAGTAGCCAGGCTACCCCATTCACAGCCCCACCAACGCTGGCACTGTCTCTTTCTAGAGCCTCCCATACTCCAATATTATCTGCCTGGGCTGCCGAGTACACCCAGAGCCCAGCTCTGCAATTGTGAATCTCCAGGGATTCCTGCCACCCCAAAGGGGCCAGGACCAAAAGCTCTTGCTGCTCTTCAAGTAGCGAGGCGAACCCCATTCATAGCCCCACAAACACTGGCACTGTCTCTTTCTAGTGTCTGCCAAAGCCGAATAATATCTGCCTGGGCCGCCGAGTACACTCGGAGGCAGGCTCAGCAATTGCGAACGTCCAGGGATTCCTCCCACCGCAAAGGCGCCACGAAAAAAAGCTCTTGCTGCTCTTCAAGTAGCCACACAACCCCATTCTCAGCCCCACCAACGCTGGTGCTGTCTCTTTCTAGAGCCTCACAAAAGAGAACACTATTTGCGTGGGCCGCCGAGTAGAGCCGGAGGCAGGCTCAGCAATTGCGAACATCCAGGGATTCCTCCCACACCAAAGGCGCCAGGACCAAAAGCTCTTGCTGCTTTTGAAGTAGCCACACAACCCCATTCACAGACCCACCAAGGCTGGTGCTGTCTTTTTCTACAGCCTCCCAAACTCCAATATTATCTGCCTGCGGAGCTGAGTACACCCGGAGCCCAGCTCAGCAATTGCGAATGTCCAGGGATTCCTCCCACCCCAAAGGGACCAGGACCAAAAGCTCTTGCTGCTCTTCAAGTAGCGAGGCGAACCCAATTCATAGCCCCACGAACACTGGCACTGTCTCTTTCTAGTGTCTCCCAAAGCCGAATAATATCTGCCTGGGCCGCCGAGTACACTCGGAGGCAGGCTCAGCAATTGCGAACGTCCAGGGATTCCTCCCACCGCAAAGGGGCCAGGACCAAAAGCTCTTGCTGCTCTTCAACTAGCCATGAAACCCCATTCACAGACCCACCAACGCTGGCACTGTCTCTTTCTAGAGCCTCCCATACTCCAATATTATCTGCCTGGGCTGCCGAGTACACCCAGAGCCCAGCTCTGCAATTGTGAATTCCCAGGGATTCCTGACACCCCAAAGGCGCCAGGACCAAAAGCTCTTGCTGCTCTTCAAGTAGCGAGGCGAACCCAATTCATAGCCCCAAAAACACTGGCACTGTCTCTTTCTAGTGTCTCCCAAAGCTGAATAATATGTGCCTGGGCGGACGAGTACACTCGGAGGCAGGCTCAGCAATTGCGAATGTCCAGGGATTCCTGACACCCCAGAGGCGCCAGGACCAAAAGCTCTTGCTGCTCTTCAAGTAGCCACACAACCCCATTCACAGACCCACCAACGCTGGTGCTGTCTCTTTCTACAGCCTCCCAAAATAGAACACTGTTTGTGTGGGCCGCCGAGTACACCCGGAGGCAGGCAACACAACTGCGAACATCCAGGGATTCCTCCCACCGCAAAGGCGCCAGGACCAAAAGCTCTTGCTGCTCTTCAAGTAGCGAGGCGAACCCAATTCATAGCCCCACGAACACTGGCACTGTCTCTTTCTAGTGTCTCCCAAAGCCGAATAATATGTGCCTGGGCCGCCGAGTACACTCGGAGGCAGGCTCAGCAATTGCGAACATCCAGGGATTCCTGCCACCCCAAAGGCGCCAGGACCAAAAGCTCTTGCTGCTCTTCAAGTAGCCACACAACCCCATTCACAGCCCCACCAACGCTGGCGCTGTCTCTTTCTACAGCCTCCCAAAATTGAACACTATTTGCGTGGGCCGTCGAGTAGAGCCCTAGGCAGGCAACACAATTGTGAACATCCAGGGATTCCTGACACCCCAAAGGCGCCAGGACCAAAAGCTCTTGCTGCTCTTCAAGTAGCCACACAACCCCATTCACAGACCCACCAACGCTGGTGCTGTCTCTTTCTAGAGCCTCCCAAAAGAGAACACTGTTTGCGTGGGCCGCCGAGTACACCCGGAGGCAGGCAACACAACTGCGAACATCCAGGGATTCCTCCCACCGCAAAGGGGCCAGGACCAAAAGCTCTTGCTGCTCTTCAATTAGCCAGGAAACCCCATTCACAGACCCACCAACGCTGGCACTGTCTCTTTCTAGAGCCTCCCATACTCCAATCTTATCTGCCTGGGCTGCCGAGTATACCCGGAGCCCAGCTCAGCAATTGTGAATCTCCAGGGATTCCTGCCACCCCAAAGGGGCCAGGACCAAAAGCTCTTGCTGCTCTTCAAGTAGCCACACAACCCCATTCTCAGCCCCACCAACGCTGGTGCTGTCTCTTTCTACAGCCTCCCAAAATAGAACACTATCTGTGTGGGCCGCCGAGTACACCCGGAGGCAGGCAACACAACTGCGAACATCCAGGGATTCCTCCCACCGCAAAGAGACCAGGACCAAAAGCTCTTGCTGCTCTTCAACTAGCCAGGAAACCCCATTCACAGACCCACCAACGCTGGTGATGTCTCTTTCTAGAGCCTCCCATACTCCAATCTTATCTGCCTGGGCTGCCGAGTATACCCGGAGCCCAGCTCTGCAATTGTGAATCTCCAGGGATTCCTGCCACCCCAAAGGGGCCAGGACCAAAAGCTCTTGCTGCTCTTCAAGTAGCGAGGCGAACCCCATTCATAGCCCCACAAACACTGGCACTGTCTCTTTCTAGTGTCTGCCAAAGCCGAATAATATCTGCCTGGGCCGCCGAGTACACTCGGAGGCAGGCTCAGCAATTGCGAACGTCCAGGGATTCCTCCCACCGCAAAGGCGCCACGAAAAAAAGCTCTTGCTGCTCTTCAAGTAGCCACACAACCCCATTCTCAGCCCCACCAACGCTGGTGCTGTCTCTTTCTAGAGCCTCACAAAAGAGAACACTATTTGCGTGGGCCGCCGAGTAGAGCCGGAGGCAGGCTCAGCAATTGCGAACATCCAGGGATTCCTCCCACACCAAAGGCGCCAGGACCAAAAGCTCTTGCTGCTTTTGAAGTAGCCACACAACCCCATTCACAGACCCACCAAGGCTGGTGCTGTCTTTTTCTACAGCCTCCCAAACTCCAATATTATCTGCCTGCGGAGCTGAGTACACCCGGAGCCCAGCTCAGCAATTGCGAATGTCCAGGGATTCCTCCCACCCCAAAGGGACCAGGACCAAAAGCTCTTGCTGCTCTTCAAGTAGCGAGGCGAACCCAATTCATAGCCCCACGAACACTGGCACTGTCTCTTTCTAGTGTCTCCCAAAGCCGAATAATATCTGCCTGGGCCGCCGAGTACACTCGGAGGCAGGCTCAGCAATTGCGAACGTCCAGGGATTCCTCCCACCGCAAAGGGGCCAGGACCAAAAGCTCTTGCTGCTCTTCAACTAGCCATGAAACCCCATTCACAGACCCACCAACGCTGGCACTGTCTCTTTCTAGAGCCTCCCATACTCCAATATTATCTGCCTGGGCTGCCGAGTACACCCAGAGCCCAGCTCTGCAATTGTGAATTCCCAGGGATTCCTGACACCCCAAAGGCGCCAGGACCAAAAGCTCTTGCTGCTCTTCAAGTAGCGAGGCGAACCCAATTCATAGCCCCAAAAACACTGGCACTGTCTCTTTCTAGTGTCTCCCAAAGCTGAATAATATGTGCCTGGGCGGACGAGTACACTCGGAGGCAGGCTCAGCAATTGCGAATGTCCAGGGATTCCTGACACCCCAGAGGCGCCAGGACCAAAAGCTCTTGCTGCTCTTCAAGTAGCCACACAACCCCATTCACAGACCCACCAACGCTGGTGCTGTCTCTTTCTACAGCCTCCCAAAATAGAACACTGTTTGTGTGGGCCGCCGAGTACACCCGGAGGCAGGCAACACAACTGCGAACATCCAGGGATTCCTCCCACCGCAAAGGCGCCAGGACCAAAAGCTCTTGCTGCTCTTCAAGTAGCCAGGCAAACCCAATTCATAGCCCCACGAACACTGGCACTGTCTCTTTCTAGTGTCTCCCAAAGCCGAATAATATGTGCCTGGGCCGCCGAGTACACTCGGAGGCAGGCTCAGCAATTGCGAACATCCAGGGATTCCTGCCACCCCAAAGGCGCCAGGACCAAAAGCTCTTGCTGCTCTTCAAGTAGCCACACAACCCCATTCACAGCCCCACCAACGCTGGCGCTGTCTCTTTCTACAGCCTCCCAAAATTGAACACTATTTGCGTGGGCCGTCGAGTAGAGCCCTAGG
The DNA here is from genome assembly GCA_037975005.1 of Platalea minor. Taxonomy (NCBI): domain Eukaryota; kingdom Metazoa; phylum Chordata; class Aves; order Pelecaniformes; family Threskiornithidae; genus Platalea; species Platalea minor. The sequence continues at coordinate 41,889 of JBBPFK010000072.1, forward strand.
CAGGCAACACAATTGTGAACATCCAGGGATTCCTGACACCCCAAAGGCGCCAGGACCAAAAGCTCTTGCTGCTCTTCAAGTAGCCACACAACCCCATTCACAGACCCACCAACGCTGGTGCTGTCTCTTTCTAGAGCCTCCCAAAAGAGAACACTGTTTGCGTGGGCCGCCGAGTACACCCGGAGGCAGGCAACACAACTGCGAACATCCAGGGATTCCTCCCACCGCAAAGGGGCCAGGACCAAAAGCTCTTGCTGCTCTTCAATTAGCCAGGAAACCCCATTCACAGACCCACCAACGCTGGCACTGTCTCTTTCTAGAGCCTCCCATACTCCAATCTTATCTGCCTGGGCTGCCGAGTATACCCGGAGCCCAGCTCAGCAATTGTGAATCTCCAGGGATTCCTGCCACCCCAAAGGGGCCAGGACCAAAAGCTCTTGCTGCTCTTCAAGTAGCCACACAACCCCATTCTCAGCCCCACCAACGCTGGTGCTGTCTCTTTCTACAGCCTCCCAAAATAGAACACTATCTGTGTGGGCCGCCGAGTACACCCGGAGGCAGGCAACACAACTGCGAACATCCAGGGATTCCTCCCACCGCAAAGAGACCAGGACCAAAAGCTCTTGCTGCTCTTCAACTAGCCAGGAAACCCCATTCACAGACCCACCAACGCTGGTGATGTCTCTTTCTAGAGCCTCCCATACTCCAATCTTATCTGCCTGGGCTGCCGAGTATACCCGGAGCCCAGCTCAGCAATTGTGAATCTCCAGGGATTCCTGCCACCCCAAAGGGGCCAGGACCAAAAGCTCTTGCTGCTCTTCAAGTAGCCACACAACCCCATTCTCAGCCCCACCAACGCTGGTGCTGTCTCTTTCTACAGCCTCCCAAAATAGAACACTATCTGTGTGGGCCGCCGAGTAGAGCCGGAGGCAGGCAACACAATTGTGAACATCCAGGGATTCCTGACACCCCAAAGGCGCCAGGACCAAAAGCTCTTGCTGCTCTTCAAGTAGCCAGGCAAACCCAATTCATAGCCCCACGAACACTGGCACAGTCTCTTTCTAGTGTCTCCCAAAGCCGAATAATATCTGCCTGGGCGGCCGAGTACACTCGGAGGCAGGCTCAGCAATTGCGAACATCCAGGGATTCCTGCCACCCCAAAGGCGCCAGGACCAAAAGCTCTTGCTGCTCTTCAAGTAGCCACACAACCCCATTCACAGACCCACCAACGCTGGCGATGTCTCTTTTTAGAGCCTCCCAAACTCCAATATTATCTGCCGGCGGAGCTGAGTACACCTGGAGCCCAGCTCAGCAATTGTGAATCCCCAGGGATTCCTCCCACCCCAAAGGGGCCAGGACCAAAAGCTCTTGCTGCTCTTCAAGTAGCCACACAACCCCATTCACAGACCCACCAAGGCTGGTGCTGTCTCTTTCTAGAGCCTCCCAAAAGAGAACACTGTTTGTGTAGGCCGCCGAGTACACCCGGAGGCAGACTCAGCAATTGCGAACATCCAGGGATTCCTCGCACCGCAAAGGGGCCACGACCAAAAGCTCTTGCTGCTCTTCAAGTAGCCACACAACCCCATTCACAGCCCCAAAAACACTGGCACTGTCTCTTTCTAGAGCCTCCCAAAAGAGAACACTGTTTGTGTGGGCCGCTGAGGACACCCTGAGGCAGGCTCAGCAATTGCGAACGTCCAGGGATTCCTGCCACCCCAAAGGCGCCAGGACCAAAAGCTCTTGCTGCTCTTCAAGTAGCCACACAACCCCATTCACAGACCCACCAACGCTGGTGCTGTCTCTTTCTACAGCCTCCCAAAATTGAACACTATTTGCGTGGGCCGCCGAGTAGAGCTGGAGGCAGGCAACACAATTGCGAACATCCAGGGATTCCTGACACCCCAAAGGCGCCAGGACCAAAAGCTCTTGCTGCTCTTCAAGTAGCGAGGCGAACCCAATTCATAGCCCCACGAACACTGGCACTGTCTCTTTCTAGTGTCTCCCAAAGCCGAATAATATGTGCCAGGGCCGCCGAGTACACTCGGAGGCAGGCTCAGCAATTGCGAATGTCCAGGGATTCCTGACACCCCAGAGGCGCCAGGACCAAAAGCTCTTGCTGCTCTTCAAGTAGCCACACAACCCCATTCACAGACCCACCAAGGCTGGTGCTGTCTCTTTCTACAGCCTCCCAAAAGAGAACACTGTTTGCGTGGGCCGCCGAGTACACCCGGAGGCAGGCAACACAACTGCGAACATCCAGGGATTCCTCCCACCGCAAAGGGGCCAGGACCAAAAGCTCTTGCTGCTCTTCAAGTAGCGAGGCGAACCCAGTTCATAGCCCCTCGAACACTGGCACTGTCTCTTTCTAGTGTCTCCCAAAGCCGAATAATATGTGCCTGGGCCGCCGAGTACACTCGGAGGCAGGCTCAGCAATTGCGAACATCCAGGGATTCCTGCCACCCCAAAGGCGCCAGGAGCAAAAGCTCTTGCTGCTCTTCAAGTAGCCACACAACCCCATTCACAGCCCCACCAACGCTGGCGCTGTCTCTTTCTACAGCCTCCCAAAATTGAACACTATTTGCGTGCGCCGCCGAGTAGAGCCGGAGGCAGGCAACACAATTGTGAACATCCAGGGATTCCTGACACCCCAAAGGCGCCAGGACCAAAATCTCTTGCTGCTCTTCAAGTAGTCACACAACCCCATTCACAGACCCACCAACGCTGGTGCTGTCTCTTTCTAGAGTCTCCCAAAAGAGAACACTGTTTGTGTGGGCCGCCGAGTACACCCGGAGGCAGGCAACACAACTGCGAATATCCAGGGATTCCTCCCACCGCAAAGGGGCCAGGACCAAAAGCTCTTGCTGCTCTTCAACTAGCCAGGAAACCCCATTCACAGACCCACCAACGCTGGCACTGTCTCTTTTTAGAGCCTCCCATACTCCAATCTTATCTGCCTGGGCTGCCGAGTACACCCGGAGCCCAGCTCAGCAATTGTGAATTTCCAGGGATTCCTGCCACCCCAGAGGCGCCAGGACCAAATGCTCTTGCTGCTCTTCAAGTAGCCACACAACCCCATTCTCAGCCCCACCAACGCTGGCGCTGTCTCTTTCTAGAGCCTCCCAAAATAGAACACTATTTGCTTTGGCCGCCGAGTAGAGCCGGAGGCAGGCAACACAATTGAGAACATCCAGGGATTCCTGCCACCCCAAAGGCGCCAGGACCAAAAGCTCTTGCTGCTCTTCAAGTAGCGAGGCGAACCGCATTCATAGCCCCACGAACACTGGCACTGCCTCTTTCTAGTGTCTCCCAAAGCCGAATAATATCTGCCTGGGCGGCCGAGTACACTCGGAGGCAGGCTCAGCAATTGCGAACATCCAGGGATTCCTCCCACCCCAAAGGCGCCAGGACCAAAAGCTCTTGCTGCTCTTCAAGTAGCCACACAACCCCATTCACAGACCCACCAACGCTGGCGATGTCTCTTTTTAGAGCCTCCCAAACTCCAATATTATCTGCCGGCGGAGCTGAGTACACCCGGAGACCAGCTCAGCAATTGTGGATCTCCAGGGATTCCTGACACCCCAAAGGGTCCAGGACCAAAATCTCTTGCTGCTCTTCAAGTAGCCACACAACCCCATTCACAGCCCCACCAACGCTGGTGCTGTCTCTTTCTACAGCCTCCCAAAATAGAACACTATCTGTGTGGGCCGCCGAGTAGAGCCGGAGGCAGGCAACACAATTGCGAACATCCAGGGATTCCTGACACCCCAAAGGCGCCAGGACCAAAAGCTCTTGCTGCTCTTCAAGTAGCCAGGCAAAGCCCATTCATAGCCCCACGAACACTGGCACTGTCTCTTTCTAGCGTCTCCCAAAGACGAATAATATCTGCCTGGGCTGCCAAGTACACTCGGAGGCATGCTCAGCAATTGCGAACGTCCAGGGATTCCTCCCACCGCAAAGGGGCCAGGAGCAAAAGCTCTTGCTGCTCTTCAAGTAGCCACACAACCCCATTCTCAGCCCCACCAACGGTGGCGCTGTCTCTTTCTACAGCCTCCCAAAATAGAACACTATTTGCGTGGGCCGCCGAGTAGAGCCAGAGGCAGGCAACACAATTGTGAACATCCAGGGATTCCTGACACCCCAAAGGCGCCAGGACCAAAAGCTCTTGCTGCTCTTCAAGTAGCCAGGCAAACCCAATTCATAGCCCCACGAACACTGGCACTGTCTCTTTCTAGTGTCTCCCAAAGCCGAATAATATCTGCCTGGGCGGCCGAGTACACTCGGAGGCAGGCTCAGCAATTGCGAACGTCCAGGGATTCCTCCCACCGCAAAGGCGCCAGGACCAAAAGCTCTTGCTGCTCTTCAATTAGCCACACAACCCCATTCACAGACCCACCAACGTTGGCGCTGTCTCTTTCTATAGCCTCCCAAAAGAGAACACTATTTGCGTGGGCCGCCGAGTAGAGCCGGAGGCAGGCAACACAATTGCGAACATCCAGGGATTCCTCCCACCGCAAAGGGGCCAGGACCAAAAGCTCTTGCTGCTCTTCAACTAGCCAGGAAACCCCATTCACAGACCCACCAACGCTGGCACTGTCTCTTTCTAGAGCATCCCATACTCCAATCTTATCTGCCTGGGCTGCCGAGTACACCCGGAGCCCAGCTCAGCAATTGTGAATTTCCAGGGATTCCTGCCACCCCAAAGGGGCCAGGACCAAAAGCTCTTGCTGCTCTTCAAGTAGCCACACAACCCCATTCTCAGCCCCACCAACGCTGGTGCTGTCTCTTTCTACAGCCTCCCAAAATACAACAATATCTGCGTGGGCCGCCGAGTAGAGCCGGAGGCAGGCAACACAATTGCGAACATCCAGGGATTCCTGACACCCCAAAGGGGCCAGGACCAAAAGCTCTTGCTGCTCTTCAAGTAGCGAGGCGAACCCAATTCATAGCCCCACAACCACTGGCACTGTCTCTTTCTAGTGTCTCCCAAAGCCGAATAATATCTGCCTAGGCCGCCGAGTACACTCGGAGGCAGGCTCAGCAATTGCGAACGTCCAGGGATTCCTGCCACCCCAAAGGCGCCAGGACCAAAAGCTCTTGCTGCTCTTCAAGTAGCCACACAACCCCATTCACAGACCCACCAAGGCTGGTGCTGTCTCTTTCTACAGCCTCCCAAACTCCAATATTATCTGCCTGCAGAGCTGAGTACACCCGGAGCCCAGCTCAGCAATTGTGAATCTCCAGTGATTCCTCCCACCCCAAAGGGACCAGGACCAAAAGCTCTTGCTGCTCTTCAAGTAGCGAGGCGAACCCAATCCATAGCCCCACGAACACTGGCACTGTCTCTTTCTAGTGTCTCCCAAAGCCAAATAATATCTGCTTGGGCCGCCGAGTACACCCGGAGGCAGACTCAGCAATTGCGAACATCCAGGGATTCCTCGCACCGCAAAGGGGCCACGACCAAAAGCTCTTGCTGCTCTTCAAGTAGCCACACAACCCCATTCACAGCCCCAAAAACACTGGCACTGTCTCTTTCTAGAGCCTCCAATAAGAGAACACTGTTTGTGTGGGCCGCTGAGGACACCCTGAGGAAGGCTCAGCAATTGCGAACGTCCAGGGATTCCTGCCACCCCAAAGGCGCCAGGACCAAAAGCTCTTGCTGCTCTTCAAGTAGCCACACAACCCCATTCACAGACCCACCAACGCTGGTGCTGTCTCTTTCTACAGCCTCCCAAAATTGAACACTATTTGCGTGGGCCGCCGAGTAGAGCCGGAGGCAGGCAACACAATTGCGAACATCCAGGGATTCCTGACACCCCAAAGGCGCCAGGACCAAAAGCTCTTGCTGCTCTTCAAGTAGCGAGGCGAACCCAATTCATAGCCCCAAAAACACTGGCACTGTCTCTTTCTAGTGTCTCCCAAAGCCGAATAATATGTGCCAGGGCCGCCGAGTACACTCGGAGGCAGGCTCAGCAATTGCGAATGTCCAGGGATTCCTGACACCCCAGAGGCGCCAGGACCAAAAGCTCTTGCTGCTCTTCAAGTAGCCACACAACCCCATTCACAGACCCACCAACGCTGGTGCTGTCTCTTTCTACAGCCTCCCAAAAGAGAACACTGTTTGCGTGGGCCGCCGAGTACACCCGGAGGCAGGCAACACAACTGCGAACATCCAGGGATTCCTCCCACCGCAAAGGCGCCAGGACCAAAAGCTCTTGCTGCTCTTCAAGTAGCGAGGCGAACCCAGTTCATAGCCCCTCGAACACTGGCACTGTCTCTTTCTAGTGTCTCCCAAAGCCGAATAATATCTGCCTGGGCGGCCGAGTACACTCGGAGGCAGGCTCAGCAATTGCGAACATCCAGGGATTCCTGCCACCCCAAAGGCGCCAGGACCAAAAGCTCTTGCTGCTCTTCAAGTAGCCACACAACCCCATTCACAGACCCACCAACGCTGGCGCTGTCTCTTTCTATAGCCTCCCAAAAGAGAACACTATTTGCGTGGGCCGCCGAGTAGAGCCGGAGGCAGGCAACACAATTGCGAACATCCAGGGATTCCTCCCACCGCAAAGGGGCCAGGACCAAAAGCTCTTGCTGCTCTTCAACTAGCCAGGAAACCCTATTCACAGCCCCAAAAACACTGGCACTGTCTCTTTCTAGAGCCTCCCATACTCCAATCTTATCTGCCTGGGCCGCCGAGTACACCCGGAGCCCAGCTCAGCAATTGTGAATCTCCAGGGATTCCTGCCACCCCAAAGGGGCCAGGACCAAAAGCTCTTGCTGCTCTTCAAGTAGCCACACAACCCCATTCTCAGCCCCACCAACGCTGGTGCTGTCTCTTTCTACAGCCTCCCAAAATAGAACACTATCTGTGTGGGCCGCCGAGTAGAGCCGGAGGCAGGCAACACAATTGTGAACATCCAGGGATTCCTGACACCCCAAAGGCGCCAGGACCAAAAGCTCTTGCTGCTCTTCAAGTAGCCAGGCAAACCGCATTCATAGCCCCACGAACACTGGCACTGTCTCTTTCTAGCGTCTCCCAAAGCCGAATAATATCTGCCTGGGCGGCGGAGTACACTCGGAGGCAGGCTCAGCAATTGCGAACATCCAGGGATTCCTCCCACCCCAAAGGCACCAGGAGCAAAAGCTCTTGCTGCTCTTCAAGTAGCCACACAACCCCATTCACAGCCCCACCAACGCTGGCGATGTCTCTTTTTAGAGCCTCCCAAACTCCAATATTATCTGCCGGCGGAGCTGAGTACACCTGGAGCCCAGCTCAGCAATTGTGAATCCCCAGGGATTCCTCCCACCCCAAAGGGGCCAGGACCAAAAGCTCTTGCTGCTCTTCAAGTAGCCACACAACCCCATTCACAGACCCACCAAGGCTGGTGCTGTCTCTTTCTAGAGCCTCCCAAAAGAGAACACTGTTTGTGTAGGCCGCCGAGTACACCCGGAGGCAGACTCAGCAATTGCGAACATCCAGGGATTCCTCGCACCGCAAAGGGGCCACGACCAAAAGCTCTTGCTGCTCTTCAAGTAGCCACACAACCCCATTCACAGCCCCAAAAACACTGGCACTGTCTCTTTCTAGAGCCTCCCAAAAGAGAACACTGTTTGTGTGGGCCGCTGAGGACACCCTGAGGCAGGCTCAGCAATTGCGAACGTCCAGGGATTCCTGCCACCCCAAAGGCGCCAGGACCAAAAGCTCTTGCTGCTCTTCAAGTAGCCACACAACCCCATTCACAGACCCACCAACGCTGGTGCTGTCTCTTTCTACAGCCTCCCAAAATTGAACACTATTTGCGTGGGCCGCCGAGTAGAGCTGGAGGCAGGCAACACAATTGCGAACATCCAGGGATTCCTGACACCCCAAAGGCGCCAGGACCAAAAGCTCTTGCTGCTCTTCAAGTAGCGAGGCGAACCCAATTCATAGCCCCACGAACACTGGCACTGTCTCTTTCTAGTGTCTCCCAAAGCCGAATAATATGTGCCAGGGCCGCCGAGTACACTCGGAGGCAGGCTCAGCAATTGCGAATGTCCAGGGATTCCTGACACCCCAGAGGCGCCAGGACCAAAAGCTCTTGCTGCTCTTCAAGTAGCCACACAACCCCATTCACAGACCCACCAAGGCTGGTGCTGTCTCTTTCTACAGCCTCCCAAAAGAGAACACTGTTTGCGTGGGACGCCGAGTACACCCGGAGGCAGGCAACACAACTGCGAACATCCAGGGATTCCTCCCACCGCAAAGGGGCCAGGACCAAAAGCTCTTGCTGCTCTTCAAGTAGCGAGGCGAACCCAGTTCATAGCCCCTCGAACACTGGCACTGTCTCTTTCTAGTGTCTCCCAAAGCCGAATAATATGTGCCTGGGCCGCCGAGTACACTCGGAGGCAGGCTCAGCAATTGCGAACATCCAGGGATTCCTGCCACCCCAAAGGCGCCAGGAGCAAAAGCTCTTGCTGCTCTTCAAGTAGCCACACAACCCCATTCACAGCCCCACCAACGCTGGCGCTGTCTCTTTCTACAGCCTCCCAAAATTGAACACTATTTGCGTGCGCCGCCGAGTAGAGCCGGAGGCAGGCAACACAATTGTGAACATCCAGGGATTCCTGACACCCCAAAGGCGCCAGGACCAAAATCTCTTGCTGCTCTTCAAGTAGTCACACAACCCCATTCACAGACCCACCAACGCTGGTGCTGTCTCTTTCTAGAGTCTCCCAAAAGAGAACACTGTTTGTGTGGGCCGCCGAGTACACCCGGAGGCAGGCAACACAACTGCGAATATCCAGGGATTCCTCCCACCGCAAAGGGGCCAGGACCAAAAGCTCTTGCTGCTCTTCAACTAGCCAGGAAACCCCATTCACAGACCCACCAACGCTGGCACTGTCTCTTTTTAGAGCCTCCCATACTCCAATCTTATCTGCCTGGGCTGCCGAGTACACCCGGAGCCCAGCTCAGCAATTGTGAATTTCCAGGGATTCCTGCCACCCCAGAGGCGCCAGGACCAAATGCTCTTGCTGCTCTTCAAGTAGCCACACAACCCCATTCTCAGCCCCACCAACGCTGGCGCTGTCTCTTTCTAGAGCCTCCCAAAATAGAACACTATTTGCTTTGGCCGCCGAGTAGAGCCGGAGGCAGGCAACACAATTGAGAACATCCAGGGATTCCTGCCACCCCAAAGGCGCCAGGACCAAAAGCTCTTGCTGCTCTTCAAGTAGCCAGGCAAACCGCATTCATAGCCCCACGAACACTGGCACTGCCTCTTTCTAGTGTCTCCCAAAGCCGAATAATATCTGCCTGGGCGGCCGAGTACACTCGGAGGCAGGCTCAGCAATTGCGAACATCCAGGGATTCCTCCCACCCCAAAGGCGCCAGGACCAAAAGCTCTTGCTGCTCTTCAAGTAGCCACACAACCCCATTCACAGACCCACCAACGCTGGCGATGTCTCTTTTTAGAGCCTCCCAAACTCCAATATTATCTGCCGGCGGAGCTGAGTACACCCGGAGACCAGCTCAGCAATTGTGGATCTCCAGGGATTCCTGACACCCCAAAGGGTCCAGGACCAAAATCTCTTGCTGCTCTTCAAGTAGCCACACAACCCCATTCACAGCCCCACCAACGCTGGTGCTGTCTCTTTCTACAGCCTCCCAAAATAGAACACTATCTGTGTGGGCCGCCGAGTAGAGCCGGAGGCAGGCAACACAATTGCGAACATCCAGGGATTCCTGACACCCCAAAGGCGCCAGGACCAAAAGCTCTTGCTGCTCTTCAAGTAGCCAGGCAAAGCCCATTCATAGCCCCACGAACACTGGCATTGTCTCTTTCTAGCGTCTCCCAAAGACGAATAATATCTGCCTGGGCTGCCAAGTACACTCGGAGGCATGCTCAGCAATTGCGAACGTCCAGGGATTCCTCCCACCGCAAAGGGGCCAGGAGCAAAAGCTCTTGCTGCTCTTCAAGTAGCCACACAACCCCATTCTCAGCCCCACCAACGGTGGCGCTGTCTCTTTCTACAGCCTCCCAAAATAGAACACTATTTGCGTGGGCCGCCGAGTAGAGCCAGAGGCAGGCAACACAATTGTGAACATCCAGGGATTCCTGACACCCCAAAGGCGCCAGGACCAAAAGCTCTTGCTGCTCTTCAAGTAGCCAGGCAAACCCAATTCATAGCCCCACGAACACTGGCACTGTCTCTTTCTAGTGTCTCCCAAAGCCGAATAATATCTGCCTGGGCGGCCGAGTACACTCGGAGGCAGGCTCAGCAATTGCGAACGTCCAGGGATTCCTCCCACCGCAAAGGCGCCAGGACCAAAAGCTCTTGCTGCTCTTCAATTAGCCACACAACCCCATTCACAGACCCACCAACGTTGGCGCTGTCTCTTTCTATAGCCTCCCAAAAGAGAACACTATTTGCGTGGGCCGCCGAGTAGAGCCGGAGGCAGGCAACACAATTGCGAACATCCAGGGATTCCTCCCACCGCAAAGGGGCCAGGACCAAAAGCTCTTGCTGCTCTTCAACTAGCCAGGAAACCCCATTCACAGACCCACCAACGCTGGCACTGTCTCTTTCTAGAGCATCCCATACTCCAATCTTATCTGCCTGGGCTGCCGAGTACACCCGGAGCCCAGCTCAGCAATTGTGAATTTCCAGGGATTCCTGCCACCCCAAAGGGGCCAGGACCAAAAGCTCTTGCTGCTCTTCAAGTAGCCACACAACCCCATTCTCAGCCCCACCAACGCTGGTGCTGTCTCTTTCTACAGCCTCCCAAAATACAACAATATCTGCGTGGGCCGCCGAGTAGAGCCGGAGGCAGGCAACACAATTGCGAACATCCAGGGATTCCTGACACCCCAAAGGGGCCAGGACCAAAAGCTCTTGCTGCTCTTCAAGTAGCGAGGCGAACCCAATTCATAGCCCCACAACCACTGGCACTGTCTCTTTCTAGTGTCTCCCAAAGCCGAATAATATCTGCCTAGGCCGCCGAGTACACTCGGAGGCAGGCTCAGCAATTGCGAACGTCCAGGGATTCCTGCCACCCCAAAGGCGCCAGGACCAAAAGCTCTTGCTGCTCTTCAAGTAGCCACACAACCCCATTCACAGACCCACCAAGGCTGGTGCTGTCTCTTTCTACAGCCTCCCAAACTCCAATATTATCTGCCTGCAGAGCTGAGTACACCCGGAGCCCAGCTCAGCAATTGTGAATCTCCAGTGATTCCTCCCACCCCAAAGGGACCAGGACCAAAAGCTCTTGCTGCTCTTCAAGTAGCGAGGCGAACCCAATCCATAGCCCCACGAACACTGGCACTGTCTCTTTCTAGTGTCTCCCAAAGCCAAATAATATCTGCTTGGGCCGCCGAGTACACCCGGAGGCAGACTCAGCAATTGCGAACATCCAGGGATTCCTCGCACCGCAAAGGGGCCACGACCAAAAGCTCTTGCTGCTCTTCAAGTAGCCACACAACCCCATTCACAGCCCCAAAAACACTGGCACTGTCTCTTTCTAGAGCCTCCAATAAGAGAACACTGTTTGTGTGGGCCGCTGAGGACACCCTGAGGAAGGCTCAGCAATTGCGAACGTCCAGGGATTCCTGCCACCCCAAAGGCGCCAGGACCAAAAGCTCTTGCTGCTCTTCAAGTAGCCACACAACCCCATTCACAGACCCACCAACGCTGGTGCTGTCTCTTTCTACAGCCTCCCAAAATTGAACACTATTTGCGTGGGCCGCCGAGTAGAGCCGGAGGCAGGCAACACAATTGCGAACATCCAGGGATTCCTGACACCCCAAAGGCGCCAGGACCAAAAGCTCTTGCTGCTCTTCAAGTAGCGAGGCGAACCCAATTCATAGCCCCAAAAACACTGGCACTGTCTCTTTCTAGTGTCTCCCAAAGCCGAATAATATGTGCCAGGGCCGCCGAGTACACTCGGAGGCAGGCTCAGCAATTGCGAATGTCCAGGGATTCCTGACACCCCAGAGGCGCCAGGACCAAAAGCTCTTGCTGCTCTTCAAGTAGCCACACAACCCCATTCACAGACCCACCAACGCTGGTGCTGTCTCTTTCTACAGCCTCCCAAAAGAGAACACTGTTTGCGTGGGCCGCCGAGTACACCCGGAGGCAGGCAACACAACTGCGAACATCCAGGGATTCCTCCCACCGCAAAGGCGCCAGGACCAAAAGCTCTTGCTGCTCTTCAAGTAGCGAGGCGAACCCAGTTCATAGCCCCTCGAACACTGGCACTGTCTCTTTCTAGTGTCTCCCAAAGCCGAATAATATGTGCCTGGGCCGCCGAGTACACACGGAGGCAGGCTCAGCAATTGCGAACGTCCAGGGATTCCTGCCACCCCAAAGGCGCCAGGACCAAAAGCTCTTGCTGCTCTTCAAGTAGCCACACAACCCCATTCACAGACCCACCAACGCTGGTGCTGTCTCTTTCTAGAGCCTCCCAAAAGAGAACACTGTTTGTGTGGGCCGCCGAGTAGAGCCGGAGGCAGGCAACACAACTGCGAATATCCAGGGATTCCTCCCACCGCAAAGGGGCCAGGACCAAAAGCTCTTGCTGCTCTTCAAGTAGCCACACAACCCCATTCACAGACCCACCAACGCTGGCACTGTCTCTTTTTAGAGCCTCCCATACTCCAATCTTATCTGCCTGGGCTGCCGAGTACACCCGGAGCCCAGCTCAGCAATTGTGAATTTCCAGGGATTCCTGCCACCCCAGAGGCGCCAGGACCAAAAGCTCTTGCTGCTCTTCAAGTAGCCACACAACCCCATTCTCAGCCCCACCAACGCTGGCGCTGTCTCTTTCTAGAGCCTCCCAAAATAGAACACTATTTGCTTTGGCCGCCGAGTAGAGCCGGAGGCAGGCAACACAATTGCGAACATCCAGGGATTCCTGCCACCCCAAAGGCGCCAGGACCAAAAGCTCTTGCTGCTCTTCAAGTAGCGAGGCGAACCGCATTCATAGCCCCACGAACACTGGCACTGTCTCTTTCTAGTGTCTCCCAAAGCCGAATAATATCTGCCTGGGCGGCCGAGTACACTCGGAGGCAGGCTCAGCAATTGCGAACATCCAGGGATTCCTCCCACCCCAAAGGCGCCAGGAGCAAAAGCTCTTGCTGCTCTTCAACTAGCCAGGCTGCCCCATTCACAGACCCACCAACGCTGGCGATGTCTCTTTTCAGAGCCTCCCAAACTCCAATATTATCTGCCGGCGGAGCTGAGTACACCCGGAGACCAGCTCAGCAATTGTGGATCTCCAGGGATTCCTGACACCCCAAAGGGTCCAGGACCAAAATCTCTTGCTGCTCTTCAAGTAGCCACACAACCCCATTCACAGCCCCACCAACGCTGGTGCTGTCTCTTTCTACAGCCTCCCAAAATAGAACACTATCTGTGTGGGCCGCCGAGTAGAGCCGGAGGCAGGCAACACAATTGCGAACATCCAGGGATTCCTGACACCCCAAAGGCGCCAGGACCAAAAGCTCTTGCTGCTCTTCAAGTAGCCAGGCAAAGCCCATTCATAGCCCCACGAACACTGGCACTGTCTCTTTCTAGCGTCTCCCAAAGACGAATAATATCTGCCTGGGCTGCTGAGTACACTCGGAGGCATGCTCAGCAATTGCGAACGTCCAGGGATTCCTCCCACCGCAAAGGGGCCAGGAGCAAAAGCTCTTGCTGCTCTTCAAGTAGCCACACAACCCCATTCACAGACCCACCAACGTTGGCGCTGTCTCTTTCTATAGCCTCCCAAAAGAGAACACTATTTGCGTGGGCCGCCGAGTAGAGCCGGAGGCAGGCAACACAATTGCGAACATCCAGGGATTCCTCCCACCGCAAAGGGGCCAGGACCAAAAGCTCTTGCTGCTCTTCAACTAGCCAGGAAACCCCATTCACAGACCCACCAACGCTGGCACTGTCTCTTTCTAGAGCATCCCATACTCCAATCTTATCTGCCTGGGCTGCCGAGTACACCCGGAGCCCAGCTCAGCAATTGTGAATTTCCAGGGATTCCTGCCACCCCAAAGGGGCCAGGACCAAAAGCTCTTGCTGCTCTTCAAGTAGCCACACAACCCCATTCTCAGCCCCACCAACGCTGGTGCTGTCTCTTTCTACAGCCTCCCAAAATACAACACTATCTGCGTGGGCCGCCGAGTAGAGCCGGAGGCAGGCAACACAATTGCGAACATCCAGGGATTCCTGACACCCCAAAGGCGCCAGGACCAAAAGCTCTTGCTGCTCTTCAAGTAGCGAGGCGAACCCCATTCATAGCCCCACAACCACTGGCACTGTCTCTTTCTAGTGTCTCCCAAAGCCGAATAATATCTGCCTAGGCCGCCGAGTACACTCGGAGGCAGGCTCAGCAATTGCGAACGTCCAGGGATTCCTGCCACCCCAAAGGCGCCAGGACCAAAAGCTCTTGCTGCTCTTCAAGTAGCCACACAACCCCATTCACAGACCCACCAACGCTGGTGCTGTCTCTTTCTACAGCCTCCCAAACTCCAATATTATCTGCCTGCAGAGCTGAGTACACCCGGAGCCCAGCTCAGCAATTGTGAATCTCCAGTGATTCCTCCCACCCCAAAGGGACCAGGACCAAAAGCTCTTGCTGCTCTTCAAGTAGCGAGGCGAACCCAATCCATAGCCCCACGAACACTGGCACTGTCTCTTTCTAGTGTCTCCCAAAGCCAAATAATATCTGCTTGGGCCGCCGAGTACACTCGGAGGCAGGCTCAGCAATTGCGAACGTCCAGGGATTCCTCCCACCGCAAAGGAGCCACAACCAAAAGCTCTTGCTGCTCTTCAAGTAGACAGGCAAACCCCATTCACAGCCCCAAAAACTCTGGCACTGTCTCTTTCTAGAGCCTCCCAAAAGAGAACACTGTTTGTGTGGGCTGCTGAGGACACCCTGAGGAAGGCTCAGCAATTGCGAACGTCCAGGGATTCCTGCCACCCCAAAGGCGCCAGGACCAAAAGCTCTTGCTGCTCTTCAAGTAGCCACACAACCCCATTCACAGACCCACCAACGCTGGTGCTGTCTCTTTCTACAGCCACCCAAAATTGAAAACTATCTGCGTGCGCCGCCGAGTAGATCCGGAGGCAGGCAACACAACTGCGAACATCCAGGGATTCCTCCCACCGCAAAGGGGCCAGGACCAAAAGCTCTTGCTGCTCTTCAAGTAGCCAGGCAACCCCATTCACAGCCCCACCAACGCTGGCACTGTCTCTTTCTAGAGCCTCCCATACTCCAATATTATCTGCCTGGGCTGCCGAGTACACCCAGAGCCCAGCTCTGCAATTGTGAATCTGCAGGGATTCCTGCCACCCCAAAGGGGCCAGGACCAAAAGCTCTTGCTGCTCTTCAAGTAGCGAGGCGAACCCCATTCATAGCCCCACAAACACTGGCACTGTCTCTTTCTAGTGTCTCCCAAAGCCGAATAATATCTGCCTGGGCCGCCGAGTACACTCGGAGGCAGGCTCAGCAATTGCGAACGTCCAGGGATTCCTCCCACCGCAAAGGCGCCACGAAAAAAAGCTCTTGCTGCTCTTCAAGTAGCCACACAACCCCATTCTCAACCCCACCAACGCTGGTGCTGTCTCTTTCTAGAGCCTCCCAAAAGAGAACACTGTTTGCGTGGGCCGCCGAGTAGAGCCGGAGGCAGGCTCAGCAATTGCGAACATCCAGGGATTCCTCCCACACCAAAGGCGCCAGGACCAAAAGCTCTTGCTGCTTTTGAAGTAGCCACACAACCCCATTCACAGACCCACCAACGCTGGTGCTGTCTTTTTCTACAGCCTCCCAAACTCCAATATTATCTGCCTGCGGAGCTGAGTACACCCGGAGCCCAGCTCAGCAATTGCGAATGTCCAGGGATTCCTCCCACCCCAAAGGGACCAGGACCAAAAGCTCTTGCTGCTCTTCAAGTAGCGAGGCGAACCCAATTCATAGCCCCACGAACACTGGCACTGTCTCTTTCTAGTGTCTCCCAAAGCCGAATAATATCTGCCTGGGCCGCCGAGTACACTCGGAGGCAGGCTCAGCAATTGCGAACGTCCAGGGATTCCTCCCACCGCAAAGGGGCCAGGACCAAAAGCTCTTGCTGCTCTTCAACTAGCCAGGAAACCCCATTCACAGACCCACCAAGGCTGGTGCTGTCTCTTTCTACAGCCTCCCATACTCCAATATTATCTGCCTGGGCTGCCGAGTACACCCAGAGCCCAGCTCTGCAATTGTGAATTCCCAGGGATTCCTGCCACCCCAAAGGCGCCAGGACCAAAAGCTCTTGCTGCTCTTCAAGTAGCCACACAACCCCATTCTCAGCCCCACCAACGCTGGTGCTGTCTCTTTCTACAGCCTCCCAAAATAGAACAATATCTGCGTGGGCCGCCGAGTAGAGCCGGAGGCAGGCAACACAATTGCGAACATCCAGGGATTCCTGACACCCCAAAGGCGCCAGGACCAAAAGCTCTTGCTGCTCTTCAAGTAGCGAGGCGAACCCCATTCATAGCCCCACGAACACTGGCACTGTCTCTTTCTAGTGTCTCCCAAAGCCGAATAATATCTGCCTGGGCCGCCGAGTACACTCGGAGGCAGGCTCAGCAATTGCGAACGTCCAGGGATTCCTGCCACCCCAAAGGCGCCACGAAAAAAAGCTCTTGCTGCTCTTCAAGTAGCCACACAACCTCATTCTCAGCCCCACCAACGCTGGTGCTGTCTCTTTCTAGAGCCTCCCAAAAGAGAACACTATTTGCGTGGGCCGCCGAGTAGAGCCGGAGGCAGGCTCAGCAATTGCGAACATCCAGGGATTCCTCCCACACCAAAGGCGCCAGGACCAAAAGCTCTTGCTGCTCTTCAAGTAGCCACACAACCCCATTCACAGCCCCACCAAGGCTGGTGCTGTCTCTTTCTACAGCCTCCCAAACTCCAATATTATCTGCCTGCGGAGCTGAGTACACCCGGAGCCCAGCTCAGCAATTGCGAACGTCCAGGGATTCCTCCCACCGCAAAGGCGCCACGAAAAAAAGCTCTTGCTGCTCTTCAAGTAGCCACACAACCCCATTCTCAACCCCACCAACGCTGGTGCTGTCTCTTTCTAGAGCCTCCCAAAAGAGAACACTGTTTGCGTGGGCCGCCGAGTAGAGCCGGAGGCAGGCTCAGCAATTGCGAACATCCAGGGATTCCTCCCACACCAAAGGCGCCAGGACCAAAAGCTCTTGCTGCTTTTGAAGTAGCCACACAACCCCATTCACAGACCCACCAACGCTGGTGCTGTCTTTTTCTACAGCCTCCCAAACTCCAATATTATCTGCCTGCGGAGCTGAGTACACCCGGAGCCCAGCTCAGCAATTGCGAATGTCCAGGGATTCCTCCCACCCCAAAGGGACCAGGACCAAAAGCTCTTGCTGCTCTTCAAGTAGCGAGGCGAACCCAATTCATAGCCCCACGAACACTGGCACTGTCTCTTTCTAGTGTCTCCCAAAGCCGAATAATATCTGCCTGGGCCGCCGAGTACACTCGGAGGCAGGCTCAGCAATTGCGAACGTCCAGGGATTCCTCCCACCGCAAAGGGGCCAGGACCAAAAGCTCTTGCTGCTCTTCAACTAGCCAGGAAACCCCATTCACAGACCCACCAAGGCTGGTGCTGTCTCTTTCTACAGCCTCCCATACTCCAATATTATCTGCCTGGGCTGCCGAGTACACCCAGAGCCCAGCTCTGCAATTGTGAATTCCCAGGGATTCCTGCCACCCCAAAGGCGCCAGGACCAAAAGCTCTTGCTGCTCTTCAAGTAGCCACACAACCCCATTCTCAGCCCCACCAACGCTGGTGCTGTCTCTTTCTACAGCCTCCCAAAATAGAACAATATCTGCGTGGGCCGCCGAGTAGAGCCGGAGGCAGGCAACACAATTGCGAACATCCAGGGATTCCTGACACCCCAAAGGCGCCAGGACCAAAAGCTCTTGCTGCTCTTCAAGTAGCGAGGCGAACCCCATTCATAGCCCCACGAACACTGGCACTGTCTCTTTCTAGTGTCTCCCAAAGCCGAATAATATCTGCCTGGGCCGCCGAGTACACTCGGAGGCAGGCTCAGCAATTGCGAACGTCCAGGGATTCCTGCCACCCCAAAGGCGCCACGAAAAAAAGCTCTTGCTGCTCTTCAAGTAGCCACACAACCTCATTCTCAGCCCCACCAACGCTGGTGCTGTCTCTTTCTAGAGCCTCCCAAAAGAGAACACTATTTGCGTGGGCCGCCGAGTAGAGCCGGAGGCAGGCTCAGCAATTGCGAACATCCAGGGATTCCTCCCACACCAAAGGCGCCAGGACCAAAAGCTCTTGCTGCTCTTCAAGTAGCCACACAACCCCATTCACAGCCCCACCAAGGCTGGTGCTGTCTCTTTCTACAGCCTCCCAAACTCCAATATTATCTGCCTGCGGAGCTGAGTACACCCGGAGCCCAGCTCAGCAATTGCGAATGTCCAGGGATTCCCCCCACCGCAAAGGGGCCAGGACCAAAAGCTCTTGCTGCTCTTCAAGTAGCCACACAATCCCATTCACAGACCCACCAAGGCTGGTGCTGTCTCTTTCTACAGCCTCCCAAAATAGAATACTGTTTGCGTGGGCTGCTGAGGAGTCCCGGAGGCAGGCTCAGCAATTGCGAACGTCCAGGGATTCCTCCCACCGCAAAGGGACCAGGACCAAAAGCTCTTGCTGCTCTTCAAGTAGCCACACAACCCCATTCACAGCCCCACCAACGCTGGCGCTGTCTCTTTCTACAGCCTCCCAAAATAGAACAGTGTTTGTGTTGGCCGCCGAGTATACCCGGAGGCAGGCTCAACAATTGCGAACGTCCAGGGATTCCTCCCACCACAAAGGGACCAGGACCAAAAGCTCTTGCTGCTCTTCAAGTAGCCAGGCAAACCCCATTGACAGCCCCAAAAACACTGGCACTGTCTCTTTCTAGAGCCTCCCAAAAGAGAACACTATTTGTGTGGGCCGCTGAGGAGACCCGGAGGCACGCTCAGCAATTGTGAATCTCCAGGGATTCCTGCCACCCCAAAGGCGCCAGGACCAAAAGCTCTTGCTGCTCTTCAAGTAGCCACACAACCCCATTCTCAGCCCCACCAACGCTGGTGCTGTCTCTTTCTACAGCCTCCCAAAATAGAACACTATTTGCGTGGGCCGCCGCGTAGAGCCGGAGGCAGGCAACACAATTGCGAACATCCAGGGATTCCTGAAACCCCAAAGGGGCCAGGACCAAAAGCTCTTGCTGCTCTTCAAGTAGCCAGGCAACCCCATTCACAGACCCACCAACGCTGGCGCTG
>JBBPFK010000072.1:61400-178400 GCA_037975005.1 Platalea minor
GTTAGGGTTAGAGTTTAGGGTTAGGTTTAGGGTTAGAGTTAGGGTCACGGGTTAGGGTTAGGGTTAGGGTTAGGGTGAGTGTTCAGCCGGAGTTGAGCTCAGCAATGGCCAACGTCCAGGGATTCATCACACCCCAAATGTGGTAGCACCAAAACCTCTTTCTGCCCTTCAAGTAACCGGGGAACCCCATTCACAGCCCACAAACGCTGGCGCTCCCTCTTTCTGCAGCCTAACAAAGTCCAATACAATCTTTCTGCCTGGGCCGATGAGTAGGCTGGAGCCCAGCTCAGCAATTGCCAACGTCCAGGGATTCCTCGCACCCCAAACGTGGTAGCACCAAAAGCTCTTGCTGCCCTTTATGTAGCCAGGGAACCTTATTCACAGCCCCACAAACGCTGGCGCTCCCTCTTTCTGCAGCCTAACAAAGTCCAATACAATCTTTCTGCCTGGGCCGATGAGTAGGCCGGAGCCCAGCTCAGCAATTGCCAACGTCCAGGGATTCCTCCCACGCAAATGTGCCAGGACCAAAAGCTCTTGCTGCTCTTCAAGTAGCCAGGCAACCCCATTCACAGCCTCTACAAACGCTGGCGCTCCCTCTTTCTGCAGCCTCCCAAAGTCCAGTACAACCTCTCTGCCTGGGCCGAAGAGGACAGCCGGAGCCCAGCTCAGCAGTTGTGAACGCCCAGGGATTCCTCCGACCCCAAAGGTGCCAGGACCAAAAGCTCTTGCTGCTCTTCAAGTAGCCAGGCAACCCCATTCACAGCCCCACAAACGCTGGCGCTCCCTCTTTCTGCAACCTAATAAAGTCCTATACAATATCTCTCTGCCTGGGCCGATGAGTAGGCCGGAGCCCAGCTCAGCAATTGCCAACGTCCAGGGATTCCTCCCACGCAAATGTGCCAGGACCAAAAGCTCTTGCTGCTCTTCAAGTAGCCAGGCAACCCCATTCACAGCCCCACAAATGCTGGCGCTCCCTCTTTCTGCAGCCTCTCAAAGTCCAATACACTCTCTCTGTCTAGGCCGCAGAGACCCTAACGCTGGGTTAGGGTTAGGGTTAGGGTTAGGGTTAGGGTTAGGGTTAGGGTTAGGGTTAGGGTTACGGTTAGGGTTAGGGTTACGGTAAGGGTTAGGCTTAGGGTTAGGTTTTAGGGTTAGTGTTCAGCCGGAGTTGAGCTCAGCAATGGCCAACGTCCAGGGATTCCTCTCACCCCAAAGGTGGTAGCACCAAACTCCAAATGAGACTTTCTATTGGACTTTGAGAGATTGTATTGGAGCTCGGGAGGCTGCAGAAAGCGGGAGCGCCAGCGTTTGTGGGGCTGTGAATGGGGTTGCCTGACTACTTGAAGAGCAGCAAGAGCTTTTGGTCGTGGCACCTTTGGTGTGGGAGGAATCCCTGGACGTTCGCAACTGCTGAGCTGGGCTCCAGCTGTACTCAGCGGCCCAGGCAGAGAGATTGTATTGGACTTTGGGAGGCTGCAGAAAGAGACAGAGCCAGCGTTTGTGGGGCAGTGAATGGGGTTGCCTGGCTACTTGATGAGCAGCAAGAGCTTTTGGTACTGGCACATTTGCGTGGGAGGAATCCCTGGACGTTGGCAATTGCGGAGCTTTGCTCCAGCCTACTCATCGGCCAAGGCAGAGAGATTGTATTGGACTTTGTTAGGCTGCAGAAAGAGGGACTGGCACCGTTTTTTGGGTTCTGAATGGGGTTGCCTGGCTACTTGAAGAGCAGCAAGAGCTTTTGGTACTGCACCTTTGGGGTGGGAGGAATCCCTGGACGTTCGCAATTGCTGAGCTGGGCACGGGCTGTACTCAGTGGCCCAGGCAGATAGTCTTGGACTTTGGGAGGCTGCAGAAAGAGACAGCGCCAGCGTTTTTGGGGCTGTGAATAGGGTTGCCTGGCTACTTGAAGAGCAGCAAGAGCTTTTGGTCGTGGCCCCTTTGGTGTGGGAGGAATCCCTGGACGTTGGCAATTGCTGAGCTGAGCTCCGGCTGTACTCAGCGGCCCAGGCAGATAGTCTTGGACGTTGGGAGGCTGCAGAAAGAGACAGCGCCAGCGTTTTTGGGGCTGTGAATAGGGTTGCCTGGCTACTTGAAGAGCAGCAAGAGCTTTTGGTCGTGGCCCCTTTGGTGTGGGAGGAATCCCTGGACGTTGGCAATTGCTGAGCTGGGCTCCGGCTGTACTCAGCGTCCTAGGCAGATAGTCTTGGACTTTGGGAGGCTGCAGAAAGAGGCAGACCCAAAGTTTATCAGGCCGTGAATGGGGTTGCCTGGCTACTTGTAGAGCAGCAGGAGCTTTTGGTCGTGGCCCCTTTGGTGTGGGAGGAATCCCTGGACGTTGGCAATTGCTGAGCTGGGCTCCGGCTGTACTCAGCGGCCTAGGTAGATAGTCTTGGACTTTGGGAGGCTGCAGAAAGAGACAGCGCCAGCGTTTGTGGGGCAGTGAATGGGGTTGCCTGGCTAGATGAAGAGCAGCAAGAGCTTTTGGTCATGGCCCCTTTGGTGTGGGAGGAATCTCTGGACGTTGGCAATTCCTGAGCTGGGCTCCGGCTGTACTCAGCGGCCGATAGTCTTGGACTTTGGGAGGCTGCAGGAAGAGACAGCGCCAGCCTTTGTGTGGCTGTGAATGGGGTTGCCTGGCTACTTGAAGAGCAGCAAGAGCTTTTGGTCGTGGCCCCTTTGGTGTGGGAGGAATCCCTGGACGTTGGCAATTGCTGAGCTGGGCTCCGGCTGTACTCAGTGGCCCAAGCATATAGTCTTGGGCTTTGGGAAACTGCAGGAAGAGGCAGCACCAGTGTTTGTGGGTCTGTGAATGGGGTGGCCTCGCTACCTGAAGAGCAGCAAGAGCTTTTGGTCCTGGCCCCGTTTGTGTGGGAGGAATCCCTGGACGTTGGCAATTGCTGAGCTGGGCTGCCGCTGTAGTCAGCGGCCGATAGTCTTGGACTTTGGGAGGCTGCAGAAAGAGACAGCGCCAGCGTTTGTGGAGCAGTGAATCACGTTTCCTGGCTACTTGAACACCAGCAGGAGTTTTTGGTCGTGGCCCATTTGGTGTGGGAGGAATCCCTGGACGTTCGCAATTGCTCAGGTGTGCTCCGGGCCTACTCAGCGGTGCAGGCAGATAGTCTTGGACTTTGGGAAGCTGCAGAAAGAGGGAGCACGAGCGTTTGTGGGGGTGTGAATGGGGTTGCCTGGCTTCTTGAAGAGCAGCAAGAGGTTTTGGTCGTGGCACCTTTTGGGTGGGAGGAATCCCTGGACGTTGGCAATTAGTGAGCTGGGCTCCGGCTGTACTCAGCGGCCCAGGCAGATAGTCTTGGGCTTCGGGAGGCTGCAGAAAGAGACAGCGCCAGCGTTTGTGGGGCAGTGAATGGGTGTCGTGGTTTAACCCTAGCCAGCAACTAAGCACCACGCAGCCGCTCGCTCACTCCCCACCAGTGGGATGGGGGAGAGAATCATTAGAGTAAAATGGAGGAAACTCGTGGGTTGAGATAAGAACAGTTTAATAATTGAAGTAAAATGAAATAGAGCAGTTAAATAGGCAAAGCAAAAACCGTGCACGCAAACAAAACAGAACAAGGAATTCATTCACTACTTCCCATCGGCAGGCAGGTGTTCAGCCATCTCCAGGAAAGCAGGGCTCCATCACGCGTAACGGTTACTTGGGAGGACAAACACCGTCATACCCAATGTCCCCCCTTCCTTCTTCTTCCCCCAGCTTATATACTGAGCATGACGTCATATGGTATGGAATATCCTTTGGGCCAGAGTGGGTCAGCACTCCCCCTGGCTGTGCCCCCTCCCAGCTTCTTGTGCCCCCGGCAGAGCAGGGGAAGCTGAAAAGTCCTTGACCAATGTGAGCGCCACTTAGCACCTATTCAGAGACAGCTTAGCACTACTTAGCAAGAACCAAAGCATCAGTGTATCATCGCCATTGTTCTCATGCTAAACCCAAAACACAGCCCCATACCGGCTACCAAGACGAAAATTAACTCTATCCCACCTGAAACCAGGACAATGGAGTTGCCTGGCTACTTGAAGAGCAGCAAGAGCTTTTGGTCGTGGCCCCTTTGGTGTGGGAGGAATCCCTGGACGTTGGCAATTGCTGAGCTGGGCTCCGGCTGTACTCAGCGGCCCAGGCAGTTTTTATTGGACTTTGGGAGGCTGCAGAAAGAGGGTGCACGAGCGTTTGTGTGGCTGTGAAAGGGGTTGCCTGGCTACTTGAAGAGCAGCAAGAGCTTTTGGTCGTGGCCCCTTTGGTGTCGGAGGAATCCCTGGACGTTGGCAATTGCTGAGCTGGGCTGCCGCTGTAGTCAGCGGCCGATAGTCTTGGGCTTTGGGAGGCTGCAGAAAGAGACAGCGCCAGCGTTTGTGGGGCAGTAAATGGGGTTGCCTGGCTACTTGAAGAGCAGCAAGAGCTTTTGGTCGTGGCCCCTTTGGTGTGGGAGGAATCCCTGGACGTTGGCAATTGCTGAGCTGGGCTCCGGCTGTACTCAGCGGCCCAGGCACATAGACTTGGACTTTGGGAGGCTGCAGAAAGAGACAGCGCCAGCGTTTGTGGGGCAGTGAATGGGTGTCGTGGTTTAACCCTAGCCAGCAACTAAGCACCACGCAGCCGCTCGCTCACTCCCCACCAGTGGGATGGGGGAGAGAATCATTAGAGTAAAATGGAGGAAACTCGTGGGTTGAGATAAGAACAGTTTAATAATTGAAGTAAAATGAAATAGAGCAGTTAAATAGGCAAAGCAAAAACCGTGCACGCAAACAAAACAGTACAAGGAATTCATTCACTACTTCCCATCGGCAGGCAGGTGTTCAGCCATCTCCAGGAAAGCAGGGCTCCATCACGCGTAACGGTTACTTGGGAGTACAAACACCGTCATACCCAATGTCCCCCCTTCCTTCTTCTTCCCCCAGCTTATATACTGAGCATGACGTCATATGGTATGGAATATCCTTTGGGCCAGTCTGGGTCAGCACTTCCCCCGGCTGTGCCCCCTCCCAGCTTCTTGTGCCCCCGGCAGAGCAGGGGAAGCTGAAAAGTCCTTGACCAATGTGAGCGCCACTTAGCACCTATTCAGAGACAGCTTAGCACTACTTAGCAAGAACCAAAGCATCAGTGTATCATCGCCATTGTTCTCATGTTAAACCCAAAACACAGCCCCATACCGGCTACCAAGACGAAAATTAACTCTATCCCACCTGAAACCAGGACAATGGAGTTGCCTGGCTACTTGAAGAGCAGCAAGAGCTTTTGGTCGTGGCCCCTTTGGTGTGGGAGGAATCCCTGGACGTTGGCAATTGCTGAGGTGGGCTCCAGCTGTACTCAGTAGCCCAAGCATATAGTCTTGGGCTTTGGGAAACTGCAGGAAGAGGCAGCACCAGTGTTTGTGGGGCACTGTATGAGGTTGCCTGGCTACTTGAAGAGCAGCAAGAGCTTTTGGTCGTGGCCCCTTTGGTGTGGGAGGAATCCCTGGATGTTGGCAATTGCTGAGCTGGGCTCCGGCTGTACTCAGCGGCCCAGGCAGATAGTCTTGGGCTTTGGGAGGCTGCAGAAAGAGACAGCATGAGCGTTTTTTGGGCACTGTATTGGGTTGCCTGGCTACTTGAAGAGCAGCAAGAGCTTTTGGTCGTGGCCCCTTTGGTGTGGGAGGAATCCCTGGATGTTGGCAATTGCTGAGCTCGGCTCCGGCTGTACTCAGTGGCCCAAGCAGATATTCTTAAAGTTTGGGAGGCTGCAGAAAGAGACAGCGCCACAGTTTGTATGGCAGTGAATGGGGTTTCCTGGCTACTTGAAGAGCAGCAAGAGCTTTTGGTCGTGGTCCCTTTGGTGTGGGAGGAATCCCTGGACGTTGGCAATTGCTGAGCTGGGCTCCAGCTGTACTCAGCGGCCCAGGCACATAGACTTGGACTTTGGGAGGCTGCAGAATGAGGCAGCACCAGCGTTTGTGGGGCAGTGAATGGGGTTGCCATGCTACTTGAAGAGCAGCAAGAGCTTTTGGTCATGGCCCCTTTGGTGTGGGAGGAATCCCTAAACGTTGGCAATTGCTGAGCTGGGCTGCCGCTGTACTCAGCGACCCAAGCAGATAGTCTTGAACTTTGGGAGGCTGCAGAAAGAGAGAGCACCAGCGTTTGTGGGGCAGTGAATGGGGTTGCCTGGCTACTTGAAGAGCAGCAAGAGCTTTTGGTCGTGGCCCCTTTGGTGTGGGAGGAATCCCTGGATGTTGGCAATTGCTCAGGTGGGCTCCGGGCCTACTGAGCTGTGCAGGCAGAGAGCCTTGGACTTTGGGAGGCTGCAGAAAGAGATAGAGCCAGCGATTGTGGGGCAGTGAATGGGGTTGCCTGTATACTTGAAGACAGCAAGAGCTTTTGGTCGTGGCCCCTTTGGTGTGGGAGGAATCCCTGGACGTTGGCAATTGCTGAGCTCGGCTCCGGCTGTACTCAACGGCCCAGGCAGATAGTCTTGGACTTTGGGAGGCTGCAGAAAGAGACAGCACGAGCATTTGTGGGGCAGTGAATGGGTTTGCCTGGCTACGTGAAGAGCAGCAAGAGCTTTTGGTCGTGGTCCCTTTGGTGTGGGAGGAATCCCTGGATGTTGGCAATTGCTGAGCTGGGCTCCGGCTGTACTCAGCGGTTGAGGCAGATACTCCTGGACTTTGGGAGGTTGCAGAAAGAGACAGCGCCAGCGTTTGTGGGGCAGTGAATGGGGTTGCCTGGCTACTTGAAGAGCAGCAAGAGCTTTTGGTCATGGCCCCTTTGGTGTTGGAGGAATCTCTGGACGTTGGCAAATACTGAGCTGGGCTCCGGCTGTACTCAGCGGCCTAGATAGATAGTCTTGGGCTTTGGGAGGTTGTAGAAAGAGGCAGACCCAAAGTTTCTCGGGCCGTGAATGGGGTTGCCTGGCTACTTGAACACCAGCAGGATCTTTTGGTCGTGGCCCATTTAGTGTGGGAGGAATCCCTGGACGTTCGCAATCTCTCTGGTGGCTCCGGGCCTTCTCAGCGGTGCAGGCAGATAGTCTTGGACTTTGGGAGGCTGCAGAAAGAGACAGCGCCAGCGTTTGTGGGTCTGTGAATGGGGTTGCCTGGCTAGCTGAAGAGCAGCAAGAGCTTTTGGTCGTGGCCCTTTTCGTGTGGGAGGAATCCCTGGACGTTGGCAATTGCTGAGCTGGGCTCCGGCTGTACTCAGCGGCCGATAGTCTTGGACTTTGGGAGGCTGCAGGAAGAGACAGCGCCAGCCTCTGTGGGGCAGTGAATGGAGTTGCCTGGCTACTTGAAGACAGCAAGAGCTTTTGGTCGTGCCCCCTTTGGTGTGGGAGGAATCCCTGGATGTTGGCAATTGCTGAGCTGGGCTCCGGCTGTACTCAGTGGCCCAAGCAGATATTCTTAAAGTTTGGGAGGCTGCAGAAAGAGACAGCGCCACAGTTTGTATGGCAGTGAATGGGGTTTCCTGGCTACATGAAGAGAAGCAAGAGCTTTTGGTCGTGGTCCCTTTGGTGTGGGAGGAATCCCTGGATGTTGGCAATTGCTGAGCTGGGCTCCGGCTGTACTCAGTGGCCCAAGCAGATATTCTTAAAGTTTGGGAGGCTGCAGAAAGAGACAGCGCCACAGTTTGTATGGCAGTGAATGGGGTTTCCTGGCTACATGAAGAGCAGCAAGAGCTTTTGGTCGTGGTCCCTTTGGTGTGGGAGGAATCTCTGGATGTTGGCAATTGCTGAGCTGGGCTCCGGCTGTACTCAGCGGCCCAGGCACATAGACTTGGACTTTGGGAGGCTGCAGAAAGAGGCAGCACCAGCGTTTTTGGGGCAGTGAATGGGGTTGCCATGCTACTTGAAGAGCAGCAAGAGCTTTTGGTCATGGCCCCTTTGGTGTGGGAGGAATCCCTGGACGTTGGCAATTGCTGAGCTGGGCTCCGGCTGTACTCAGCGACCCAAGCAGATAGTCTTGAACTTTGGGAGGCTGCAGAAAGAGAGAGCACCAGCCTTTGTGGGGCTGTGAATGGGGTTGCCTGGCTACTTGAAGAGCAGCAAGAGCTTTTGTTCGTGGCCCCTTTGGTGTGGGAGGTATCCCTGGACGTTGGCAATTGCTGAGCTGGGCTCCAGCTGTACTCAGCGGCCCAGGCACATAGACTTGGACTTTGGGAGGCTGCAGAAAGAGGCAGCACCAGCGTTTTTGGGGCAGTGAATGGGGTTGCCATGCTACTTGAAGAGCAGCAAGAGCTTTTGGTCATGGCCCCTTTGGTGTGGGAGGAGTCCCTAAACGTTGGCAATTGCTGAGCTGGGCTGCCGCTGTACTCAGCGACCCAAGCAGATAGTCTTGAACTTTGGGATGCTGCAGAAAGAGAGAGCACCAGCGTTTGTGGGGCAGTGAATGGGGTTGCCTGGCTAGTTGAAGAGCAGCAAGAGCTTTTGGTCGTGGCCCTTTTCGTGTGGGAGGAATCCCTGGATGTTGGCAATTGCTCAGGTGGGCTTTGGGCCTACTGAGCTGTGCAGATAGAGAGCCTTGTGCTTTGGGAGACTGCAGAAAGAGGCAGAGCCAGCGTTTGTGGGGCAGTGAATGGGGTTGCCTGTATACTTGAAGACAGCAAGAGCTTTTGGTCGTGGCACCTTTGGTGTGGGAGGACTCCCTGGACGTTGGCAATTGCTGAGCTCGGCTCCGGATGTACACAGCGGCCCAGGCAGATAGTCTTGGGCTTTGGGAGGCTGCAGAAAGAGACAGCGCCACAGTCTGTATGGCAGTGAATGGGGTTTCCTGGCTACTTGAAGAGCAGCAAGAGCTTTTGGTTGTGGTCCCTTTGGTGTGGGAGGAATCCGTGGATGTTGGCAATTGCTGAGCTGGGCTCCGGCTGTACTCAGCGGTTGAGGCAGATACTCCTGGACTTTGGGAGGTTGCAGAAAGAGACAGCGCCAGCGTTTGTGGGGCAGTGAATGGGGTTGCCTGGCTACTTGAAGAGCAGCAAGAGCTTTTGGTCGTGGCCCCTTTGGTGTGGGAGGAATCCCTGGACGTTTGTTATTGCTGAGCTGGGCTCCGGCTGTACTCAGCGGTTGAGGCAGATAGTCTTGGACTTTGGGAGGCTGCAGAAAGAGACAGCGCCAGCGTTTGTGGGTCTGTGAATGGGGTTGCCTGGCTAGCTGAAGAGCAGCAAGAGCTTTTGGTCGTGGCCCTTTTCTTGTGGGAGAAATCCCTGGACGTTGGCAATTGCTGAGCTGGGCTCCGGCTGTACTCAGCGGCCGATAGTCTTGGACTTTGGGAGGCTGCAGGAAGAGACAGAGCCAGCCTCTGTGGGGCAGTGAATGGGGTTGCCTGGCTACTTGAAGAGCAGCAAGAGCTTTTGGTCATGGCCCCTTTGGTGTGGGAGGAATCCCTGGACGTTGACAATTGCTGAGCTGGGCTGCCGCTGTACTCAGCAGCCCAAGCAGATAGTCTTGGACTTTGGGAAACTGCAGGAAGAGGCAGCACCAGTGTTTGTGGGGCACTGTATTTGGTTGCCTGGCTACTTGAAGAGCAGCAAGAGCTTTTGGTCGTGGCCCCTTTGGTGTGGGAGGAATCCCTGGATGTTGGCAATTGCTCAGGTGGGCTCCGGGCCTACTGAGCGGTGCAGGCAGAGAGCCTTGGACTTTGGGAGGCTGCAGAAAGAGACAGCGCCAGCGTTTGTGGGGCAGTGAATGGAGTTGCCTGGCTACTTGAAGACAGCAAGAGCTTTTGGTCGTGCCCCGTTTGGTGTGGGAGGAATCCCTGGATGTTGGCAATTGCTGAGCTGGGCTCCGGCTGTACTCAGTGGCCCAAGCAGATATTCTTAAAGTTTGGGAGGCTGCAGAAAGAGACAGCGCCACAGTTTGTATGGCAGTGAATGGGGTTTCCTGGCTACTTGAAGAGCAGCAAGAGCTTTTGGTCGTGGTCCCTTTGGTGTGGGAGGAATCCCTGGATGTTGGCAATTGCTGAGCTGGGCTCCGGCTGTACTCAGCGGCCCAGGCACATAGACTTGGACTTTGGGAGGCTGCAGAAAGAGACAGCGCCAGCGTTTGTGGGGCAGTGAATGGGTGTCGTGGTTTAACCCTAGCCAGCAACTAAGCACCACGCAGCCGCTCGCTCACTCCCCACCAGTGGGATGGGGGAGAGAATCATTAGAGTAAAAGGGAGGAAACTCGTGGGTTGAGATAAGAACAGTTTAATAATTGAAGTAAAATGAAATAGAGCAGTTAAATAGGCAAAGCAAAAACCGTGCACGCAAACAAAACAGTACAAGGAATTCATTCACTACTTCCCATCGGCAGGCAGGTGTTCAGCCATCTCCAGGAAAGCAGGGCTCCATCACGCGTAACGGTTACTTGGGAGGACAAACACCATCATACCCAATGTCCCCCCTTCCTTCTTCTTCCCCCAGCTTATATACTGAGCATGACGTCATATGGTATGGAATATCCTTTGGGCCAGTCTGGGTCAGCACTTCCCCCGGCTGTGCCCCCTCCCAGCTTCTTGTGCCCCCGGCAGAGCAGGGGAAGCTGAAAAGTCCTTGACCAACGTGAGCGCCGCTTAGCACCTATTCAGAGACAGCTTAGCACTACTTAGCAAGAACCAAAGCATCGTGTATCATCGCCATTGTTCTCATCCTAAACCCAAAACACAGCCCCATACCGGCTACCAAGACGAAAATTAACTCTATCCCAGCTGAAACCAGGACAATGGAGTTGCCTGGCTACTTGAAGAGCAGCAAGAGCTTTTGGTCGTGGCCGCTTTGGTGTGGGAGGAATCCCTGGATGTTGGCAATTGCTGAGCTGGGCTCCGGCTGTACTCAGCGGCCCAAGCATATAGTCTTGGGCTTTGGGAAACTGCAGGAAGAGGCAGCACCAGTGTTTGTGGGGCACTGTATGAGGTTGCCTGGCTACTTGAAGAGCAGCAAGAGCTTTTGGTCGTGGCCCCTTTGGTGTGGGAGGAATCCCTGGATGTTGGCAATTGCTGAGCTGGGCTCCGGCTGTACT
The DNA here is from genome assembly GCA_037975005.1 of Platalea minor. Taxonomy (NCBI): domain Eukaryota; kingdom Metazoa; phylum Chordata; class Aves; order Pelecaniformes; family Threskiornithidae; genus Platalea; species Platalea minor. Next base: position 72,370 of record JBBPFK010000072.1, read on the forward strand.
CAGCGGTTGAGGCAGATACTCCTGGACTTTGGGAGGCTGCAGAAAGAGACAGCACGAGCGTTTTTTGGGCACTGTATTTGGTTGCCTGGCTACCTGAAGAACAGCAAGAGATTTTGTTTCTGGCCCCTTTGGGGTGGGAGGAATCCCTGGACGTTGGCAATTGCTGAGCTGGGCTCCGTCTGTACTCAGTGGCCCAAGCATATAGTCTTGGGCTTTGGGAGGCTGCAGGAAGAGATAGAACGAGCATTTGTGGGGCAGTGAATGGGGTTGCCTGGCTACTTGAAGAGCAGCAAGAGCTTTTGGTCGTGGCCCCTTTGGTGTGGGAGGAATGCCTGGACGTTGGCAATTGCTGAGCTGGGCTCCGGCTGTACACAGCGGCCCAGGCAGATCGTCTTGGGCTTTGGGAGGCTGCAGAAAAAGACAGCACGAGCGTTTGTTTTGCACTGTATTGGGTTGCCTGGCTACTTGAAGAGCAGCAAGAGCTTTTGGTCGTGGCCCCTTTGGTGTGGGAGGAATCCGTGGATGTTGGCAATTGCTGAGCTCGGCTCCGGCTGTACTCAGTGGCCCAGGCAGATAGTCTTGGACTTTGGGAGGCTGCAGAAAGAGACAGCACGAGCATTTGTGGGGCAGTGAATGGGTTTGCCTGGCTACTTGAAGAGCAGCAAGAGCTTTTGGTCGTGGTCCCTTTGGTGTGGGAGGAATCCCTGGATGTTGGCAATTGCTGAGCTGGGCTCCGGCTGTACTCAGCGGCCCAAGCCGATATTCTTAAAGTTTGGGAGGCTGCAGAAAGAGACAGCGCCACATTTTTATGGCAGTGAATTCGGTTTCCTGGCTACTTGAAGAGCAGCAAGAGCTTTTGGTCGTGGCCCCTTTGGTGTGGGAGGAATCCCTGGATGTTGGCAATTGCTCAGGTGGGCTCCGGGCCTACTGAGCGGTGCAGGCAGAGAGCCTTGGACTTTGGGAGGCTGCAGAAAGAGACAGCGCCAGCGTTTTTGGGGCAGTGAATGGGGTTGCCATGCTACTTGAAGAGCAGCAAGAGCTTTTGGTCATGGCCCCTTTGGTGTGGGAGGAATCCCTGGACGTTGGCAATTGCTGAGCTGGGCTGCCGCTGTACTCAGCGACCCAAGCAGATAGTCTTGAACTTTGGGAGGCTGCAGAAAGAGGGAGCGCCAGCGTTTGTGGGGCTGTGAATGGGGTTCCCTGGCTACTTGAAGAGCAGCAAGAGCTTTTGTTCGTGGCCCCTTTGGTGTGGGAGGTATCCCTGGACGTTGGCAATTGCTGAGCTGGGCTCCAGCTGTACTCAGTTGCCCAGGCACATAGACTTGGACTTTGGGAGGCTGCAGAAAGAGGCAGCACCAGCGTTTTTGGGGCAGTGAATGGGGTTGCCATGCTACTTGAAGAGCAGCAAGAGCTTTTGGTCATGGCCCCTTTGGTGTGGGAGGAATCCCTAAACGTTGGCAATTGCTGAGCTGGGCTGCCGCTGTACTCAGCGACCCAAGCAGATAGTCTTGAACTTTGGGAGGCTGCAGAAAGAGAGAGCACCAGCGTTTGTGGGGCAGTGAATGGGGTTGCCTGGCTAGTTGAAGAGCAGCAAGAGCTTTTGGTCGTGGCCCCTTTGGTGTGGGAGGAATCCCTGGATGTTGGCAATTGCTCAGGTGGGCTTTGGGCCTACTGAGCTGTGCAGGCAGAGAGCCTTGGTCTTTGGGAGACTGCAGAAAGAGACAGAGCCAGCGTTTGTGGGGCAGTGAATGGGGTTGCCTGTATACTTGAAGACAGCAAGAGCTTTTGGTCGTGGCACCTTTGGTGTGGGAGGACTCCCTGGACGTTGGCAATTGCTGAGCTCGGCTCCGGCTGTACACAGCGGCCCAGGCAGATAGTCTTGGGCTTTGGGAGGCTGCAGAAAGAGACAGCACGAGCGTTTGTTGGGCACTGTATTGGGTTGCCTGGCTACTTGAAGAGCAGCAAGAGCTTTTGGTCGTGCCCCCTTTGGTGTGGGAGGAATCCCTGGATGTTGGCAATTGCTGAGCTGGGCTCCGGCTGTACTCAGTTGCCCAAGCAGATATTCTTAAAGTTTGGGAGGCTGCAGAAAGAGACAGCGCCACATTTTTATGGCAGTGAATTCGGTTTCCTGGCTACTTGAAGAGCAGCAAGAGCTTTTGGTCGTGGCCCCTTTGGTGTGGGAGGAATCCCTGGATGTTGGCAATTGCTCAGGTGGGCTCCGGGCCTACTGAGCGGTGCAGGCAGAGAGCCTTGGACTTTGGGAGGCTGCAGAAAGAGACAGCGCCAGCGTTTGTGGGGCAGTGAATGGAGTTGCCTGGCTACTTGAAGACAGCAAGAGCTTTTGGTCGTGCCCCGTTTGGTGTGGGAGGAATCCCTGGATGTTGGCAATTGCTGAGCTGGGCTCCGGCTGTACTCAGTGGCCCAAGCAGATATTCTTAAAGTTTGGGAGGCTGCAGAAAGAGACAGCGCCACAGTTTGTATGGCAGTGAATGGGGTTTCCTGGCTACATGAAGAGCAGCAAGAGCTTTTGGTCGTGGTCCCTTTGGTGTGGGAGGAATCCCTGGATGTTGGCAATTGCTGAGCTGGGCTCCGGCTGTACTCAGCGGCCCAGGCACATAGACTTGGACTTTGGGAGGCTGCAGAAAGAGGCAGCACCAGCGTTTTTGGGGCAGTGAATGGGGTTGCCATGCTACTTGAAGAGCAGCAAGAGCTTTTGGTCATGGCCCCTTTGGTGTGGGAGGAATCCCTGGACGTTGGCAATTGCTGAGCTGGGCTGCCGCTGTACTCAGCGACCCAAGCAGATAGTCTTGAACTTTGGGAGGCTGCAGAAAGAGAGAGCACCAGCCTTTGTGGGGCTGTGAATGGGGTTGCCTGGCTACTTGAAGAGCAGCAAGAGCTTTTGTTCGTGGCCCCTTTGGTGTGGGAGGTATCCCTGGACGTTGGCAATTGCTGAGCTGGGCTCCAGCTGTACTCAGTTGCCCAGGCACATAGACTTGGACTTTGGGAGGCTGCAGAAAGAGGCAGCACCAGCGTTTTTGGGGCAGTGAATGGGGTTGCCATGCTACTTGAAGAGCAGCAAGAGCTTTTGGTCATGGCCCCTTTGGTGTGGGAGGAATCCCTAAACGTTGGCAATTGCTGAGCTGGGCTGCCGCTGTACTCAGCGACCCAAGCAGATAGTCTTGAACTTTGGGAGGCTGCAGAAAGAGAGAGCACCAGCGTTTGTGGGGCAGTGAATGGGGTTGCCTGGCTAGTTGAAGAGCAGCAAGAGCTTTTGGTCGTGGCCCCTTTGGTGTGGGAGGAATCCCTGGATGTTGGCAATTGCTCAGGTGGGCTTTGGGCCTACTGAGCTGTGCAGGCAGAGAGCCTTGGTCTTTGGGAGACTGCAGAAAGAGACAGAGCCAGCGTTTGTGGGGCAGTGAATGGGGTTGCCTGTATACTTGAAGACAGCAAGAGCTTTTGGTCGTGGCACCTTTGGTGTGGGAGGACTCCCTGGACGTTGGCAATTGCTGAGCTCGGCTCCGGCTGTACACAGCGGCCCAGGCAGATAGTCTTGGGCTTTGGGAGGCTGCAGAAAGAGACAGCACGAGCGTTTGTTGGGCACTGTATTGGGTTGCCTGGCTACTTGAAGAGCAGCAAGAGCTTTTGGTCGTGCCCCCTTTGGTGTGGGAGGAATCCCTGGATGTTGGCAATTGCTGAGCTGGGCTCCGGCTGTACTCAGTTGCCCAAGCAGATATTCTTAAAGTTTGGGAGGCTGCAGAAAGAGACAGCGCCACATTTTTATGGCAGTGAATTCGGTTTCCTGGCTACTTGAAGAGCAGCAAGAGCTTTTGGTCGTGGCCCCTTTGGTGTGGGAGGAATCCCTGGATGTTGGCAATTGCTCAGGTGGGCTCCGGGCCTACTGAGCGGTGCAGGCAGAGAGCCTTGGACTTTGGGAGGCTGCAGAAAGAGACAGCGCCAGCGTTTGTGGGGCAGTGAATGGAGTTGCCTGGCTACTTGAAGACAGCAAGAGCTTTTGGTCGTGCCCCGTTTGGTGTGGGAGGAATCCCTGGATGTTGGCAATTGCTGAGCTGGGCTCCGGCTGTACTCAGTGGCCCAAGCAGATATTCTTAAAGTTTGGGAGGCTGCAGAAAGAGACAGCGCCACAGTTTGTATGGCAGTGAATGGGGTTTCCTGGCTACTTGAAGAGCAGCAAGAGCTTTTGGTCGTGGTCCCTTTGGTGTGGGAGGAATCCCTGGATGTTGGCAATTGCTGAGCTGGGCTCCGGCTGTACTCAGCGGCCCAGGCACATAGACTTGGACTTTGGGAGGCTGCAGAAAGAGACAGCGCCAGCGTTTCAGGGGCAGTGAATGGGTGTCGTGGTTTAACCCTAGCCAGCAACTAAGCACCACGCAGCCGCTCGCTCACTCCCCACCAGTGGGATGGGGAGAGAATCATTAGAGTAAAAGGGAGGAAACTCGTGGGTTGAGATAAGAACAGTTTAATAATTGAAGTAAAATGAAATAGAGCAGTTAAATAGGCAAAGCAAAAACCGTGCACGCAAACAAAACAGTACAAGGAATTCATTCACTACTTCCCATCGGCAGGCAGGTGTTCAGCCATCTCCAGGAAAGCAGGGCTCCATCACGCGTAACGGTTACTTGGGAGGACAAACACCATCATACCCAATGTCCCCCCTTCCTTCTTCTTCCCCCAGCTTATATACTGAGCATGACGTCATATGGTATGGAATATCCTTTGGGCCAGTCTGGGTCAGCACTTCCCCCGGCTGTGCCCCCTCCCAGCTTCTTGTGCCCCCGGCAGAGCAGGGGAAGCTGAAAAGTCCTTGACCAACGTGAGCGCCACTTAGCACCTATTCAGAGACAGCTTAGCACTACTTAGCAAGAACCAAAGCATCGTGTATCATCGCCATTGTTCTCATCCTAAACCCAAAACACAGCCCCATACCGGCTACCAAGACGAAAATTAACTCTATCCCAGCTGAAACCAGGACAATGGAGTTGCCTGGCTACTTGAAGAGCAGCAAGAGCTTTTGGTCGTGGCCGCTTTGGTGTGGGAGGAATCCCTGGATGTTGGCAATTGCTGAGCTGGGCTCCGGCTGTACTCAGCGGCCCAAGCATATAGTCTTGGGCTTTGGGAAACTGCAGGAAGAGGCAGCACCAGTGTTTGTGGGGCACTGTATGAGGTTGCCTGGCTACTTGAAGAGCAGCAAGAGCTTTTGGTCGTGGCCCCTTTGGTGTGGGAGGAATCCCTGGATGTTGGCAATTGCTGAGCTGGGCTCCGGCTGTACTCAGCGGTTGAGGCAGATACTCCTGGACTTTGGGAGGCTGCAGAAAGAGACAGCACGAGCGTTTTTTGGGCACTGTATTTGGTTGCCTGGCTACCTGAAGAACAGCAAGAGATTTTGTTTCTGGCCCCTTTGGGGTGGGAGGAATCCCTGGACGTTGGCAATTGCTGAGCTGGGCTCCGTCTGTACTCAGTGGCCCAAGCATATAGTCTTGGGCTTTGGGAGGCTGCAGGAAGAGATAGAACGAGCATTTGTGGGGCAGTGAATGGGGTTGCCTGGCTACTTGAAGAGCAGCAAGAGCTTTTGGTCGTGGCCCCTTTGGTGTGGGAGGAATGCCTGGACGTTGGCAATTGCTGAGCTGGGCTCCGGCTGTACACAGCGGCCCAGGCAGATCGTCTTGGGCTTTGGGAGGCTGCAGAAAAAGACAGCACGAGCGTTTGTTTTGCACTGTATTGGGTTGCCTGGCTACTTGAAGAGCAGGAAGAGCTTTTGGTCGTGGCCCCTTTGGTGTGGGAGGAATCCCTGGATGTTGGCAATTGCTGAGCTCGGCTCCGGCTGTACTCAGTGGCCCAGGCAGATAGTCTTGGACTTTGGGAGGCTGCAGAAAGAGACAGCACGAGCATTTGTGGGGCAGTGAATGGGTTTGCCTGGCTACTTGAAGAGCAGCAAGAGCTTTTGGTCGTGGTCCCTTTGGTGTGGGAGGAATCCCTGGATGTTGGCAATTGCTGAGCTGGGCTCCGGCTGTACTCAGCGGCCCAAGCCGATATTCTTAAAGTTTGGGAGGCTGCAGAAAGAGACAGCGCCACAGTTTGTATGGCAGTGAATGGGGTTTCCTGGCTACTTGAAGAGCAGCAAGAGCTTTTGGTCGTGGTCCCTTTGGTGTGGGAGGAATCCCTGGATGTTGGCAATTGCTGAGCTGGGCTCCGGCTGTACTCAGCGGCCCAGGCACATAGACTTGGACTTTGGGAGGCTGCAGAAAGAGGCAGCACCAGCGTTTTTGGGGCAGTGAATGGGGTTGCCATGCTACTTGAAGAGCAGCAAGAGCTTTTGGTCATGGCCCCTTTGGTGTGGGAGGAATCCCTGGACGTTGGCAATTGCTGAGCTGGGCTGCCGCTGTACTCAGCGACCCAAGCAGATAGTCTTGAACTTTGGGAGGCTGCAGAAAGAGGGAGCGCCAGCGTTTGTGGGGCTGTGAATGGGGTTCCCTGGCTACTTGAAGAGCAGCAAGAGCTTTTGTTCGTGGCCCCTTTGGTGTGGGAGGTATCCCTGGACGTTGGCAATTGCTGAGCTGGGCTCCAGCTGTACTCAGTTGCCCAGGCACATAGACTTGGACTTTGGGAGGCTGCAGAAAGAGGCAGCACCAGCGTTTTTGGGGCAGTGAATGGGGTTGCCATGCTACTTGAAGAGCAGCAAGAGCTTTTGGTCATGGCCCCTTTGGTGTGGGAGGAATCCCTAAACGTTGGCAATTGCTGAGCTGGGCTGCCGCTGTACTCAGCGACCCAAGCAGATAGTCTTGAACTTTGGGAGGCTGCAGAAAGAGAGAGCACCAGCGTTTGTGGGGCAGTGAATGGGGTTGCCTGGCTAGTTGAAGAGCAGCAAGAGCTTTTGGTCGTGGCCCCTTTGGTGTGGGAGGAATCCCTGGATGTTGGCAATTGCTCAGGTGGGCTTTGGGCCTACTGAGCTGTGCAGGCAGAGAGCCTTGGTCTTTGGGAGACTGCAGAAAGAGACAGAGCCAGCGTTTGTGGGGCAGTGAATGGGGTTGCCTGTATACTTGAAGACAGCAAGAGCTTTTGGTCGTGGCACCTTTGGTGTGGGAGGACTCCCTGGACGTTGGCAATTGCTGAGCTCGGCTCCGGCTGTACACAGCGGCCCAGGCAGATAGTCTTGGGCTTTGGGAGGCTGCAGAAAGAGACAGCACGAGCGTTTGTTGGGCACTGTATTGGGTTGCCTGGCTACTTGAAGAGCAGCAAGAGCTTTTGGTCGTGCCCCCTTTGGTGTGGGAGGAATCCCTGGATGTTGGCAATTGCTGAGCTGGGCTCCGGCTGTACTCAGTTGCCCAAGCAGATATTCTTAAAGTTTGGGAGGCTGCAGAAAGAGACAGCGCCACATTTTTATGGCAGTGAATTCGGTTTCCTGGCTACTTGAAGAGCAGCAAGAGCTTTTGGTCGTGGCCCCTTTGGTGTGGGAGGAATCCCTGGATGTTGGCAATTGCTCAGGTGGGCTCCGGGCCTACTGAGCGGTGCAGGCAGAGAGCCTTGGACTTTGGGAGGCTGCAGAAAGAGACAGCGCCAGCGTTTGTGGGGCAGTGAATGGAGTTGCCTGGCTACTTGAAGACAGCAAGAGCTTTTGGTCGTGCCCCGTTTGGTGTGGGAGGAATCCCTGGATGTTGGCAATTGCTGAGCTGGGCTCCGGCTGTACTCAGTGGCCCAAGCAGATATTCTTAAAGTTTGGGAGGCTGCAGAAAGAGACAGCGCCACAGTTTGTATGGCAGTGAATGGGGTTTCCTGGCTACATGAAGAGCAGCAAGAGCTTTTGGTCGTGGTCCCTTTGGTGTGGGAGGAATCCCTGGATGTTGGCAATTGCTGAGCTGGGCTCCGGCTGTACTCAGCGGCCCAGGCACATAGACTTGGACTTTGGGAGGCTGCAGAAAGAGGCAGCACCAGCGTTTTTGGGGCAGTGAATGGGGTTGCCATGCTACTTGAAGAGCAGCAAGAGCTTTTGGTCATGGCCCCTTTGGTGTGGGAGGAATCCCTGGACGTTGGCAATTGCTGAGCTGGGCTGCCGCTGTACTCAGCGACCCAAGCAGATAGTCTTGAACTTTGGGAGGCTGCAGAAAGAGAGAGCACCAGCCTTTGTGGGGCTGTGAATGGGGTTGCCTGGCTACTTGAAGAGCAGCAAGAGCTTTTGTTCGTGGCCCCTTTGGTGTGGGAGGTATCCCTGGACGTTGGCAATTGCTGAGCTGGGCTCCAGCTGTACTCAGTTGCCCAGGCACATAGACTTGGACTTTGGGAGGCTGCAGAAAGAGGCAGCACCAGCGTTTTTGGGGCAGTGAATGGGGTTGCCATGCTACTTGAAGAGCAGCAAGAGCTTTTGGTCATGGCCCCTTTGGTGTGGGAGGAATCCCTAAACGTTGGCAATTGCTGAGCTGGGCTGCCGCTGTACTCAGCGACCCAAGCAGATAGTCTTGAACTTTGGGAGGCTGCAGAAAGAGAGAGCACCAGCGTTTGTGGGGCAGTGAATGGGGTTGCCTGGCTAGTTGAAGAGCAGCAAGAGCTTTTGGTCGTGGCCCCTTTGGTGTGGGAGGAATCCCTGGATGTTGGCAATTGCTCAGGTGGGCTTTGGGCCTACTGAGCTGTGCAGGCAGAGAGCCTTGGTCTTTGGGAGACTGCAGAAAGAGACAGAGCCAGCGTTTGTGGGGCAGTGAATGGGGTTGCCTGTATACTTGAAGACAGCAAGAGCTTTTGGTCGTGGCACCTTTGGTGTGGGAGGACTCCCTGGACGTTGGCAATTGCTGAGCTCGGCTCCGGCTGTACACAGCGGCCCAGGCAGATAGTCTTGGGCTTTGGGAGGCTGCAGAAAGAGACAGCACGAGCGTTTGTTGGGCACTGTATTGGGTTGCCTGGCTACTTGAAGAGCAGCAAGAGCTTTTGGTCGTGCCCCCTTTGGTGTGGGAGGAATCCCTGGATGTTGGCAATTGCTGAGCTGGGCTCCGGCTGTACTCAGTTGCCCAAGCAGATATTCTTAAAGTTTGGGAGGCTGCAGAAAGAGACAGCGCCACATTTTTATGGCAGTGAATTCGGTTTCCTGGCTACTTGAAGAGCAGCAAGAGCTTTTGGTCGTGGCCCCTTTGGTGTGGGAGGAATCCCTGGATGTTGGCAATTGCTCAGGTGGGCTCCGGGCCTACTGAGCGGTGCAGGCAGAGAGCCTTGGACTTTGGGAGGCTGCAGAAAGAGACAGCGCCAGCGTTTGTGGGGCAGTGAATGGAGTTGCCTGGCTACTTGAAGACAGCAAGAGCTTTTGGTCGTGCCCCGTTTGGTGTGGGAGGAATCCCTGGATGTTGGCAATTGCTGAGCTGGGCTCCGGCTGTACTCAGTGGCCCAAGCAGATATTCTTAAAGTTTGGGAGGCTGCAGAAAGAGACAGCGCCACAGTTTGTATGGCAGTGAATGGGGTTTCCTGGCTACTTGAAGAGCAGCAAGAGCTTTTGGTCGTGGTCCCTTTGGTGTGGGAGGAATCCCTGGATGTTGGCAATTGCTGAGCTGGGCTCCGGCTGTACTCAGCGGCCCAGGCACATAGACTTGGACTTTGGGAGGCTGCAGAAAGAGACAGCGCCAGCGTTTCAGGGGCAGTGAATGGGTGTCGTGGTTTAACCCTAGCCAGCAACTAAGCACCACGCAGCCGCTCGCTCACTCCCCACCAGTGGGATGGGGGAGAGAATCATTAGAGTAAAAGGGAGGAAACTCGTGGGTTGAGATAAGAACAGTTTAATAATTGAAGTAAAATGAAATAGAGCAGTTAAATAGGCAAAGCAAAAACCGTGCACGCAAACAAAACAGTACAAGGAATTCATTCACTACTTCCCATCGGCAGGCAGGTGTTCAGCCATCTCCAGGAAAGCAGGGCTCCATCACGCGTAACGGTTACTTGGGAGGACAAACACCATCATACCCAATGTCCCCCCTTCCTTCTTCTTCCCCCAGCTTATATACTGAGCATGACGTCATATGGTATGGAATATCCTTTGGGCCAGTCTGGGTCAGCACTTCCCCCGGCTGTGCCCCCTCCCAGCTTCTTGTGCCCCCGGCAGAGCAGGGGAAGCTGAAAAGTCCTTGACCAACGTGAGCGCCACTTAGCACCTATTCAGAGACAGCTTAGCACTACTTAGCAAGAACCAAAGCATCGTGTATCATCGCCATTGTTCTCATCCTAAACCCAAAACACAGCCCCATACCGGCTACCAAGACGAAAATTAACTCTATCCCAGCTGAAACCAGGACAATGGAGTTGCCTGGCTACTTGAAGAGCAGCAAGAGCTTTTGGTCGTGGCCGCTTTGGTGTGGGAGGAATCCCTGGATGTTGGCAATTGCTGAGCTGGGCTCCGGCTGTACTCAGCGGCCCAAGCATATAGTCTTGGGCTTTGGGAAACTGCAGGAAGAGGCAGCACCAGTGTTTGTGGGGCACTGTATGAGGTTGCCTGGCTACTTGAAGAGCAGCAAGAGCTTTTGGTCGTGGCCCCTTTGGTGTGGGAGGAATCCCTGGATGTTGGCAATTGCTGAGCTGGGCTCCGGCTGTACTCAGCGGTTGAGGCAGATACTCCTGGACTTTGGGAGGCTGCAGAAAGAGACAGCACGAGCGTTTTTTGGGCACTGTATTTGGTTGCCTGGCTACCTGAAGAACAGCAAGAGATTTTGTTTCTGGCCCCTTTGGTGTGGGAGGAATCCCTGGACGTTGGCAATTGCTGAGGTGGGCTCCAGCTGTACTCAGTGGCCCAAGGATATAGTCTTGGGCTTTGGGAGGCTGCAGAAAAAGACAGCACGAGCGTTTGTTTTGCACTGTATTGGGTTGCCTGGCTACTTGAAGAGCAGCAAGAGCTTTTGGTCGTGGCCCCTTTGGTGTGGGAGGAATCCCTGGATGTTGGCAATTGCTGAGCTCGGCTCCGGCTGTACTCAGTGGCCCAGGCAGATAGTCTTGGACTTTGGGAGGCTGCAGAAAGAGACAGCACGAGCATTTGTGGGGCAGTGAATGGGTTTGCCTGGCTACTTGAAGAGCAGCAAGAGCTTTTGGTCATGGCCCCTTTGGTGTGGGAGGAATCCCTGGACGTTGGCAATTGCTGAGCTGGGCTCCGGCTGTACTCAGCGGCCCAAGCCGATATTCTTAAAGTTTGGGAGGCTGCAGAAAGAGACAGCGCCACAGTTTGTATGGCAGTGAATGGGGTTTCCTGGCTACTTGAAGAGCAGCAAGAGCTTTTGGTCATGGTCCCTTTGGTGTGGGAGGAATCCCTGGATGTTGGCAATTGCTGAGCTGGGCTCCGGCTGTACTCAGCGGTTGAGGCAGATACTCCTGGACTTTGGGAGGCTGCAGAAAGAGAAAGCGTCTGCGTTTGTGGAGCAGTGAATGGGGTTGCCTGCCTACTTGAAGAGCAGCAAGAGCTTTTGGTCGTGGCCCCTTTGGTGTGGGAGGAATCCCTGGACGTTGGCAATTCCTGAGCTGGGCTCTGGCTGTACTCAGCGGCCCAAGCAGATAGTCTTTCGCTTTGGGAGGCTGCAGAAAGAGGCAGCACCAGCGTTTGTGGGGCAGTGAATGGGGTTGCCATGCTACTTGAAGAGCAGCAAGAGCTTTTGGTCGTGGCCCCTTTGGTGTGGGAGGAATCCCTGGACGTTGGCAATTGCTGAGCTGGGCTGCCGCTGTACTCAGCGACCCAAGCAGATAGTCTTGAACTTTGGGAGGCTGCAGAAAGAGAGAGCACCAGCGTTTGTGGGGCAGTGAATGGGGTTGCCTGGCTACTTGAAGAGCAGCAAGAGCTTTTGGTCGTGGCCCCTTTGGTGTGGGAGGAATCCCTGGATGTTGGCAATTGCTCAGGTGGGCTTTGGGCCTACTGAGCTGTGCAGGCAGAGAGCCTTGGACTTTGGGAGGCTGCAGAAAGAGACAGAGCCAGCGTTTGTGGGGCAGTGAATGGGGTTGCCTGTATACTTGAAGACAGCAAGAGCTTTTGGTCGTGGCACCTTTGGTGTGGGAGGAATCCCTGGACGTTGGCAATTGCTGAGCTGGGCTCTGGCTGTACTCAGCGGCCCAAGCAGATATTCCTAAAGTTTGGGAGGCTGCAGAAAGAGACAGCGCCACAGTTTGTATGGCAGTGAATGGGGTTTCCTGGCTACTTGAAGAGCAGCAAGAGCTTTTGGTCGTGGTCCCTTTGGTGTGGGAGGAATCCCTGGATGTTGGCAATTGCTGAGCTGGGCTCCGGCTGTACTCAGCGGTTGAGGCAGATACTCCTGGACTTTGGGAGGTTGCAGAAAGAGACAGCGCCAGCGTTTGTGGGGCAGTGAATGGGGTTGCCTTGCTACTTGAAGAGCAGCAAGAGCTTTTGGTCATGGCCCCTTTGGTGTGGGAGGAATCCCTGGACGTTGGCTATTGCTGAGCTGGGCTCCGGCTGTACTAAGCGGTTGAGGCAGATACTCCTGGACTTTGGGAGGCTGCAGAAAGAGACAGAGCCAGCGTTTGTGGGGCAGTGAATGGGGTTGCCTGGCTACTTGAAGAGCAGCAAGAGCTTTTGGTCATGGCCCCTTTGGTGTTGGAGGAATCCCTGGACGTTGGCAATTGCTGAGCTTGGCTCCGGCTGTACTCAGCGGCCTAGGTAGATAGTCTTGGGCTTTGGGAGGTTGTAGAAAGAGGCAGACACAAAGTTTCTCGGGCCGTGAATGGGGTTGCCTGGCTACTTGAACACCAGCAGGAGCTTTTGGTCGTGGCCCCTTTCGTGTGGGAGGAATCCCTGGATGTTCGCAATCTCTCTGGTGGCTCCGGGCCTTCTCAGCTGTGCAGGCAGATAGTCTTGGACTTTGGGAGGCTGCAGAAAGAGACAGCACGAGCGTTTGTTGGGCACTGTATTGGGTTGCCTGGCTACTTGAAGAGCAGCAAGAGCTTTTGGTCGTGGCACCTTTGGTGTGGGAGGAATCCCTGGATGTTGGCAATTGCTGAGCTGGGCTCTGGCTTTACTCAGTGGCCCAAGCATATAGTCTTGGGCTTTGGGAAACTGCAGGAAGAGGCAGCACCAGTGTTTTTTGGGCACTGTATGAGGTGTCCTGGCTACTTGAAGAGCAGCAAGAGCTTTTGGTCGTGGCCCCTTTGGTGTGGGAGGAATCCCTGGACGTTGGCATTTACTGAGCTGCGCTCCGGCTGTACTCAGCGGTGCAGGCAGATAGTCTTGGACTTTGGGAGGCTGCAGAAAGAGACAGCGCCACAGTTTGTATGGCAGTGAATGGGGTTGCCTGGCTACTTGAAGAGCAGCAAGAGCTTTTGGTCGTGGCACCTTTGGGGTGGGAGGAATCCCTGGATGTTGGCAATTGCTGAGCTGGGCTCCGGCTGCACTCAGCGGCACAGCCAGATAGTCTTGGACTTTGGGAGGCTGCAGAAAGAGACAGCGCCAGCGTTTGTGGGGCAGTGAATGGGTGTCGTGGTTTAACCCCAGCCAGCAACTAAGCACCACGCAGCCGCTCACTCACTCCCCACCAGTGGGATGGGGGAGAGAATCATTAGAGTAAAAGGGATGAAACTCGTGGGTTGAGATAAGAACAGTTTAATAATTGAAGTAAAATGAAATAGAGCAGTTAAATAGGCAAAGCAAAAACCGTGCACACAAACAAAACAGAACAAGGAATTCATTCACTACTTCCCATCGGCAGGCAGGTGTTCAGCCATCTCCAGGAAAGCAGGGCTCCATCACGCGTAACGGTTACTTGGGAGGAAAAACACCGTCATACCCAATGTCCCCCCTTCCTTCTTCTTCCCCCAGCTTATATACCGAGCATGACGTCATATGGTATGGAACATCCCTTGGGCCAGTCTGGGTCAGCGCTCCCCTCGGCTGTGCCCCCTCCCAGCTTCTTGTGCCCCCGGCAGAGCAGGGGAAGCTGAAAAGTCCTTGACCAACGTGAGCGCCACTTAGCACCTATTCAGAGACAGCTTAGCACTACTTAGCAAGAACCAAAGCACCAGTGTATCATCGCCATTGTTCTCATCCTAAACCCAAAACACAGCCCCATACCGCCTACCAAGACGAAAGTTAACTCTATCCCAGCTGAAACCAGGACAATGGAGTTGCCTGGCTACTTGAAGAGCAGCAAGAGCTTTTGGTCGTGGCCCCTTTGGTGTGGGAGGAATCCCTGGACGTTGGCAATTGCTGAGCTGGGCTCCGGCTGTACTCAGCGGCCCAGGCAGATAGTCTTGGACTTTGGGAGGCTGCAGGAAGAGACAGCACGAGCGTTTGTTGGGCACTGTATGGGATTGCCTTGCTATTGAAGAGCAGCAAGAGATTTTGGTCGTGGCCCCTTTGGTGTGGGAGGAATCCCTGGACGTTGGCAATTGCTGAGCTGGGCTCCGGCTGTACTCAGCGGCCCAGGCAGACAGTCTTGCGCTTTGGGAGGTTGTAGAAAGAGGCAGACCCAAAGTTTGTCAGGCCGTGAATGGGGTTGCCTGGCTACTTGAACACAAGCAGGAGCTTTTGGTCGTGGCCCATTTGGTGTGGGAGGAATCCCTGGACGTTCGCAATCTCTCTTGTGGCTCTGGGCCTTCTCAGAGGTGCAGGCAGAGAGCCTTGGACTTTGGGAGGCTGCAGAAAGAGACAGCATCAGCGTTTGTGGGGCAGTTAATGGGGTTCCCTGGCTACTTGAAGAGCAGCAAGAGCTTTTGGTCATGCCCCCTTTGGTGTGGCAATCCCTGGACGTTCGCAATTGCTGAGCTGAGCTCCGGCTGTAGTCAGTGGCCCAAGCAGCTAATCTTAAAGTTTGGGAGGCTGCAGAAAGATACAGCGCCACAGTTTGTGGAGCAGTGAATCAGGTTTCCTGGCTACTTGAACACCAGCTGGAGCTTTTGGTCGTGGCCCCTTTGGTGTGGGAGGAATCCCTTGACGTTCGCAATCTCTCTGGTGGCTCCGCTCCTACTCAGCGGTGCAGGCAGATAGCCTTGGGCTTTGGGAGGCTGCAGAAAGAGACAGCGCCAGTGTTTGTGGGGCAGTGAATGGGGTTGCCTGGCTACTTGCAGAGCAGCAAGAGCTTTTGGTCTTGGCACCTTTGGGGTGGGAGGAATCCCTAGACGTTAGCAATTGCTGAGCTGGGCTCCGGCTGCCATCAGCAGCACAGCCAGATAGTCTTGGACTTTGGGAGGCTGCAGAAAGAGACAGCGCCAGCGTTTGTGGGGCAGTGAATGGGTGTCGTGGTTTAACCCCAGCCAGCAACTAAGCACCACGCAGCCGCTCGCTCACTCCCCACCAGTGGGATGGGGGAGAGAATCATTAGAGTAAAAGGGAGGAAACTCGTGGGTTGAGATAAGAACAGTTTAATAATTGAAGTAAAATGAAATAGAGCAGTTAAATAGGCAAAGCAAAAACCGTGCACACAAACAAAACAGAACAAGGAATTCATTCACTACTTCCCATCGGCAGGCAGGTGTTCAGCCATCTCCAGGAAAGCAGGGCTCCATCACGCGTAACGGTTACTTGGGAGTACAAACACCGTCACACCCAATGTCCCCCCTTCCTTCTTCTTCCCCCAGCTTATATACCGAGCATGACGTCATATGGTATGGAACATCCCTTGGGCCAGTCTGGGTCAGCGCTCCCCTCGGCTGTGCCCCCTCCCAGCTTCTTGTGCCCCCGGCAGAGCAGGGGAAGCTGAAAAGTCCTTGACCAACGTGAGCGCCACTTAGCACCTATTCAGAGACAGCTTAGCACTACTTAGCAAGAACCAAAGCATCAGTGTATCATCGCCATTGTTCTCATGCTAAACCCAAAACACAGCCCCATACCGCCTACCAAGACGAAAATTAACTCTATCCCAGCTGAAACCAGGACAATGGAGTTGCCCGTCTAATTGAGGAGCAGCAAGAGCTTTTGGTCGTGGCCCCTTTGGTGTGGGAGGAATCCCTGGACGTTGGCAATTGCTGAGCTGGGCTCCGGCTGTACTCAGCGGCCCAGGCAGATAGTCTTGGACTTTGGGAGGCTGCAGGAAGAGACAGCACGAGCGTTTGTTGGGCACTGTATTGGGTTGCCTGGCTACTTGAAGAGCAGCAAGAGCTTTTGGTCATGGCCCCTTTAGTGTGGGAGGAATCCCTGGACGTTGGCAATTGCTGAGCTGGGCTCCGGCTGTACTCAGCGGCCCAGGCAGACAGTCTTGCGCTTTGGGAGGTTGTAGAAAGAGGCAGACCCAAAGTTTCTCGGGCTGTGAATGGGGTTGCCTGGCTACTTGAACACCAGCAGGAGCTTTTGGTCGTGGCCCATTTGGTGTGGGAGGAATCCCTGGACGTTCGCAATCTCTCTTGTGGCTCCGGACCTTCTCAGCGGTGCAGGCAGATATTCTTGGACTTTGGGAGGCTGCGGAAAGAGACAGCACCAGCGTTTGTGGGGCAGTTAATGGGGTTCCCTGGCTACTTGAAGAGCAGGAAGAGCTTTTGGTCGTGGCCCCTTTGGTGTGGGAGGAATCCCTGGACGTTGGCAATTGCTGAGGTGGGCTCCAGCTGTACTCAGTGGCCCAAGGTTATAGTCTTGGGCTTTGGGAAACTGCAGGAAGAGGCAGCACCAGTGTTTGTGGGGCACTGTATGAGGTTGCCTGGCTACTTGAAGAGCAGCAAGAGCTTTTTGTCGTGGCCCCTTTGGTGTGGGAGGAATCCCTGGACGTTGGCAATTGCTCAGCTGGGCTCCGGCTGTACTCAGCGGCCCAGGCAGATAGTCTTGGGCTTTGGGAGGCTGCAGAAAGAGACAGCACGAGCGTTTGTTGGGCACTGTATTTGGTTGCCTGGCTACCTGAAGAACAGCAAGAGATTTTGTTTCTGGCCCCTTTGGGGTGGGAGGAATCCCTGGACGTTGGCAATTGCTGAGCTGGGCTCCGTCTGTACTCAGTGGCCCAAGCATATAGTCTTGGTCTTTGGGAAACTGCAGGAAGAGGCAGCACCAGTGTTTGTGGGGCAGTGAATGGGTTTGCCTGGCTACGTGAAGAGCAGCAAGAGCTTTTGGTCGTGGCCCCTTTGGTGTGGGAGGAATCCCTGGACGTTGGCAATTGCTGAGCTGGGCTCCGGCTGTACACAGCGGCCCAGGCAGATAGTCTTGGGCTTTGGGAGGCTGCAGAAAAAGACAGCACGAGAGTTTGTTTTGCACTGTATTGGGTTGCCATGCTACTTGAAGAGCAGCAAGAGCTTTTGGTCGTGGCCCCTTTGGTGTGGGAGCAATCCCTGGATGTTGGCAATTGCTGAGCTGGGCTCCGGCTGTACTCAGTGGCCCAAGCAGATATTCTTAAAGTTTGGGAGGCTGCAGAAAGAGACAGCGCCACAGTTTGTATGGCAGTGAATGGGGTTTCCTGGCTACTTGAAGAGCAGCAAGAGCTTTTGGTCGTGGCCCCTTTGGTGTGGGAGGAATCCCTGGACGTTGGCAACTGCTGAGCTGGGCTCCGGCTGTACTCAGCGGCCCAGGCACATAGACTTGGACTTTGGGAGGCTGCAGAAAGAGACAGCACCAGCGTTTGTGGGGCAGTGAATGGGGTTGCCATGCTACTTGAAGAGCAGCAAGAGCTTTTGGTCATGGCCCCTTTGGTGTGGGAGGAATCCCTAAACGTTGGCAATTGCTGAGCTGGGCTGCCGCTGTACTCAGCGACCCAAGCAGATAGTCTTGAACTTTGGGAGGCTGCAGAAAGAGAGAGCACCAGCCTTTTTGGGGCAGTGAATGGGGTTGCCTGGCTACTTGAAGAGCAGCAAGAGCTTTTGGTCGTGGCCCCTTTGGTGTGGGAGGAATCCCTGGATGTTGGCAATTGCTCAGGTGGGCTCCGGGCCTACTGAGCTGTGCAGGCAGAGAGCCTTGGACTTTGGGAGGCTGCAGAAAGAGACAGAGCCAGCGTTTGTGGGGCAGTGAATGGGGTTGCCTGGCTACTTGAAGACAGCAAGAGCTTTTGGTCGTGGCCCCTTTCGTGTGGGAGGAATCCCTGGACGTTGGCAATTGCCGAGCTCGGCTCCGGCTGTACTCAACGGCCCAGGCAGATAGTCTTGGACTTTGGGAGGCTGCAGAAAGAGACAGCACGAGCATTTGTGGGGCAGTGAATGGGTTTGCCTGGCTACTTGAAGAGCAGCAAGAGCTTTTGGTCATGGCCCCTTTGGTGTGGGAGGAATCCCTGGACGTTGGCAATTGCTGAGCTGGGCTCCAGTGTACTCAGCGGCCCAAGCAAGATATTCTTAAAGTTTGGGAGGCTGCAGAAAGATACAGCGCCACAGTTTGTATGGCAGTGAATGGGGTTTCCTGGCTACTTGAAGAGCAGCAAGAGCTTTTGGTCGTGGTCCCTTTGGTGTGGGAGGAATCCCTGGATGTTGGCAATTGCTGAGCTGGGCTCCGGCTGTACTCAGCGGTTGAGGCAGATACTCCTGGACTTTGGGAGGTTGCAGAAAGAGACAGCGCCAGCGTTTGTGGGGCAGTGAATGGGGTTTCCTGGCTACTTGAAGAGCAGCAAGAGCTTTTGGTCATGGCCCCTTTGGTGTGGGAGGAATCCCTGGACGTTGGCAATTGCTGAGCTGGGCTCCAGTGTACTCAGCGGCCCAAGCAAGATATTCTTAAAGTTTGGGAGGCTGCAGAAAGAGACAGCGCCACAGTTTGTATGGCAGTGAATGGGGTTTCCTGGCTACTTGAAGAGCAGCAAGAGCTTTTGGTCGTGGTCCCTTTGGTGTGGGAGGAATCCCTGGATGTTGGCAATTGCTGAGCTGGGCTCCGGCTGTACTCAACGGGCCAGGCAGATACTCTTGGACTTTGGGATGCTGCAGAAAGAGACAGCCCCAGCGTTTGTGGGGCAGTGAATGGGGTTGCCTGGCTACTTGAAGAGCAGCAAGAGCTTTTGGTCATGGCCCCTTTGGTGTTGGAGGAATCTCTGGACGTTGGCAAATGCTGAGCTGGGCTCCGGCTGTACTCAGCGGCCTAGATAGATAGTCTTGGGCTTTGGGAGGTTGTAGAAAGAGGCAGACCCAAAGTTTATCGGGCCGTGAATGGGGTTGCCTGGCTACTTGAACACCAGCAGGAGCTTTTGGTCGTGGCCCATTTGGTGTGGGAGGAATCCCTGGACGTTCGCAATCTCTCTGGTGGCTCCGGGCCTTCTCAGCGGTGCAGGCAGATAGTCTTGGACTTTGGGAGGCTGCAGAAAGAGACAGCGCCAGCCTCTGTGGGGCAGTGAATGGGGTTGCCTGGCTACTTGAAGAGCAGCAAGAGCTTTTGGTCATGGCCCCTTTGGTGTGGGAGGAATCCCTGGACGTTGACAATTGCTGAGCTGGGCTGCCGCTGTACTCAGCAGCCCAAGCAGATAGTCTTGGACTTTGGTAAACTGCAGGAAGAGGCAGCACCAGTGTTTGTGGGGCACTGTATTTGGTTGCCTGGCTACTTGAAGAGCAACAAGAGCTTTTGGTCGTGGCCCCTTTGGTGTGGGAGGAATCCCTGGACGTTGGCAATTGCTGAGCTCGGCTCTGGCTGTACACAGCGGCCCAGGCAGATAGTCTTGGGCTTTGGGAGGCTGCAGAAAGAGACAGCGCCAGCGTTTGTGGGGCAGTGAATGGAGTTGCCTGGCTACTTGAAGACAGCAAGAGCTTTTGGTCGTGCCCCGTTTGGTGTGGGAGGAATCCCTGGATGTTGGCAATTGCTGAGCTGGGCTCCGGCTGTACTCAGTGGCCCAAGCAGATATTCTTAAAGTTTGGGAGGCTGCAGAAAGAGACAGCGCCACAGTTTGTATGGCAGTGAATGGGGTTTCCTGGCTACTTGAAGAGCAGCAAGAGCTTTTGGTCGTGGTCCCTTTGGTGTGGGAGGAATCCCTGGATGTTGGCAATTGCTGAGCTGGGCTCCGGCTGTACTCAGCGGCCCAGGCACATAGACTTGGACTTTGGGAGGCTGCAGAAAGAGACAGCGCCAGCGTTTGTGGGGCAGTGAATGGGTGTCGTGGTTTAACCCTAGCCAGCAACTAAGCACCACGCAGCCGCTCGCTCACTCCCCACCAGTGGGATGGGGGAGAGAATCATTAGAGTAAAAGGGAGGAAACTCGTGGGTTGAGATAAGAACAGTTTAATAATTGAAGTAAAATGAAATAGAGCAGTTAAATAGGCAAAGCAAAAACCGTGCACGCAAACAAAACAGTACAAGGAATTCATTCACTACTTCCCATCGGCAGGCAGGTGTTCAGCCATCTCCAGGAAAGCAGGGCTCCATCACGCGTAACGGTTACTTGGGAGGAAAAACACCATCATACCCAATGTCCCCCCTTCCTTCTTCTTCCCCCAGCTTATATACTGAGCATGACGTCATATGGTATGGAATATCCTTTGGGCCAGTCTGGGTCAGCACTTCCCCCTGCTGTGCCCCCTCCCAGCTTCTTGTGCCCCCGGCAGAGCAGGGGAAGCTGAAAAGTCCTTGACCAACGTGAGCGCCACTTAGCACCTATTCAGAGACAGCTTAGCACTACTTAGCAAGAACCAAAGCATCGTGTATCATCGCCATTGTTCTCATCCTAAACCCAAAACACAGCCCCATACCGGCTACCAATACGAAAATTAACTCTATCCCAGCTGAAACCAGGACAATGGAGTTGCCTGGCTACTTGAAGAGCAGCAAGAGCTTTTGGTCGTGGCCGCTTTGGTGTGGGAGGAATCCCTGGACGTTGGCAATTGCTGAGCTGGGCTCCGGCTGTACTCAGCGGCCCAAGCATATAGTCTTGGGCTTTGGGAAACTGCAGGAAGAGGCAGCACCAGTGTTTGTGGGGCACTGTATGAGGTTGCCTGGCTACTTGAAGAGCAGCAAGAGCTTTTGGTCGTGGCCCCTTTGGTGTGGGAGGAATCCCTGGATGTTGGCAATTGCTGAGCTGGGCTCCGGCTGTACTCAGCGGCCCAGGCAGATAGTCTTGGACTTTGGGAGGCTGCAGGAAGAGACAGCACGAGCGTTTGTTGGGCACTGTATTGGGTTGCCTGGCTACTTGAAGAGCAGCAAGAGCTTTTGGTCATGGCCCCTTTAGTGTGGGAGGAATCCCTGGACGTTGGCAATTGCTGAGCTGGGCTCCGGCTGTACTCAGCGGCCCAGGCAGACAGTCTTGCGCTTTGGGAGGTTGTAGAAAGAGGCAGACCCAAAGTTTCTCGGGCTGTGAATGGGGTTGCCTGGCTACTTGAACACCAGCAGGAGCTTTTGGTCGTGGCCCATTTGGTGTGGGAGGAATCCCTGGACGTTCGCAATCTCTCTGGTGGCTCCGGACCTTCTCAGCGGTGCAGGCAGATATTCTTGGACTTTGGGAGGCTGCGGAAAGAGACAGCACCAGCGTTTGTGGGGCAGTTAATGGGGTTCCCTGGCTACTTGAAGAGCAGGAAGAGCTTTTGGTCGTGGCCCCTTTGGTGTGGGAGGAATCCCTGGACGTTGGCAATTGCTGAGGTGGGCTCCAGCTGTACTCAGTGGCCCAAGGTTATAGTCTTGGGCTTTGGGAAACTGCAGGAAGAGGCAGCACCAGTGTTTGTGGGGCACTGTATGAGGTTGCCTGGCTACTTGAAGAGCAGCAAGAGCTTTTTGTCGTGGCCCCTTTGGTGTGGGAGGAATCCCTGGACGTTGGCAATTGCTCAGCTGGGCTCCGGCTGTACTCAGCGGCCCAGGCAGATAGTCTTGGGCTTTGGGAGGCTGCAGAAAGAGACAGCACGAGCGTTTGTTGGGCACTGTATTTGGTTGCCTGGCTACCTGAAGAACAGCAAGAGATTTTGTTTCTGGCCCCTTTGGGGTGGGAGGAATCCCTGGACGTTGGCAATTGCTGAGCTGGGCTCCGTCTGTACTCAGTGGCCCAAGCATATAGTCTTGGTCTTTGGGAAACTGCAGGAAGAGGCAGCACCAGTGTTTGTGGGGCAGTGAATGGGTTTGCCTGGCTACGTGAAGAGCAGCAAGAGCTTTTGGTCGTGGCCCCTTTGGTGTGGGAGGAATCCCTGGACGTTGGCAATTGCTGAGCTGGGCTCCGGCTGTACACAGCGGCCCAGGCAGATAGTCTTGGGCTTTGGGAGGCTGCAGAAAAAGACAGCACGAGAGTTTGTTTTGCACTGTATTGGGTTGCCATGCTACTTGAAGAGCAGCAAGAGCTTTTGGTCGTGGCCCCTTTGGTGTGGGAGCAATCCCTGGATGTTGGCAATTGCTGAGCTGGGCTCCGGCTGTACTCAGTGGCCCAAGCAGATATTCTTAAAGTTTGGGAGGCTGCAGAAAGAGACAGCGCCACAGTTTGTATGGCAGTGAATGGGGTTTCCTGGCTACTTGAAGAGCAGCAAGAGCTTTTGGTCGTGGCCCCTTTGGTGTGGGAGGAATCCCTGGACGTTGGCAACTGCTGAGCTGGGCTCCGGCTGTACTCAGCGGCCCAGGCACATAGACTTGGACTTTGGGAGGCTGCAGAAAGAGACAGCACCAGCGTTTGTGGGGCAGTGAATGGGGTTGCCATGCTACTTGAAGAGCAGCAAGAGCTTTTGGTCATGGCCCCTTTGGTGTGGGAGGAATCCCTAAACGTTGGCAATTGCTGAGCTGGGCTGCCGCTGTACTCAGCGACCCAAGCAGATAGTCTTGAACTTTGGGAGGCTGCAGAAAGAGAGAGCACCAGCCTTTTTGGGGCAGTGAATGGGGTTGCCTGGCTACTTGAAGAGCAGCAAGAGCTTTTGGTCGTGGCCCCTTTGGTGTGGGAGGAATCCCTGGATGTTGGCAATTGCTCAGGTGGGCTCCGGGCCTACTGAGCTGTGCAGGCAGAGAGCCTTGGACTTTGGGAGGCTGCAGAAAGAGACAGAGCCAGCGTTTGTGGGGCAGTGAATGGGGTTGCCTGGCTACTTGAAGACAGCAAGAGCTTTTGGTCGTGGCCCCTTTCGTGTGGGAGGAATCCCTGGACGTTGGCAATTGCCGAGCTCGGCTCCGGCTGTACTCAACGGCCCAGGCAGATAGTCTTGGACTTTGGGAGGCTGCAGAAAGAGACAGCACGAGCATTTGTGGGGCAGTGAATGGGTTTGCCTGGCTACTTGAAGAGCAGCAAGAGCTTTTGGTCATGGCCCCTTTGGTGTGGGAGGAATCCCTGGACGTTGGCAATTGCTGAGCTGGGCTCCAGTGTACTCAGCGGCCCAAGCAAGATATTCTTAAAGTTTGGGAGGCTGCAGAAAGATACAGCGCCACAGTTTGTATGGCAGTGAATGGGGTTTCCTGGCTACTTGAAGAGCAGCAAGAGCTTTTGGTCGTGGTCCCTTTGGTGTGGGAGGAATCCCTGGATGTTGGCAATTGCTGAGCTGGGCTCCGGCTGTACTCAGCGGTTGAGGCAGATACTCCTGGACTTTGGGAGGTTGCAGAAAGAGACAGCGCCAGCGTTTGTGGGGCAGTGAATGGGGTTTCCTGGCTACTTGAAGAGCAGCAAGAGCTTTTGGTCATGGCCCCTTTGGTGTGGGAGGAATCCCTGGACGTTGGCAATTGCTGAGCTGGGCTCCAGTGTACTCAGCGGCCCAAGCAAGATATTCTTAAAGTTTGGGAGGCTGCAGAAAGAGACAGCGCCACAGTTTGTATGGCAGTGAATGGGGTTTCCTGGCTACTTGAAGAGCAGCAAGAGCTTTTGGTCGTGGTCCCTTTGGTGTGGGAGGAATCCCTGGATGTTGGCAATTGCTGAGCTGGGCTCCGGCTGTACTCAACGGGCCAGGCAGATACTCTTGGACTTTGGGATGCTGCAGAAAGAGACAGCCCCAGCGTTTGTGGGGCAGTGAATGGGGTTGCCTGGCTACTTGAAGAGCAGCAAGAGCTTTTGGTCATGGCCCCTTTGGTGTTGGAGGAATCTCTGGACGTTGGCAAATGCTGAGCTGGGCTCCGGCTGTACTCAGCGGCCTAGATAGATAGTCTTGGGCTTTGGGAGGTTGTAGAAAGAGGCAGACCCAAAGTTTATCGGGCCGTGAATGGGGTTGCCTGGCTACTTGAACACCAGCAGGAGCTTTTGGTCGTGGCCCATTTGGTGTGGGAGGAATCCCTGGACGTTCGCAATCTCTCTGGTGGCTCCGGGCCTTCTCAGCGGTGCAGGCAGATAGTCTTGGACTTTGGGAGGCTGCAGAAAGAGACAGCGCCAGCCTCTGTGGGGCAGTGAATGGGGTTGCCTGGCTACTTGAAGAGCAGCAAGAGCTTTTGGTCATGGCCCCTTTGGTGTGGGAGGAATCCCTGGACGTTGACAATTGCTGAGCTGGGCTGCCGCTGTACTCAGCAGCCCAAGCAGATAGTCTTGGACTTTGGTAAACTGCAGGAAGAGGCAGCACCAGTGTTTGTGGGGCACTGTATTTGGTTGCCTGGCTACTTGAAGAGCAACAAGAGCTTTTGGTCGTGGCCCCTTTGGTGTGGGAGGAATCCCTGGACGTTGGCAATTGCTGAGCTCGGCTCTGGCTGTACACAGCGGCCCAGGCAGATAGTCTTGGGCTTTGGGAGGCTGCAGAAAGAGACAGCGCCAGCGTTTGTGGGGCAGTGAATGGAGTTGCCTGGCTACTTGAAGACAGCAAGAGCTTTTGGTCGTGCCCCGTTTGGTGTGGGAGGAATCCCTGGATGTTGGCAATTGCTGAGCTGGGCTCCGGCTGTACTCAGTGGCCCAAGCAGATATTCTTAAAGTTTGGGAGGCTGCAGAAAGAGACAGCGCCACAGTTTGTATGGCAGTGAATGGGGTTTCCTGGCTACTTGAAGAGCAGCAAGAGCTTTTGGTCGTGGTCCCTTTGGTGTGGGAGGAATCCCTGGATGTTGGCAATTGCTGAGCTGGGCTCCGGCTGTACTCAGCGGCCCAGGCACATAGACTTGGACTTTGGGAGGCTGCAGAAAGAGACAGCGCCAGCGTTTGTGGGGCAGTGAATGGGTGTCGTGGTTTAACCCTAGCCAGCAACTAAGCACCACGCAGCCGCTCGCTCACTCCCCACCAGTGGGATGGGGGAGAGAATCATTAGAGTAAAAGGGAGGAAACTCGTGGGTTGAGATAAGAACAGTTTAATAATTGAAGTAAAATGAAATAGAGCAGTTAAATAGGCAAAGCAAAAACCGTGCACGCAAACAAAACAGTACAAGGAATTCATTCACTACTTCCCATCGGCAGGCAGGTGTTCAGCCATCTCCAGGAAAGCAGGGCTCCATCACGCGTAACGGTTACTTGGGAGGAAAAACACCATCATACCCAATGTCCCCCCTTCCTTCTTCTTCCCCCAGCTTATATACTGAGCATGACGTCATATGGTATGGAATATCCTTTGGGCCAGTCTGGGTCAGCACTTCCCCCTGCTGTGCCCCCTCCCAGCTTCTTGTGCCCCCGGCAGAGCAGGGGAAGCTGAAAAGTCCTTGACCAACGTGAGCGCCACTTAGCACCTATTCAGAGACAGCTTAGCACTACTTAGCAAGAACCAAAGCATCGTGTATCATCGCCATTGTTCTCATCCTAAACCCAAAACACAGCCCCATACCGGCTACCAATACGAAAATTAACTCTATCCCAGCTGAAACCAGGACAATGGAGTTGCCTGGCTACTTGAAGAGCAGCAAGAGCTTTTGGTCGTGGCCGCTTTGGTGTGGGAGGAATCCCTGGACGTTGGCAATTGCTGAGCTGGGCTCCGGCTGTACTCAGCGGCCCAAGCATATAGTCTTGGGCTTTGGGAAACTGCAGGAAGAGGCAGCACCAGTGTTTGTGGGGCACTGTATGAGGTTGCCTGGCTACTTGAAGAGCAGCAAGAGCTTTTGGTCGTGGCCCCTTTGGTGTGGGAGGAATCCCTGGATGTTGGCAATTGCTGAGCTGGGCTCCGGCTGTACTCAGCGGCCCAGGCAGATAGTCTTGGACTTTGGGAGGCTGCAGGAAGAGACAGCACAAGCGTTTGTTGGGCACTGTATTGGGTTGCCTGGCTACTTGAAGAGCAGCAAGAGCTTTTGGTCATGGCCCCTTTAGTGTGGGAGGAATCCCTGGACGTTGGCAATTGCTGAGCTGGGCTCCGGCTGTACTCAGCGGCCCAGGCAGACAGTCTTGCGCTTTGGGAGGTTGTAGAAAGAGGCAGACCCAAAGTTTCTCGGGCTGTGAATGGGGTTGCCTGGCTACTTGAACACCAGCAGGAGCTTTTGGTCGTGGCCCATTTGGTGTGGGAGGAATCCCTGGACGTTCGCAATCTCTCTGGTGGCTCCGGACCTTCTCAGCGGTGCAGGCAGATATTCTTGGACTTTGGGAGGCTGCGGAAAGAGACAGCACCAGCGTTTGTGGGGCAGTTAATGGGGTTCCCTGGCTACTTGAAGAGCAGGAAGAGCTTTTGGTCGTGGCCCCTTTGGTGTGGGAGGAATCCCTGGACGTTGGCAATTGCTGAGGTGGGCTCCAGCTGTACTCAGTGGCCCAAGGTTATAGTCTTGGGCTTTGGGAAACTGCAGGAAGAGGCAGCACCAGTGTTTGTGGGGCACTGTATGAGGTTGCCTGGCTACTTGAAGAGCAGCAAGAGCTTTTTGTCGTGGCCCCTTTGGTGTGGGAGGAATCCCTGGACGTTGGCAATTGCTCAGCTGGGCTCCGGCTGTACTCAGCGGCCCAGGCAGATAGTCTTGGGCTTTGGGAGGCTGCAGAAAGAGACAGCACGAGCGTTTGTTGGGCACTGTATTTGGTTGCCTGGCTACCTGAAGAACAGCAAGAGATTTTGTTTCTGGCCCCTTTGGGGTGGGAGGAATCCCTGGACGTTGGCAATTGCTGAGCTGGGCTCCGTCTGTACTCAGTGGCCCAAGCATATAGTCTTGGTCTTTGGGAAACTGCAGGAAGAGGCAGCACCAGTGTTTGTGGGGCAGTGAATGGGTTTGCCTGGCTACGTGAAGAGCAGCAAGAGCTTTTGGTCGTGGCCCCTTTGGTGTGGGAGGAATCCCTGGACGTTGGCAATTGCTGAGCTGGGCTCCGGCTGTACACAGCGGCCCAGGCAGATAGTCTTGGGCTTTGGGAGGCTGCAGAAAAAGACAGCACGAGAGTTTGTTTTGCACTGTATTGGGTTGCCATGCTACTTGAAGAGCAGCAAGAGCTTTTGGTCGTGGCCCCTTTGGTGTGGGAGCAATCCCTGGATGTTGGCAATTGCTGAGCTGGGCTCCGGCTGTACTCAGTGGCCCAAGCAGATATTCTTAAAGTTTGGGAGGCTGCAGAAAGAGACAGCGCCACAGTTTGTATGGCAGTGAATGGGGTTTCCTGGCTACTTGAAGAGCAGCAAGAGCTTTTGGTCGTGGCCCCTTTGGTGTGGGAGGAATCCCTGGACGTTGGCAACTGCTGAGCTGGGCTCCGGCTGTACTCAGCGGCCCAGGCACATAGACTTGGACTTTGGGAGGCTGCAGAAAGAGACAGCACCAGCGTTTGTGGGGCAGTGAATGGGGTTGCCATGCTACTTGAAGAGCAGCAAGAGCTTTTGGTCATGGCCCCTTTGGTGTGGGAGGAATCCCTAAACGTTGGCAATTGCTGAGCTGGGCTGCCGCTGTACTCAGCGACCCAAGCAGATAGTCTTGAACTTTGGGAGGCTGCAGAAAGAGAGAGCACCAGCCTTTTTGGGGCAGTGAATGGGGTTGCCTGGCTACTTGAAGAGCAGCAAGAGCTTTTGGTCGTGGCCCCTTTGGTGTGGGAGGAATCCCTGGATGTTGGCAATTGCTCAGGTGGGCTCCGGGCCTACTGAGCTGTGCAGGCAGAGAGCCTTGGACTTTGGGAGGCTGCAGAAAGAGACAGAGCCAGCGTTTGTGGGGCAGTGAATGGGGTTGCCTGGCTACTTGAAGACAGCAAGAGCTTTTGGTCGTGGCCCCTTTCGTGTGGGAGGAATCCCTGGACGTTGGCAATTGCCGAGCTCGGCTCCGGCTGTACTCAACGGCCCAGGCAGATAGTCTTGGACTTTGGGAGGCTGCAGAAAGAGACAGCACGAGCATTTGTGGGGCAGTGAATGGGTTTGCCTGGCTACTTGAAGAGCAGCAAGAGCTTTTGGTCATGGCCCCTTTGGTGTGGGAGGAATCCCTGGACGTTGGCAATTGCTGAGCTGGGCTCCAGTGTACTCAGCGGCCCAAGCAAGATATTCTTAAAGTTTGGGAGGCTGCAGAAAGATACAGCGCCACAGTTTGTATGGCAGTGAATGGGGTTTCCTGGCTACTTGAAGAGCAGCAAGAGCTTTTGGTCGTGGTCCCTTTGGTGTGGGAGGAATCCCTGGATGTTGGCAATTGCTGAGCTGGGCTCCGGCTGTACTCAGCGGTTGAGGCAGATACTCCTGGACTTTGGGAGGTTGCAGAAAGAGACAGCGCCAGCGTTTGTGGGGCAGTGAATGGGGTTTCCTGGCTACTTGAAGAGCAGCAAGAGCTTTTGGTCATGGCCCCTTTGGTGTGGGAGGAATCCCTGGACGTTGGCAATTGCTGAGCTGGGCTCCAGTGTACTCAGCGGCCCAAGCAAGATATTCTTAAAGTTTGGGAGGCTGCAGAAAGAGACAGCGCCACAGTTTGTATGGCAGTGAATGGGGTTTCCTGGCTACTTGAAGAGCAGCAAGAGCTTTTGGTCGTGGTCCCTTTGGTGTGGGAGGAATCCCTGGATGTTGGCAATTGCTGAGCTGGGCTCCGGCTGTACTCAACGGGCCAGGCAGATACTCTTGGACTTTGGGATGCTGCAGAAAGAGACAGCCCCAGCGTTTGTGGGGCAGTGAATGGGGTTGCCTGGCTACTTGAAGAGCAGCAAGAGCTTTTGGTCATGGCCCCTTTGGTGTTGGAGGAATCTCTGGACGTTGGCAAATGCTGAGCTGGGCTCCGGCTGTACTCAGCGGCCTAGATAGATAGTCTTGGGCTTTGGGAGGTTGTAGAAAGAGGCAGACCCAAAGTTTATCGGGCCGTGAATGGGGTTGCCTGGCTACTTGAACACCAGCAGGAGCTTTTGGTCGTGGCCCATTTGGTGTGGGAGGAATCCCTGGACGTTCGCAATCTCTCTGGTGGCTCCGGGCCTTCTCAGCGGTGCAGGCAGATAGTCTTGGACTTTGGGAGGCTGCAGAAAGAGACAGCGCCAGCCTCTGTGGGGCAGTGAATGGGGTTGCCTGGCTACTTGAAGAGCAGCAAGAGCTTTTGGTCATGGCCCCTTTGGTGTGGGAGGAATCCCTGGACGTTGACAATTGCTGAGCTGGGCTGCCGCTGTACTCAGCAGCCCAAGCAGATAGTCTTGGACTTTGGTAAACTGCAGGAAGAGGCAGCACCAGTGTTTGTGGGGCACTGTATTTGGTTGCCTGGCTACTTGAAGAGCAACAAGAGCTTTTGGTCGTGGCCCCTTTGGTGTGGGAGGAATCCCTGGACGTTGGCAATTGCTGAGCTCGGCTCTGGCTGTACACAGCGGCCCAGGCAGATAGTCTTGGGCTTTGGGAGGCTGCAGAAAGAGACAGCGCCAGCGTTTGTGGGGCAGTGAATGGAGTTGCCTGGCTACTTGAAGACAGCAAGAGCTTTTGGTCGTGCCCCGTTTGGTGTGGGAGGAATCCCTGGATGTTGGCAATTGCTGAGCTGGGCTCCGGCTGTACTCAGTGGCCCAAGCAGATATTCTTAAAGTTTGGGAGGCTGCAGAAAGAGACAGCGCCACAGTTTGTATGGCAGTGAATGGGGTTTCCTGGCTACTTGAAGAGCAGCAAGAGCTTTTGGTCGTGGTCCCTTTGGTGTGGGAGGAATCCCTGGATGTTGGCAATTGCTGAGCTGGGCTCCGGCTGTACTCAGCGGCCCAGGCACATAGACTTGGACTTTGGGAGGCTGCAGAAAGAGACAGCGCCAGCGTTTGTGGGGCAGTGAATGGGTGTCGTGGTTTAACCCTAGCCAGCAACTAAGCACCACGCAGCCGCTCGCTCACTCCCCACCAGTGGGATGGGGGAGAGAATCATTAGAGTAAAAGGGAGGAAACTCGTGGGTTGAGATAAGAACAGTTTAATAATTGAAGTAAAATGAAATAGAGCAGTTAAATAGGCAAAGCAAAAACCGTGCACGCAAACAAAACAGTACAAGGAATTCATTCACTACTTCCCATCGGCAGGCAGGTGTTCAGCCATCTCCAGGAAAGCAGGGCTCCATCACGCGTAACGGTTACTTGGGAGGAAAAACACCATCATACCCAATGTCCCCCCTTCCTTCTTCTTCCCCCAGCTTATATACTGAGCATGACGTCATATGGTATGGAATATCCTTTGGGCCAGTCTGGGTCAGCACTTCCCCCTGCTGTGCCCCCTCCCAGCTTCTTGTGCCCCCGGCAGAGCAGGGGAAGCTGAAAAGTCCTTGACCAACGTGAGCGCCACTTAGCACCTATTCAGAGACAGCTTAGCACTACTTAGCAAGAACCAAAGCATCGTGTATCATCGCCATTGTTCTCATCCTAAACCCAAAACACAGCCCCATACCGGCTACCAATACGAAAATTAACTCTATCCCAGCTGAAACCAGGACAATGGAGTTGCCTGGCTACTTGAAGAGCAGCAAGAGCTTTTGGTCGTGGCCGCTTTGGTGTGGGAGGAATCCCTGGATGTTGGCAATTGCTGAGCTGGGCTCCGGCTGTACTCAGCGGCCCAAGCATATAGTCTTGGGCTTTGGGAAACTGCAGGAAGAGGCAGCACCAGTGTTTGTGGGGCACTGTATGAGGTTGCCTGGCTACTTGAAGAGCAGCAAGAGCTTTTGGTCGTGGCCCCTTTGGTGTGGGAGGAATCCCTGGATGTTGGCAATTGCTGAGCTGGGCTCCGGCTGTACTCAGCGGTTGAGGCAGATACTCCTGGACTTTGGGAGGCTGCAGAAAGAGACAGCACGAGCGTTTTTTGGGCACTGTATTTGGTTGCCTGGCTACCTGAAGAACAGCAAGAGATTTTGTTTCTGGCCCCTTTGGGGTGGGAGGAATCCCTGGACGTTGGCAATTGCTGAGCTGGGCTCCGTCTGTACTCAGTGGCCCAAGCATATAGTCTTGGGCTTTGGGAGGCTGCAGGAAGAGATAGAACGAGCGTTTGTGGGGCAGTGAATGGGGTTGCCTGGCTACTTGAAGAGCAGCAAGAGCTTTTGGTCGTGGCCCCTTTGGTGTGGGAGGAATGCCTGGACGTTGGCAATTGCTGAGCTGGGCTCCGGCTGTACACAGCGGCCCAGGCAGATCGTCTTGGGCTTTGGGAGGCTGCAGAAAAAGACAGCACGAGCGTTTGTTTTGCACTGTATTGGGTTGCCTGGCTACTTGAAGAGCAGCAAGAGCTTTTGGTCGTGGCCCCTTTGGTGTGGGAGGAATCCCTGGATGTTGGCAATTGCTGAGCTCGGCTCCGGCTGTACTCAGTGGCCCAGGCAGATAGTCTTGGACTTTGGGAGGCTGCAGAAAGAGACAGCACGAGCATTTGTGGGGCAGTGAATGGGTTTGCCTGGCTACTTGAAGAGCAGCAAGAGCTTTTGGTCGTGGTCCCTTTGGTGTGGGAGGAATCCCTGGATGTTGGCAATTGCTGAGCTGGGCTCCGGCTGTACTCAGCGGCCCAAGCCGATATTCTTAAAGTTTGGGAGGCTGCAGAAAGAGACAGCGCCACAGTTTGTATGGCAGTGAATGGGGTTTCCTGGCTACTTGAAGAGCAGCAAGAGCTTTTGGTCGTGGTCCCTTTGGTGTGGGAGGAATCCCTGGATGTTGGCAATTGCTGAGCTGGGCTCCGGCTGTACTCAGCGGTTGAGGCAGATACTCCTGGACTTTGGGAGGCTGCAGAAAGAGAAAGTGTCTGCGTTTGTGGAGCAGTGAATGGGGTTGCCTGGCTACTTGAAGAGCAGCAAGAGCTTTTGGTCGTGGCCCCTTTGGTGTGGGAGGAATCCCTGGACGTTGGCAATTCCTGAGCTGGGCTCTGGCTGTACTCAGCGGCCCAAGCAGATAGTCTTTCGCTTTGGGAGGCTGCAGAAAGAGGCAGCACCAGCGTTTGTGGGGCAGTGAATGGGGTTGCCATGCTACTTGAAGAGCAGGAAGAGCTTTTGGTAGTGGCCCCTTTGGTGTGGGAGGAATCCCTGGACGTTGGCAATTGCTGAGCTGGGCTGCCGCTGTACTCAGCGACCCAAGCAGATAGTCTTGAACTTTGGGAGGCTGCAGAAAGAGAGAGCACCAGCGTTTGTGGGGCAGTGAATGGGGTTGCCTGGCTACTTGAAGAGCAGCAAGAGCTTTTGGTCGTGGCCCCTTTGGTGTGGGAGGAATCCCTGGATGTTGGTAATTGCTCAGGTGGGCTTTGGGCCTACTGAGCTGTGCAGGCAGAGAGCCTTGGACTTTGGGAGGCTGCAGAAAGAGACAGAGCCAGCGTTTGTGGGGCAGTGAATGGGGTTGCCTGTATACTTGAAGACAGCAAGAGCTTTTGGTCGTGGCACCTTTGGTGTGGGAGGAATCCCTGGACGTTGGCAATTGCTGAGCTGGGCTCTGGCTGTACTCAGCGGCCCAAGCAGATATTCCTAAAGTTTGGGAGGCTGCAGAAAGAGACAGCGCCACAGTTTGTATGGCAGTGAATGGGGTTTCCTGGCTAGTTGAAGAGCAGCAAGAGCTTTTGGTCGTGGCCCCTTTGGTGTGGGAGGAATCCCTGGATGTTGGCAATTGCTGAGCTGGGCTCCGGCTTTACTCAGTGGCCCAAGCATATAGTCTTGGGCTTTGGGAAACTGCAGGAAGAGGCAGCACCAGTGTTTTTTGGGCACTGTATGAGGTGTCCTGGCTACTTGAAGAGCAGCAAGAGCTTTTGGTCGTGGCCCCTTTGGTGTGGGAGGAATCCCTGGACGTTGGCATTTACTGAGCTGCGCTCCGGCTGTACTCAGCGGCCCAAGCAGATAGTCTTGGACTTTGGGAGGCTGCAGAAAGAGACAGCGCCACAGTTTGTATGGCAGTGAATGGGGTTGCCTGGCTACTTGAAGAGCAGCAAGAGCTTTTGGTCGTGGCACCTTTGGGGTGGGAGGAATCCCTGGATGTTGGCAATTGCTGAGCTGGGCTCCGGCTGCACTCAGCGGCACAGCCAGATAGTCTTGGACTTTGGGAGGCTGCAGAAAGAGACAGCGCCAGCGTTTGTGGGGCAGTGAATGGGTGTCGTGGTTTAACCCCAGCCAGCAACTAAGCACCACGCAGCCGCTCACTCACTCCCCACCAGTGGGATGGGGGAGAGAATCATTAGAGTAAAAGGGATGAAACTCGTGGGTTGAGATAAGAACAGTTTAATAATTGAAGTAAAATGAAATAGAGCAGTTAAATAGGCAAAGCAAAAACCGTGCACACAAACAAAACAGAACAAGGAATTCATTCACTACTTCCCATCGGCAGGCAGGTGTTCAGCCATCTCCAGGAAAGCAGGGCTCCATCACGCGTAACGGTTACTTGGGAGGAAAAACACCGTCATACCCAATGTCCCCCCTTCCTTCTTCTTCCCCCAGCTTATATACCGAGCATGACGTCATATGGTATGGAACATCCCTTGGGCCAGTCTGGGTCAGCGCTCCCCTCGGCTGTGCCCCCTCCCAGCTTCTTGTGCCCCCGGCAGAGCAGGGGAAGCTGAAAAGTCCTTGACCAACGTGAGCGCCACTTAGCACCTATTCAGAGACAGCTTAGCACTACTTAGCAAGAACCAAAGCACCAGTGTATCATCGCCATTGTTCTCATCCTAAAACCAAAACACAGCCCCATACCGCCTACCAAGACGAAAGTTAACTCTATCCCAGCTGAAACCAGGACAATGGAGTTGCCTGGCTACTTGAAGAGCAGCAAGAGCTTTTGGTCGTGGCCGCTTTGGTGTGGGAGGAATCCCTGGACGTTGGCAATTGCTGAGCTGGGCTCCGGCTGTACTCAGCGGCCCAGGCAGATAGTCTTGGGCTTTGGGAAACTGCAGGAAGAGGCAGCACCAGTGTTTGTTGGGCACTGTATGGGATTGCCTTGCTACTTGAAGAGCAGCAAGAGATTTTGGTCGTGGCCCCTTTGGTGTGGGAGGAATCCCTGGACGTTGGCAATTGCTGAGCTGGGCTCCGGCTGTACTCAGCGGCCCAGGCAGACAGTCTTGCGCTTTGGGAGGTTGTAGAAAGAGGCAGACCCAAAGTTTGTCAGGCCGTGAATGGGGTTGCCTGGCTACTTGAACACAAGCAAGAGCTTTTGGTCGTGGCCCATTTGGTGTGGGAGGAATCCCTGGACGTTCGCAATCTCTCTTGTGGCTCTGGGCCTTCTCAGAGGTGCAGGCAGAGAGCCTTGGACTTTGGGAGGCTGCACAAAGAGACAGCACCAGCGTTTGTGGGACAGAGAATGGGGTTCCCTGGCTACTTGAAGAGCAGCAAGAGCTTTTGGTCATGCCCCCTTTGGTGTGGCAATCCCTGGACGTTCGCAATTGCTGAGCTGAGCTCCGGCTGTAGTCAGTGACCCAAGCAGCTAATCTTAAATTTTGGGAGGCTGCAGAAAGATACAGCGCCACAGTTTGTGGAGCAGTGAATCAGGTTTCCTGGCTACTTGAACACCAGCTGGAGCTTTTGGTCGTGGCCCCTTTGGTGTGGGAGGAATCCCTGGACGTTCGCAATCTCTCTGGTGGCTCCGGGCCTTCTCAGCGGTGCAGGCAGATAGTCTTGGACTTTGGGAGGCTGCAGAAAGAGACAGCGCCAGCCTCTGTGGGGCAGTGAATGGGGTTGCCTGGCTACTTGAAGAGCAGCAAGAGCTTTTGGTCATGGCCCCTTTGGTGTGGGAGGAATCCCTGGACGTTGACAATTGCTGAGCTGGGCTGCCGCTGTACTAAGCAGCCCAAGCAGATAGTCTTGGACTTTGGTAAACTGCAGGAAGAGGCAGCACCAGTGTTTGTGGGGCACTGTATTTGGTTGCCTGGCTACTTGAAGAGCAACAAGAGCTTTTGGTCGTGGCCCCTTTGGTGTGGGAGGAATCCCTGGACGTTGGCAATTGCTGAGCTCGGCTCTGGCTGTACACAGCGGCCCAGGCAGATAGTCTTGGGCTTTGGGAGGCTGCAGAAAGAGACAGCGCCAGCGTTTGTGGGGCAGTGAATGGAGTTGCCTGGCTACTTGAAGACAGCAAGAGCTTTTGGTCGTGCCCCGTTTGGTGTGGGAGGAATCCCTGGATGTTGGCAATTGCTGAGCTGGGCTCCGGCTGTACTCAGTGGCCCAAGCAGATATTCTTGGACTTTGGGAGGCTGCAGAAAGAGATAGCACGACCATTAGTGGGGCAGTGAATGGGTTTGCCTGGCTACTTGAAGAGCAGCAAGAGCTTTTGGTCGTGGCCCCTTTGGTGTGGGAGGAATCCCTGGACGTTGGCAATTGCTGAGCTGGGCTCCGGCTGCACTCAGCGGCACAGCCAGATAGTCTTGGACTTTGGGAGGCTGCAGAAAGAGACAGCGCCAGCGTTTGTGGGGCAGTGAATGGGTGTCGTGGTTTAACCCCAGCCAGCAACTAAGCACCACGCAGCCGCTCGCTCACTCCCCACCAGTGGGATGGGGGAGAGAATCATTAGTGTAAAAGGGAGGAAACTCGTGGGTTGAGATAAGAACAGTTTAATATTTGAAGTAAAATGAAATAGAGCAGTTAAATAGGCAAAGCAAAAACCGTGCACACAAACAAAACAGAACAAGGAATTCATTCACTACTTCCCATCGGCAGGCAGGTGTTCAGCCATCTCCAGGAAAGCAGGGCTCCATCACGCGTAACGGTTACTTGGGAGGAAAAACACCATCATACCCAATGTCCCCCCTTCCTTCTTCTTCCCCCAGCTTATATACTGAGCATGACGTCATATGGTATGGAATATCCTTTGGGCCAGTCTGGGTCAGCACTTCCCCCGGCTGTGCCCCCTCCCAGCTTCTTGTGCCCCCGGCAGAGCAGGGGAAGCTGAAAAGTCCTTGACCAACGTGAGCGCCACTTAGCACCTATTCAGAGACAGCTTAGCACTACTTAGCAAGAACCAAAGCATCGTGTATCATCGCCATTGTTCTCATCCTAAACCCAAAACACAGCCCCATACCGGCTACCAAGACGAAAATTAACTCTATCCCACCTGAAACCAGGACAATGGAGTTGCCTGGCTACTTGAAGAGCAGCAAGAGCTTTTGGTCGTGGCCGCTTTGGTGTGGGAGGAATCCCTGGACGTTGGCAATTGCTGAGCTGGGCTCCGGCTGTACTCAGCGGCCCAGGCAGATAGTCTTGGGCTTTGGGAAACTGCAGGAAGAGGCAGCACCAGTGTTTGTGGGGCACTGTATGAGGTTGCCTGGCTACTTGAAGAGCAGCAAGAGCTTTTGGTCGTGGCCCCTTTGGTGTGGGAGGAATGCCTGGACGTTGGCAATTGCTGAGCTGGGCTCCGGCTGTACTCAGCGGCCCAGGCAGATCGTCTTGGGCTTTGGGAGGCTGCAGAAAAAGACAGCACGAGCGTTTGTTTTGCACTGTATTGGGTTGCCTGGCTACTTGAAGAGCAGCAAGAGCTTTTGGTCGTGGCCCCTTTGGTGTGGGAGGAATCCCTGGATGTTGGCAATTGCTGAGCTGGGCTCCGTCTGTACTCAGTGGCCCAGGCAGATAGTCTTGGACTTTGGGAGGCTGCAGAAAGAGACAGCACGAGCATTTGTGGGGCAGTGAATGGGTTTGCCTGGCTACTTGAAGAGCAGCAAGAGCTTTTGGTCGTTGTCCCTTTGGTGTGGGAGGAATCCCTGGATGTTGGCAATTGCTGAGCTGGGCTCCGGCTGTACTCAGCGGCCCAAGCCGATATTCTTAAAGTTTGGGAGGCTGCAGAAAGAGACAGCGCCACAGTTTTTATGGCAGTGAATGGGGTTTCCTGGCTACTTGAAGAGCAGCAAGAGCTTTTGGTCGTGGTCCCTTTGGTGTGGGAGGAATCCCTGGATGTTGGCAATTGCTGAGCTGGGCTCCAGCTGTACTCAGCGGTTGAGGCAGATACTCCTGGACTTTGGGAGGCTGCAGAAAGAGAAAGTGTCTGCGTTTGTGGAGCAGTGAATGGGGTTGCCTGGCTACTTGAAGAGCAGCAAGAGCTTTTGGTCGTGGCCCCTTTGGTGTGGGAGGAATCCCTGGACGTTGGCAATTCCTGAGCTGGGCTCTGGCTGTACTCAGCGGCCCAAGCAGATAGTCTTTCGCTTTGGGAGGCTGCAGAAAGAGGCAGCACCAGCGTTTGTGGGGCAGTGAATGGGGTTGCCATGCTACTTGAAGAGCAGGAAGAGCTTTTGGTCGTGGCCCCTTTGGTGTGGGAGGAATCCCTGGACGTTGGCAATTGCTGAGCTGGGCTGCCGCTGTACTCAGCGACCCAAGCAGATAGTCTTGAACTTTGGGAGGCTGCAGAAAGAGAGAGCACCAGCGTTTGTGGGGCAGTGAATGGGGTTGCCTGGCTACTTGAAGAGCAGCAAGAGCTTTTGGTCGTGGCCCCTTTGGTGTGGGAGGAATCCCTGGATGTTGGCAATTGCTGAGCTGGGCTCCGGCTGTACTCAGCGGTTGAGGCAGATACTCCTGGACTTTGGGAGGTTGCAGAAAGAGACAGCGCCAGCGTTTGTGGGGCAGTGAATGGGGTTGCCTGGCTACTTGAAGAGCAGCAAGAGCTTTTGGTCGTGGCCCCTTTGGTGTGGGAGGAATCCCTGGACGTTGGCTATTGCTGAGCTGGGCTCCGGCTGTACTAAGCGGTTGAGGCAGATACTCCTGGACTTTGGGAGGCTGCAGAAAGAGACAGCGCCAGCGTTTGTGGGGCAGTGAATTGGGTTGCCTGGCTACTTGAAGAGCAGCAAGAGCTTTTGGTCATGGCCCCTTTGGTGTGGGAGGAATCTCTGGATGTTGGCAATTGCTGAGCTGGGCTCCGGCTGTACTCAGCGGCCTAGGTAGATAGTCTTGGGCTTTGGGAGGTTGTAGAAAGAGGCAGACACAGAGTTTCTCGGGCCGTGAATGGGGTTGCCTGGCTACTTGAACACCAGCAGGAGCTTTTGGTCGTGGCCCCTTTCGTGTGGGAGGAATCCCTGGATGTTCGCAATCTCTCTGGTGGCTCCGGGCCTTCTCAGCTGTGCAGGCAGATAGTCTTGGACTTTGGGAGGCTGCAGAAAGAGACAGCACGAGCGTTTGTTGGGCACTGTATTGGGTTGCCTGGCTACTTGAAGAGCAGCAAGAGCTTTTGGTCGTGGCACCTTTGGTGTGGGAGGAATCCCTGGATGTTGGCAATTGCTGAGCTGGGCTCCGGCTTTACTCAGTGGCCCAAGCATATAGTCTTGGGCTTTGGGAAACTGCAGGAAGAGGCAGCACCAGTGTTTTTTGGGCACTGTATGAGGTGTCCTGGCTACTTGAAGAGCAGCAAGAGCTTTTGGTCGTGGCCCCTTTGGTGTGGGAGGAATCCCTGGACGTTGGCATTTACTGAGCTGGGCTCCGGCTGTACTCAGCGGCCCAAGCAGATAGTCTTGGACTTTGGGAGGCTGCAGAAAGAGACAGCGCCACAGTTTGTATGGCAGTGAATGGGGTTGCCTGGCTACTTGAAGAGCAGCAAGAGCTTTTGGTCGTGGCACCTTTGGGGTGGGAGGAATCCCTGGATGTTGGCAATTGCTGAGCTGGGCTCCGGCTGCACTCAGCGGCACAGCCAGATAGTCTTGGACTTTGGGAGGCTGCAGAAAGAGACAGCGCCAGCGTTTGTGGGGCAGTGAATGGGTGTCGTGGTTTAACCCCAGCCAGCAACTAAGCACCACGCAGCCGCTCACTCACTCCCCACCAGTGGGATGGGGGAGAGAATCATTAGAGTAAAAGGGATGAAACTCGTGGGTTGAGATAAGAACAGTTTAATAATTGAAGTAAAATGAAATAGAGCAGTTAAATAGGCAAAGCAAAAACCGTGCACACAAACAAAACAGAACAAGGAATTCATTCACTACTTCCCATCGGCAGGCAGGTGTTCAGCCATCTCCAGGAAAGCAGGGCTCCATCACGCGTAACGGTTACTTGGGAGGAAAAACACCGTCATACCCAATGTCCCCCCTTCCTTCTTCTTCCCCCAGCTTATATACTGAGCATGACGTCATATGGTATGGAACATCCCTTGGGCCAGTCTGGGTCAGCGCTCCCCTCGGCTGTGCCCCCTCCCAGCTTCTTGTGCCCCCGGCAGAGCAGGGGAAGCTGAAAAGTCCTTGACCAACGTGAGCGCCACTTAGCACCTATTCAGAGACAGCTTAGCACTACTTAGCAAGAACCAAAGCACCAGTGTATCATCGCCATTGTTCTCATCCTAAAACCAAAACACAGCCCCATACCGCCTACCAAGACGAAAGTTAACTCTATCCCAGCTGAAACCAGGACAATGGAGTTGCCTGGCTACTTGAAGAGCAGCAAGAGCTTTTGGTCGTGGCCCCTTTGGTGTGGGAGGAATCCCTGGACGTTGGCAATTGCTGAGCTGGGCTCCGGCTGTACTCAGCGGCCCAGGCAGATAGTCTTGGACTTTGGGAGGCTGCAGGAAGAGACAGCACGAGCGTTTGTTGGGCACTGTATGGGATTGCCTTGCTACTTGAAGAGCAGCAAGAGATTTTGGTCGTGGCCCCTTTGGTGTGGGAGGAATCCCTGGACGT
This sequence comes from Platalea minor, assembly GCA_037975005.1. Taxonomy (NCBI): domain Eukaryota; kingdom Metazoa; phylum Chordata; class Aves; order Pelecaniformes; family Threskiornithidae; genus Platalea; species Platalea minor. Next base: position 111,868 of record JBBPFK010000072.1, read on the forward strand.
TGGCAATTGCTGAGCTGGGCTCCGGCTGTACTCAGCGGCCCAGGCAGACAGTCTTGCGCTTTGGGAGGTAGTAGAAAGAGGCAGACCCAAAGTTTGTCAGGCCGTGAATGGGGTTGCCTGGCTACTTGAACACAAGCAGGAGCTTTTGGTCGTGGCCCATTTGGTGTGGGAGGAATCCCTGGACGTTCGCAATCTCTCTTGTGGCTCTGGGCCTTCTCAGAGGTGCAGGCAGAGAGCCTTGGACTTTGGGAGGCTGCAGAAAGAGACAGCACCAGCGTTTGTGGGACAGAGAATGGGGTTCCCTGGCTACTTGAAGAGCAGCAAGAGCTTTTGGTCATGCCCCCTTTGGTGTGGCAATCCCTGGACGTTCGCAATTGCTGAGCTGAGCTCCGGCTGTAGTCAGTGACCCAAGCAGCTAATCTTAAATTTTGGGAGGCTGCAGAAAGATACAGCGCCACAGTTTGTGGAGCAGTGAATCAGGTTTCCTGGCTACTTGAACACCAGCTGGAGCTTTTGGTCGTGGCCCCTTTGGTGTGGGAGGAATCCCTGGACGTTCGCAATCTCTCTGGTGGCTCCGCTCCTACTCAGCGGTGCAGGCAGATAGCCTTGGGCTTTGGGAGGCTGCAGAAAGAGACAGCGCCAGTGTTTGTGGGGCAGTGAATGGGGTTGCCTGGCTACTTGCAGAGCAGCAAGAGCTTTTGGTCTTGGCACCTTTGGGGTGGGAGGAATCCCTGGACGTTAGCAATTGCTGAGCTGGGCTCCGGCTGCCATCAGCAGCACAGCCAGATAGTCTTGGACTTTGGGAGGCTGCAGAAGGAGACAGCGCCAGCGTTTGTGGGGCAGTGAATGGGTGTCGTGGTTTAACCCCAGCCAGCAACTAAGCACCACGCAGCCGCTCACTCACTCCCCACCAGTGGGATGGGGGAGAGAATCATTAGAGTAAAAGGGAGGAAACTCGTGGGTTGAGATAAGAACAGTTTAATAATTGAAGTAAAATGAAATAGAGGATGTTGGCAATTGCTGAGCTGGGCTCCGGCTGTACTCAGCGGTTGAGGCAGATACTCCTGGACTTTGGGAGGCTTCAGAAAGAGAAAGCGTCAGCGTTTGTGGAGCAGTGAATGGGGTTGCCTGGCTTCTTGAAGAGCAGCAAGAGCTTTTGGTCGTGGCCCCTTTGGTGTGGGAGGAATCCCTGGACGTTGGCAATTGCTGAGCTGGGCTCCAGCTGTACTCAGCGGCCCAGGCACATAGACTTGGACTTTGGGAGGCTACAGAAAGAGGCAGCACCAGCGTTTGTGGGGCAGTGAATGGGGTTTCCTGGCTACTTGAAGAGCAGCAAGAGCTTTTGATCATGGCCCCTTTGGTGTGGGAGGAATCCCTGGACGTTGGCCATTGCTGAGCTGGGCTGCCGCTGTACTCAGCAACCCAAGCAGATAGTCATGAACTTTGGGAGGCTGCAGAAAGAGAGAGCACCAGCGTTTGAGGGGCAGTGAATGGGGTTGCCTGGCTAGTTGAAGAACAGCAAGAGCTTTTGGTCGTGGCCCCTTTGGTGTGGGAGGAATCCCTGGATGTTGGCAATTGCTCAGGTGGGCTCCGGGCCTACTGAGCTGTGCAGGCAGAGAGCCTTGGTTTTTGGGAGACTGCAGAAAGAGACAGCGCCAGCGTTTGTGGGGCAGTGAATGGAGTTGCCTGGCTACTTGAAGAGCAGCAGAGCTTTTGGTCGTGCCCCGTTTGGTGTGGGAGGACTCCCTGGACGTTGGCAATTGCTGAGCTCGGCTCCGGCTGTACACAGCGGCCCAGGCAGATAGTCTTGGGCTTTGGGAGGCTGCAGAAACAGACAGCACGAGCGTTTGTTGGGCACTGTATTGGGTTGCCTGGCTACTTGAAGAGCAGCAAGAGCTTTTGGTCGTGGCCCCTTTGGTGTGGGAGGAATCCCTGGATGTTGGCAATTGCTGATCTGGGCTCCGGCTGTACTCAGCGGTGCAGGCAGATAGTCTTGGACTTTGGGAGGCTGCAGAAAGAGACAGCGCCAGCGTTTGTGGGGCAGTGAATGGGTGTCGTGGTTTAACCCTAGCCAGCAACTAAGCACCACGCAGCCGCTCGCTCACTCCCCACCAGTGGGATGGGGGAGAGAATCATTAGAGTAAAAGGGAGGAAACTCGTGGGTTAAGATAAGAACAGTTTAATAATTGAAGTAAAATGAAATAGAGCAGTTAAATAGGCAAAGCAAAAACCGTGCACGCAAACAAAACAGTACAAGGAATTCATTCACTACTTCCCATCGGCAGGCAGGTGTTCAGCCATCTCCAGGAAAGCAGGGCTCCATCACGCGTAACGGTTACTTGGGAGGAAAAACACCGTCATACCCAATGTCCCCCCTTCCTTCTTCTTCCCCCAGCTTATATACTGAGCATGACGTCATATGGTATGGAACATCCCTTGGGCCAGTCCGGGTCAGCGCTCCCCTCGGCTGTGCCCCCTCCCAGCTTCTTGTGCCCCCGGCAGAGCAGGGGAAGCTGAAAAGTCCTTGACCAACGTGAGCGCCACATAGCACCTATTCAGAGACAGCTTAGCACTACTTAGCAAGAACCAAAGCATCAGTGTATCATCGCCACTGTTCTCATGCTAAACCCAAAACACAGCCCCATACCGCCTACCAAGACGAAAATTAACTCTATCCCACCTGAAACCAGGACAATGGAGTTGCCTGGCTACTTGAAGAGCAGCAAGAGCTTTTGGTCGTGGCCCCTTTGGTGTGGGAGGAATCCCTGGACGTTGGCAATTGCTGAGGTGGGCTCCGGCTTTACTCAGTGGCCCAAGCATATAGTCTTGGGCTTTGGGAAACTGCAGGAAGAGGCAGCACCAGTGTTTTTGGGGCACTGTATGAGGTTGCCTGGCTACTTGAAGAGCAGCAAGAGCTTTTGGTTGTGGCCCCTTTGGTGTGGGAGGAATCCCTGGATGTTGGCAATTGCTGAGCTGGGCTCCGGCTGTACTCAGCGGCCCAGGCAGATAGCCTTGGACTTTGGGAGGCTGCAGAAAGAGATAGCACGACCATTAGTGGGGCAGTGAATGGGTTTGCCTGGCTACTTGAAGAGCAGCAAGAGCTTTTGGTCGTGGCCCCTTTGGTGTGGGAGGAATCCCTGGACGTTGGCAATTGCTGAGCTGGGCTCCGGCTGCACTCAGCGGCACAGCCAGATAGTCTTGGACTTTGGGAGGCTGCAGAAAGAGACAGCGCCAGCGTTTGTGGGGCAGTGAATGGGTGTCGTGGTTTAACCCCAGCCAGCAACTAAGCACCACGCAGCCGCTCGCTCACTCCCCACCAGTGGGATGGGGGAGAGAATCATTAGTGTAAAAGGGAGGAAACTCGTGGGTTGAGATAAGAACAGTTTAATATTTGAAGTAAAATGAAATAGAGCAGTTAAATAGGCAAAGCAAAAACCGTGCACACAAACAAAACAGAACAAGGAATTCATTCACTACTTCCCATCGGCAGGCAGGTGTTCAGCCATCTCCAGGATAGCAGGGCTCCATCATGCGTAACGGTTACTTGGGAGGACAAACACCATCATACCCAATGTCCCCCCTTCCTTCTTCTTCCCCCACCTTATATACTGACCACGACGTCATATGGTATGGAATATCCCTTGGGCTAGTCTGGGTCAGCACTCCCCTCGGCTGTGCCCCCTCCCAGCTTCTTGTGCCCCCGGCAGAGCAGGGGAAGCTGAAAAGTCCTTGACCAACGTGAGCGCCACTTAGCACCTATTCAGAGACAGCTTAGCACTACTTAGCAAGAACCAAAGCATCGTGTATCATCGCCATTGTTCTCATCCTAAACCCAAAACACAGCCCCATACCGCCTACCAAGAAGAAAGTTAACTCTATCCCAGCTGACACCAGGACAATGGAGTTGCCTGGCTACTTGAAGAGCAGCAAGAGCTTTTGGTCGTGGCCCCTTTGGTGTGGGAGGAATCCCTGGATGTTGGCAATTGCTGAGCTGGGCTCCGGCTGTACTCAGCGGCCCAAGCCGATATTCTTAAAGTTTGGGAGGCTGCAGAAAGAGACAGCGCCACAGTTTGTATGGCAGTGAATGGGGTTTCCTGGCTACTTGAAGAGCAGCAAGAGCTTTTGGTCGTGGTCCCTTTGGTGTGGGAGGAATCCCTGGATGTTGGCAATTGCTGATCTGGGCTCCGGCTGTACTCAGCGGTTGAGGCAGATACTCCTGGACTTTGGGAGGTTGCAGAAAGAGACAGCGCCAGCGTTTGTGGGGCAGTGAATGGGGTTGCCTGGCTACTTGAAGAGCAGCAAGAGCTTTTGGTCATGGCCCCTTTGGTGTTGGAGGAATCTCTGGACGTTGGCAAATGCTGAGCTGGGCTCCGGCTGTACTCAGCGGCCTAGATAGATAGTCTTGGGCTTTGGGAGGTTGTAGAAAGAGGCAGACCCAAAGTTTATCGGGCCGTGAATGGGGTTGCCTGGCTACTTGAACACCAGCAGGAGCTTTTGGTCGTGGCCCATTTGGTGTGGGAGGAATCCCTGGACGTTGACAATTGCTGAGCTGGGCTGCCGCTGTACTCAGCAGCCCAAGCAGATAGTCTTGGACTTTGGGAAACTGCAGGAAGAGGCAGCACCAGTGTTTGTGGGGCACTGTATATGGTTGCCTGGCTACTTGAAGAGCAGCAAGAGCTTTTGGTCGTGGCCCCTTTGGTGTGGGAGGAATCCCTGGATGTTGCAATTGCTCAGGTGGGCTCCGGGCCTACTGAGCTGTGCAGGCAGAGAGCCTTGGACTTTGGGAGGCTGCAGAAAGAGACAGCGCGAGCGTTTGTGGGGCAGTGAATGGAGTTGCCTGGCTACTTGAAGACAGCAAGAGCTTTTGGTCGTGCCCCCTTTGGTGTGGGAGGAATCCCTGGATGTTGGCAATTGCTGAGCTGGGCTCCGGCTGTACTCAGTGGCCCAAGCAGATATTCTTAAAGTTTGGGAGGCTGCAGAAACAGACAGCGCCACAGTTTGTATGGCAGTGAATGGGGTTGCCTGGCTACTTGAAGAGCAGCAAGAGCTTTTGGTCGTGGCACCTTTGGGGTGGGAGGAATCCCTGGATGTTGGCAATTGCTGAGCTGGGCTCCGGCTGCACTCAGCGGCACAGCCAGATAGTCTTGGACTTGGTAGGCTGCAGAAAGAGATAGCACGAGCGTTTGTTGGGCACTGTATTAGGTTGCCTGGCTACTTGAAGAGCAGCAGGAGCTTTTGGTCGTGGCCCCTTTGGTGTGGGAGGAATCCCTGGATGTTGGCAATTGCTCAGGTGGGCTCCGGGCCTACTGAGCTGTGCAGGCAGAGAGCCTTGGACTTTGGGAGGCTGCAGAAAGAGACAGCGCCAGCGTTTGTGGGTCTGTCAATGGAGTTGCCTGGCTACTTGAAGACAGCAAGAGCTTTTGGTTGTGCCCCGTTTGGTGTGGGAGGAATCCCTGGATGTTGGCAACTGCTGAGCTGGGCTCCGGCTGTAGTCAGTGGCCCAAGCAGATATTCTTAAAGTTTGGGAGGCTGCAGAAAGAGACAGCGCCAGCCTTTGTGGGGCTGTGAATGGGGTTGCCTGGCTACTTGAAGAGCAGCAAGAGCTTTTGGTCGTGGTCCCTTTGGTGTGGGAGGAATCCCTGGATGTTGGCAATTGCTGAGCTGGGCTCCGGCTGTACTCAGCGGTTGAGGCAGATACTCCTGGACTTTGGGAGGTTGCAGAAAGAGACAGCGCCAGCGTTTGTGGGGCAGTGAATGGGGTTGCCTGGCTACTTGAAGAGCAGCAAGAGCTTTTGGTCGTGGCCCCTTTGGTGTGGGAGGAATCCCTGGACGTTGGCTATTGCTGAGCTGGGCTCCGGCTGTACTAAGCGGTTGAGGCAGATACTCCTGGACTTTGGGAGGCTGCAGAAAGAGACAGCGCCAGCGTTTGTGGGGCAGTGAATGGGGTTGCCTGGCTACTTGAAGAGCAGCAAGAGCTTTTGGTCATGGCCCCTTTGGTGTGGGAGGAATCTCTGGATGTTGGCAATTGCTGAGCTGGGCTCCGGCTGTACTCAGCGGCCTAGGTAGATAGTCTTGGGCTTTGGGAGGTTGTAGAAAGAGGCAGACACAAAGTTTCTCGGGCCGTGAATGGGGTTGCCTGGCTACTTGAACACCAGCAGGAGCTTTTGGTCGTGACCCCTTTCGTGTGGGAGGAATCCCTGGATGTTCGCAATCTCTCTGGTGGCTCCGGGCCTTCTCAGCTGTGCAGGCAGATAGTCTTGGACTTTGGGAGGCTGCAGAAAGAGACAGCACGAGCGTTTGTTGGGCACTGTATTGGGTTGCCTGGCTACTTGAAGAGCAGCAAGAGCTTTTGGTCGTGGCACCTTTGGTGTGGGAGGAATCCCTGGATGTTGGCAATTGCTGAGCTGGGCTCCGGCTTTACTCAGTGGCCCAAGCATATAGTCTTGGGCTTTGGGAAACTGCAGGAAGAGGCAGCACCAGTGTTTTTTGGGCACTTATGAGGTGTCCTGGCTACTTGAAGAGCAGCAAGAGCTTTTGGTCGTGGCCCCTTTGGTGTGGGAGGAATCCCTGGATGTTGGCAATTGCTGAGCTGGGCTCCGGCTGCACTCAGCGGCACAGCCAGATAGTCTTGGACTTTGGGAGGCTGCAGAAAGAGACAGCGCCAGCGTTTGTGGGGCAGTGAATGGGTGTCGTGGTTTAACCCCAGCCAGCAACTAAGCACCACGCAGCCGCTCACTCACTCCCCACCAGTGGGATGGGGGAGAGAATCATTAGAGTAAAAGGGAGGAAACTCGTGGGTTGAGATAAGAACAGTTTAATAATTGAAGTAAAATGAAATAGAGCAGTTAAATAGGCAAAGCAAAAACCGTGCACACAAACAAAACAGAACAAGGAATTCATTCACTACTTCCCATCGGCAGGCAGGTGTTCAGCCATCTCCAGGAAAGCAGGGCTCCATCACGCGTAACGGTTACTTGGGAGGAAAAACACCGTCATACCCAATGTCCCCCCTTCCTTCTTCTTCCCCCAGCTTATATACTGAGCATGACGTCATATGGTATGGAACATCCCTTGGGCCAGTCTGGGTCAGCGCTCCCCTCGGCTGTGCCCCCTCCCAGCTTCTTGTGCCCCCGGCAGAGCAGGGGAAGCTGAAAAGTCCTTGACCAACGTGAGCGCCACTTAGCACCTATTCAGAGACAGCTTAGCACTACTTAGCAAGAACCAAAGCACCAGTGTATCATCGCCACTGTTCTCATCCTAAAACCAAAACACAGCCCCATACCGCCTACCAAGACGAAAGTTAACTCTATCCCAGCTGAAACCAGGACAATGGAGTTGCCTGGCTACTTGAAGAGCAGCAAGAGCTTTTGGTCGTGGCCGCTTTGGTGTGGGAGGAATCCCTGGACGTTGGCAATTGCTGAGCTGGGCTCCGGCTGTACTCAGCGGCCCAGGCAGACAGTCTTGCGCTTTGGGAGGTTGTAGAAAGAGGCAGACCCAAAGTTTGTCAGGCCGTGAATGGGGTTGCCTGGCTACTTGAACACAAGCAGGAGCTTTTGGTCGTGGCCCATTTGGTGTGGGAGGAATCCCTGGACGTTCGCAATCTCTCTTGTGGCTCTGGGCCTTCTCAGAGGTGCAGGCAGAGAGCCTTGGACTTTGGGAGGCTGCACAAAGAGACAGCACCAGCGTTTGTGGGACAGAGAATGGGGTTCCCTGGCTACTTGAAGAGCAGCAAGAGCTTTTGGTCATGCCCCCTTTGGTGTGGCAATCCCTGGACGTTCGCAATTGCTGAGCTGAGCTCCGGCTGTAGTCAGTGACCCAAGCAGCTAATCTTAAATTTTGGGAGGCTGCAGAAAGATACAGCGCCACAGTTTGTGGAGCAGTGAATCAGGTTTCCTGGCTACTTGAACACCAGCTGGAGCTTTTGGTCGTGGCCCCTTTGGTGTGGGAGGAATCCCTGGACGTTCGCAATCTCTCTGGTGGCTCCGCTCCTACTCAGCGGTGCAGGCAGATAGCCTTGGGCTTTGGGAGGCTGCAGAAAGAGACAGCGCCAGTGTTTGTGGGGCAGTGAATGGGGTTGCCTGGCTACTTGCAGAGCAGCAAGAGCTTTTGGTCGTGGCACCTTTGGGGTGGGAGGAATCCCTGGACGTTAGCAATTGCTGAGCTGGGCTCCGGCTGCCATCAGCAGCACAGCCAGATAGTCTTGGACTTTGGGAGGCTGCAGAAAGAGACAGCGCCAGCGTTTGTGGGGCAGTGAATGGGTGTCGTGGTTTAACCCCAGCCAGCAACTAAGCACCACGCAGCCGCTCACTCACTCCCCACCAGTGGGATGGGGGAGAGAATCATTAGAGTAAAAGGGAGGAAACTCGTGGGTTGAGATAAGAACAGTTTAATAATTGAAGTAAAATGAAATAGAGGATGTTGGCAATTGCTGAGCTGGGCTCCGGCTGTACTCAGCGGTTGAGGCAGATACTCCTGGACTTTGGGAGGCTTCAGAAAGAGAAAGCGTCAGCGTTTGTGGAGCAGTGAATGGGGTTGCCTGGCTTCTTGAAGAGCAGCAAGAGCTTTTGGTCGTGGCCCCTTTGGTGTGGGAGGAATCCCTGGACGTTGGCAATTGCTGAGCTGGGCTCCGGCTGTACTCAGCGGCCCAAGCATATAGTCTTGGGCTTTGGGAAACTGCAGGAAGAGGCAGCACCAGTGTTTGTGGGGCACTGTATGAGGTTGCCTGGCTACTTGAAGAGCAGCAAGAGCTTTTGGTCGTGGCCCCTTTGGTGTGGGAGGAATCCCTGGATGTTGGCAATTGCTGAGCTGGGCTCCGGCTGTACTCAGCGGTTGAGGCAGATACTCCTGGACTTTGGGAGGCTGCAGAAAGAGACAGCACGAGCGTTTTTTGGGCACTGTATTTGGTTGCCTGGCTACCTGAAGAACAGCAAGAGATTTTGTTTCTGGCCCCTTTGGGGTGGGAGGAATCCCTGGACGTTGGCAATTGCTGAGCTGGGCTCCCTCTGTACTCAGTGGCCCAAGCATATAGTCTTGGGCTTTGGGAGGCTGCAGGAAGAGATAGAACGAGCGTTTGTGGGGCAGTGAATGGGGTTGCCTGGCTACTTGAAGAGCAGCAAGAGCTTTTGGTCGTGGCCCCTTTGGTGTGGGAGGAATGCCTGGACGTTGGCAATTGCTGAGCTGGGCTCCGGCTGTACACAGCGGCCCAGGCAGATCGTCTTGGGCTTTGGGAGGCTGCAGAAAAAGACAGCACGAGCGTTTGTTTTGCACTGTATTGGGTTGCCTGGCTACTTGAAGAGCAGCAAGAGCTTTTGGTCGTGGCCCCTTTGGTGTGGGAGGAATCCCTGGATGTTGGCAATTGCTGAGCTCGGCTCCGGCTGTACTCAGTGGCCCAGGCAGATAGTCTTGGACTTTGGGAGGCTGCAGAAAGAGACAGCACGAGCATTTGTGGGGCAGTGAATGGGTTTGCCTGGCTACTTGAAGAGCAGCAAGAGCTTTTGGTCGTGGTCCCTTTGGTGTGGGAGGAATCCCTGGATGTTGGCAATTGCTGAGCTGGGCTCCGGCTGTACTCAGCGGCCCAAGCCGATATTCTTAAAGTTTGGGAGGCTGCAGAAAGAGACAGCGCCACAGTTTGTATGGCAGTGAATGGGGTTTCCTGGCTACTTGAAGAGCAGCAAGAGCTTTTGGTCGTGGTCCCTTTGGTGTGGGAGGAATCCCTGGATGTTGGCAATTGCTGAGCTGGGCTCCGGCTGTACTCAGCGGTTGAGGCAGATACTCCTGGACTTTGGGAGGCTGCAGAAAGAGAAAGTGTCTGCGTTTGTGGAGCAGTGAATGGGGTTGCCTGGCTACTTGAAGAGCAGCAAGAGCTTTTGGTCGTGGCCCCTTTGGTGTGGGAGGAATCCCTGGACGTTGGCAATTCCTGAGCTGGGCTCTGGCTGTACTCAGCGGCCCAAGCAGATAGTCTTTCGCTTTGGGAGGCTGCAGAAAGAGGCAGCACCAGCGTTTGTGGGGCAGTGAATGGGGTTGCCATGCTACTTGAAGAGCAGGAAGAGCTTTTGGTAGTGGCCCCTTTGGTGTGGGAGGAATCCCTGGACGTTGGCAATTGCTGAGCTGGGCTGCCGCTGTACTCAGCGACCCAAGCAGATAGTCTTGAACTTTGGGAGGCTGCAGAAAGAGAGAGCACCAGCGTTTGTGGGGCAGTGAATGGGGTTGCCTGGCTACTTGAAGAGCAGCAAGAGCTTTTGGTCGTGGCCCCTTTGGTGTGGGAGGAATCCCTGGATGTTGGTAATTGCTCAGGTGGGCTTTGGGCCTACTGAGCTGTGCAGGCAGAGAGCCTTGGACTTTGGGAGGCTGCAGAAAGAGACAGAGCCAGCGTTTGTGGGGCAGTGAATGGGGTTGCCTGTATACTTGAAGACAGCAAGAGCTTTTGGTCGTGGCCCCTTTGGTGTGGGAGGAATCCCTGGACGTTGGCAATTGCTGAGCTGGGCTCTGGCTGTACTCAGCGGCCCAAGCAGATATTCCTAAAGTTTGGGAGGCTGCAGAAAGAGACAGCGCCACAGTTTGTATGGCAGTGAATGGGGTTTCCTGGCTACTTGAAGAGCAGCAAGAGCTTTTGGTCGTGGTCCCTTTGGTGTGGGAGGAATCCCTGGATGTTGGCAATTGCTGAGCTGGGCTCCGGCTGTACTCAGCGGTTGAGGCAGATACTCCTGGACTTTGGGAGGCTGCAGAAAGAGACAGAGCCAGCGTTTGTGGGTCAGTGAATGGGGTTTCCTGGCTAGTTGAAGAGCAGCAAGAGCTTTTGGTCGTGGCCCCTTTGGTGTGGGAGGAATCCCTGGATGTTGGCAATTGCTGAGCTGGGCTCCGGCTTTACTCAGTGGCCCAAGCATATAGTCTTGGGCTTTGGGAAACTGCAGGAAGAGGCAGCACCAGTGTTTTTTGGGCACTGTATGAGGTGTCCTGGCTACTTGAAGAGCAGCAAGAGCTTTTGGTCGTGGCCCCTTTGGTGTGGGAGGAATCCCTGGACGTTGGCATTTACTGAGCTGCGCTCCGGCTGTACTCAGCGGCCCAAGCAGATAGTCTTGGACTTTGGGAGGCTGCAGAAAGAGACAGCGCCACAGTTTGTATGGCAGTGAATGGGGTTGCCTGGCTACTTGAAGAGCAGCAAGAGCTTTTGGTCGTGGCACCTTTGGGGTGGGAGGAATCCCTGGATGTTGGCAATTGCTGAGCTGGGCTCCGGCTGCACTCAGCGGCACAGCCAGATAGTCTTGGACTTTGGGAGGCTGCAGAAAGAGACAGCGCCAGCGTTTGTGGGGCAGTGAATGGGTGTCGTGGTTTAACCCCAGCCAGCAACTAAGCACCACGCAGCCGCTCACTCACTCCCCACCAGTGGGATGGGGGAGAGAATCATTAGAGTAAAAGGGATGAAACTCGTGGGTTGAGATAAGAACAGTTTAATAATTGAAGTAAAATGAAATAGAGCAGTTAAATAGGCAAAGCAAAAACCGTGCACACAAACAAAACAGAACAAGGAATTCATTCACTACTTCCCATCGGCAGGCAGGTGTTCAGCCATCTCCAGGAAAGCAGGGCTCCATCACGCGTAACGGTTACTTGGGAGGAAAAACACCGTCATACCCAATGTCCCCCCTTCCTTCTTCTTCCCCCAGCTTATATACCGAGCATGACGTCATATGGTATGGAACATCCCTTGGGCCAGTCTGGGTCAGCGCTCCCCTCGGCTGTGCCCCCTCCCAGCTTCTTGTGCCCCCGGCAGAGCAGGGGAAGCTGAAAAGTCCTTGACCAACGTGAGCGCCACTTAGCACCTATTCAGAGACAGCTTAGCACTACTTAGCAAGAACCAAAGCACCAGTGTATCATCGCCATTGTTCTCATCCTAAAACCAAAACACAGCCCCATACCGGCTACCAAGACGAAAGTTAACTCTATCCCAGCTGAAACCAGGACAATGGAGTTGCCTGGCTACTTGAAGAGCAGCAAGAGCTTTTGGTCGTGGCCGCTTTGGTGTGGGAGGAATCCCTGGACGTTGGCAATTGCTGAGCTGGGCTCCGGCTGTACTCAGCGGCCCAGGCAGATAGTCTTGGGCTTTGGGAAACTGCAGGAAGAGGCAGCACCAGTGTTTGTTGGGCACTGTATGGGATTGCCTTGCTACTTGAAGAGCAGCAAGAGATTTTGGTCGTGGCCCCTTTGGTGTGGGAGGAATCCCTGGACGTTGGCAATTGCTGAGCTGGGCTCCGGCTGTACTCAGCGGCCCAGGCAGACAGTCTTGCGCTTTGGGAGGTTGTAGAAAGAGGCAGACCCAAAGTTTGTCAGGCCGTGAATGGGGTTGCCTGGCTACTTGAACACAAGCAAGAGCTTTTGGTCGTGGCCCATTTGGTGTGGGAGGAATCCCTGGACGTTCGCAATCTCTCTTGTGGCTCTGGGCCTTCTCAGAGGTGCAGGCAGAGAGCCTTGGACTTTGGGAGGCTGCACAAAGAGACAGCACCAGCGTTTGTGGGACAGAGAATGGGGTTCCCTGGCTACTTGAAGAGCAGCAAGAGCTTTTGGTCATGCCCCCTTTGGTGTGGCAATCCCTGGACGTTCGCAATTGCTGAGCTGAGCTCCGGCTGTAGTCAGTGACCCAAGCAGCTAATCTTAAAGTTTGGGAGGCTGCAGAAAGATACAGCGCCACAGTTTGTGGAGCAGTGAATCAGGTTTCCTGGCTACTTGAACACCAGCTGGAGCTTTTGGTCGTGGCCCATTTGGTGTGGGAGGAATCCCTGGACGTTCGCAATCTCTCTGGTGGCTCCGGGCCTTCTCAGCGGTGCAGGCAGATAGTCTTGGACTTTGGGAGGCTGCAGAAAGAGACAGCGCCAGCCTCTGTGGGGCAGTGAATGGGGTTGCCTGGCTACTTGAAGAGCAGCAAGAGCTTTTGGTCATGGCCCCTTTGGTGTGGGAGGAATCCCTGGACGTTGACAATTGCTGAGCTGGGCTGCCGCTGTACTAAGCAGCCCAAGCAGATAGTCTTGGACTTTGGTAAACTGCAGGAAGAGGCAGCACCAGTGTTTGTGGGGCACTGTATTTGGTTGCCTGGCTACTTGAAGAGCAACAAGAGCTTTTGGTCGTGGCCCCTTTGGTGTGGGAGGAATCCCTGGACGTTGGCAATTGCTGAGCTCGGCTCTGGCTGTACACAGCGGCCCAGGCAGATAGTCTTGGGCTTTGGGAGGCTGCAGAAAGAGACAGCGCCAGCGTTTGTGGGGCAGTGAATGGAGTTGCCTGGCTACTTGAAGACAGCAAGAGCTTTTGGTCGTGCCCCGTTTGGTGTGGGAGGAATCCCTGGATGTTGGCAATTGCTGAGCTGGGCTCCGGCTGTACTCAGTGGCCCAAGCAGATATTCTTAAAGTTTGGGAGGCTGCAGAAAGAGACAGCGCCACAGTTTGTATGGCAGTGAATGGGGTTTCCTGGCTACTTGAAGAGCAGCAAGAGCTTTTGGTCGTGGTCCCTTTGGTGTGGGAGGAATCCCTGGATGTTGGCAATTGCTGAGCTGGGCTCCGGCTGTACTCAGCGGCCCAGGCACATAGACTTGGACTTTGGGAGGCTGCAGAAAGAGACAGCGCCAGCGTTTGTGGGGCAGTGAATGGGTGTCGTGGTTTAACCCTAGCCAGCAACTAAGCACCACGCAGCCGCTCGCTCACTCCCCACCAGTGGGATGGGGGAGAGAATCATTAGAGTAAAAGGGAGGAAACTCGTGGGTTGAGATAAGAACAGTTTAATAATTGAAGTAAAATGAAATAGAGCAGTTAAATAGGCAAAGCAAAAACCGTGCACGCAAACAAAACAGTACAAGGAATTCATTCACTACTTCCCATCGGCAGGCAGGTGTTCAGCCATCTCCAGGAAAGCAGGGCTCCATCACGCGTAACGGTTACTTGGGAGGAAAAACACCATCATACCCAATGTCCCCCCTTCCTTCTTCTTCCCCCAGCTTATATACTGAGCATGACGTCATATGGTATGGAATATCCTTTGGGCCAGTCTGGGTCAGCACTTCCCCCGGCTGTGCCCCCTCCCAGCTTCTTGTGCCCCCGGCAGAGCAGGGGAAGCTGAAAAGTCCTTGACCAACGTGAGCGCCACTTAGCACCTATTCAGAGACAGCTTAGCACTACTTAGCAAGAACCAAAGCATCGTGTATCATCGCCATTGTTCTCATCCTAAACCCAAAACACAGCCCCATACCGGCTACCAAGACGAAAATTAACTCTATCCCACCTGAAACCAGGACAATGGAGTTGCCTGGCTACTTGAAGAGCAGCAAGAGCTTTTGGTCGTGGCCGCTTTGGTGTGGGAGGAATCCCTGGACGTTGGCAATTGCTGAGCTGGGCTCCGGCTGTACTCAGCGGCCCAGGCAGATAGTCTTGGGCTTTGGGAAACTGCAGGAAGAGGCAGCACCAGTGTTTGTGGGGCACTGTATGAGGTTGCCTGGCTACTTGAAGAGCAGCAAGAGCTTTTGGTCGTGGCCCCTTTGGTGTGGGAGGAATGCCTGGACGTTGGCAATTGCTGAGCTGGGCTCCGGCTGTACTCAGCGGCCCAGGCAGATCGTCTTGGGCTTTGGGAGGCTGCAGAAAAAGACAGCACGAGCGTTTGTTTTGCACTGTATTGGGTTGCCTGGCTACTTGAAGAGCAGCAAGAGCTTTTGGTCGTGGCCCCTTTGGTGTGGGAGGAATCCCTGGATGTTGGCAATTGCTGAGCTGGGCTCCGTCTGTACTCAGTGGCCCAGGCAGATAGTCTTGGACTTTGGGAGGCTGCAGAAAGAGACAGCACGAGCATTTGTGGGGCAGTGAATGGGTTTGCCTGGCTACTTGAAGAGCAGCAAGAGCTTTTGGTCGTGGTCCCTTTGGTGTGGGAGGAATCCCTGGATGTTGGCAATTGCTGAGCTGGGCTCCGGCTGTACTCAGCGGCCCAAGCCGATATTCTTAAAGTTTGGGAGGCTGCAGAAAGAGACAGCGCCACAGTTTTTATGGCAGTGAATGGGGTTTCCTGGCTACTTGAAGAGCAGCAAGAGCTTTTGGTCGTGGTCCCTTTGGTGTGGGAGGAATCCCTGGACGTTGGCAATTGCTGAGCTGGGCTCCGGCTGTACTCAGCGGTTGAGGCAGATACTCCTGGACTTTGGGAGGCTGCAGAAAGAGAAAGTGTCTGCGTTTGTGGAGCAGTGAATGGGGTTGCCTGGCTACTTGAAGAGCAGCAAGAGCTTTTGGTCGTGGCCCCTTTGGTGTGGGAGGAATCCCTGGACGTTGGCAATTCCTGAGCTGGGCTCTGGCTGTACTCAGCGGCCCAAGCAGATAGTCTTTCGCTTTGGGAGGCTGCAGAAAGAGGCAGCACCAGCGTTTGTGGGGCAGTGAATGGGGTTGCCATGCTACTTGAAGAGCAGGAAGAGCTTTTGGTCGTGGCCGCTTTGGTGTGGGAGGAATCCCTGGACGTTGGCAATTGCTGAGCTGGGCTGCCGCTGTACTCAGCGACCCAAGCAGATAGTCTTGAACTTTGGGAGGCTGCAGAAAGAGAGAGCACCAGCGTTTGTGGGGCAGTGAATGGGGTTGCCTGGCTACTTGAAGAGCAGCAAGAGCTTTTGGTCGTGGCCCCTTTGGTGTGGGAGGAATCCCTGGATGTTGGCAATTGCTGAGCTGGGCTCCGGCTGTACTAAGCGGTTGAGGCAGATACTCCTGGACTTTGGGAGGTTGCAGAAAGAGACAGCGCCAGCGTTTGTGGGGCAGTGAATGGGGTTGCCTGGCTACTTGAAGAGCAGCAAGAGCTTTTGGTCGTGGCCCCTTTGGTGTGGGAGGAATCCCTGGACGTTGGCTATTGCTGAGCTGGGCTCCGGCTGTACTAAGCGGTTGAGGCAGATACTCCTGGACTTTGGGAGGCTGCAGAAAGAGACAGCGCCAGCGTTTGTGGGGCAGTGAATTGGGTTGCCTGGCTACTTGAAGAGCAGCAAGAGCTTTTGGTCATGGCCCCTTTGGTGTGGGAGGAATCTCTGGATGTTGGCAATTGCTGAGCTGGGCTCCGGCTGTACTCAGCGGCCTAGGTAGATAGTCTTGGGCTTTGGGAGGTTGTAGAAAGAGGCAGACACAGAGTTTCTCGGGCCGTGAATGGGGTTGCCTGGCTACTTGAACACCAGCAGGAGCTTTTGGTCGTGGCCCCTTTCGTGTGGGAGGAATCCCTGGATGTTCGCAATCTCTCTGGTGGCTCCGGGCCTTCTCAGCTGTGCAGGCAGATAGTCTTGGACTTTGGGAGGCTGCAGAAAGAGACAGCACGAGCGTTTGTTGGGCACTGTATTGGGTTGCCTGGCTACTTGAAGAGCAGCAAGAGCTTTTGGTCGTGGCACCTTTGGTGTGGGAGGAATCCCTGGATGTTGGCAATTGCTGAGCTGGGCTCCGGCTTTACTCAGTGGCCCAAGCATATAGTCTTGGGCTTTGGGAAACTGCAGGAAGAGGCAGCACCAGTGTTTTTTGGGCACTGTATGAGGTGTCCTGGCTACTTGAAGAGCAGCAAGAGCTTTTGGTCGTGGCCCCTTTGGTGTGGGAGGAATCCCTGGACGTTGGCATTTACTGAGCTGCGCTCCGGCTGTACTCAGCGGCCCAAGCAGATAGTCTTGGACTTTGGGAGGCTGCAGAAAGAGACAGCGCCACAGTTTGTATGGCAGTGAATGGGGTTGCCTGGCTACTTGAAGAGCAGCAAGAGCTTTTGGTCGTGGCACCTTTGGGGTGGGAGGAATCCCTGGATGTTGGCAATTGCTGAGCTGGGCTCCGGCTGCACTCAGCGGCACAGCCAGATAGTCTTGGACTTTGGGAGGCTGCAGAAAGAGACAGCGCCAGCGTTTGTGGGGCAGTGAATGGGTGTCGTGGTTTAACCCCAGCCAGCAACTAAGCACCACGCAGCCGCTCACTCACTCCCCACCAGTGGGATGGGGGAGAGAATCATTAGAGTAAAAGGGATGAAACTCGTGGGTTGAGATAAGAACAGTTTAATAATTGAAGTAAAATGAAATAGAGCAGTTAAATAGGCAAAGCAAAAACCGTGCACACAAACAAAACAGAACAAGGAATTCATTCACTACTTCCCATCGGCAGGCAGGTGTTCAGCCATCTCCAGGAAAGCAGGGCTCCATCACGCGTAACGGTTACTTGGGAGGAAAAACACCGTCATACCCAATGTCCCCCCTTCCTTCTTCTTCCCCCAGCTTATATACCGAGCATGACGTCATATGGTATGGAACATCCCTTGGGCCAGTCTGGGTCAGCGCTCCCCTCGGCTGTGCCCCCTCCCAGCTTCTTGTGCCCCCGGCAGAGCAGGGGAAGCTGAAAAGTCCTTGACCAACGTGAGCGCCACTTAGCACCTATTCAGAGACAGCTTAGCACTACTTAGCAAGAACCAAAGCACCAGTGTATCATCGCCATTGTTCTCATCCTAAAACCAAAACACAGCCCCATACCGCCTACCAAGACGAAAGTTAACTCTATCCCAGCTGAAACCAGGACAATGGAGTTGCCTGGCTACTTGAAGAGCAGCAAGAGCTTTTGGTCGTGGCCCCTTTGGTGTGGGAGGAATCCCTGGACGTTGGCAATTGCTGAGCTGGGCTCCGGCTGTACTCAGCGGCCCAGGCAGATAGTCTTGGACTTTGGGAGGCTGCAGGAAGAGACAGCACGAGCGTTTGTTGGGCACTGTATGGGATTGCCTTGCTACTTGAAGAGCAGCAAGAGATTTTGGTCGTGGCCCCTTTGGTGTGGGAGGAATCCCTGGACGTTGGCAATTGCTGAGCTGGGCTCCGGCTGTACTCAGCGGCCCAGGCAGACAGTCTTGCGCTTTGGGAGGTAGTAGAAAGAGGCAGACCCAAAGTTTGTCAGGCCGTGAATGGGGTTGCCTGGCTACTTGAACACAAGCAGGAGCTTTTGGTCGTGGCCCATTTGGTGTGGGAGGAATCCCTGGACGTTCGCAATCTCTCTTGTGGCTCTGGGCCTTCTCAGAGGTGCAGGCAGAGAGCCTTGGACTTTGGGAGGCTGCAGAAAGAGACAGCACCAGCGTTTGTGGGACAGAGAATGGGGTTCCCTGGCTACTTGAAGAGCAGCAAGAGCTTTTGGTCGTGGCCCCTTTGGTGTGGGAGGAATCCCTGGACGTTGGCCATTGCTGAGCTGGGCTCCAGCTGTACTCAGCGACCCAAGCAGATAGTCATGAACTTTGGGAGGCTGCAGAAAGAGAGAGCACCAGCGTTTGAGAGGCAGTGAATGGGGTTGCCTGGCTAGTTGAAGAACAGCAAGAGCTTTTGGTCGTGGCCCCTTTGGTGTGGGAGGAATCCCTGGATGTTGGCAATTGCTCAGGTGGGCTCCGGGCCTACTGAGCTGTGCAGGCAGAGAGCCTTGGTCTTTGGGAGACTGCAGAAAGAGACAGCGCCAGCGTTTGTGGGGCAGTGAATGGAGTTGCCTGGCTACTTGAAGAGCAGCAGAGCTTTTGGTCGTGCCCCGTTTGGTGTGGGAGGACTCCCTGGACGTTGGCAATTGCTGAGCTCGGCTCCGGCTGTACACAGCGGCCCAGGCAGATAGTCTTGGGCTTTGGGAGGCTGCAGAAACAGAGAGCACGAGCGTTTGTTGGGCACTGTATTGGGTTGCCTGGCTACTTGAAGAGCAGCAAGAGCTTTTGGTCGTGGCCCCTTTGGTGTGGGAGGAATCCCTGGATGATGGCAATTGCTGATCTGGGCTCCGGCTGTACTCAGCGGTGCAGGCAGATAGTCTTGGACTTTGGGAGGCTGCAGAAAGAGACAGCGCCAGCGTTTCAGGGGCAGTGAATGGGTGTCGTGGTTTAACCCTAGCCAGCAACTAAGCACCACGCAGCCGCTCGCTCACTCCCCACCAGTGGGATGGGGGAGAGAATCATTAGAGTAAAAGGGAGGAAACTCGTGGGTTAAGATAAGAACAGTTTAATAATTGAAGTAAAATGAAATAGAGCAGTTAAATAGGCAAAGCAAAAACCGTGCACGCAAACAAAACAGTACAAGGAATTCATTCACTACTTCCCATCGGCAGGCAGGTGTTCAGCCATCTCCAGGAAAGCAGGGCTCCATCACGCGTAACGGTTACTTGGGAGGAAAAACACCGTCATACCCAATGTCCCCCCTTCCTTCTTCTTCCCCCAGCTTATATACTGAGCATGACGTCATATGGTATGGAACATCCCTTGGGCCAGTCTGGGTCAGCGCTCCCCTCGGCTGTGCCCCCTCCCAGCTTCTTGTGCCCCCGGCAGAGCAGGGGAAGCTGAAAAGTCCTTGACCAACGTGAGCGCCACTTAGCACCTATTCAGAGACAGCTTAGCACTACTTAGCAAGAACCAAAGCATCAGTGTATCATCGCCACTGTTCTCATGCTAAACCCAAAACACAGCCCCATACCGCCTACCAAGACGAAAATTAACTCTATCCCACCTGAAACCAGGACAATGGAGTTGCCTGGCTACTTGAAGAGCAGCAAGAGCTTTTGGTCGTGGCCCCTTTGGTGTGGGAGGAATCCCTGGACGTTGGCAATTGCTGAGGTGGGCTCCGGCTTTACTCAGTGGCCCAAGCATATAGTCTTGGGCTTTGGGAAACTGCAGGAAGAGGCAGCACCAGTGTTTTTGGGGCACTGTATGAGGTTGCCTGGCTACTTGAAGAGCAGCAAGAGCTTTTGGTTGTGGCCCCTTTGGTGTGGGAGGAATCCCTGGATGTTGGCAATTGCTGAGCTGGGCTCCGGCTGTACTCAGCGGCCCAGGCAGATAGCCTTGGACTTTGGGAGGCTGCAGAAAGAGATAGCACGAGCATTAGTGGGGCAGTGAATGGGTTTGCCTGGCTACTTGAAGAGCAGCAAGAGCTTTTGGTCGTGGCCCCTTTGGTGTGGGAGGAATCCCTGGACGTTGGCAATTGCTGAGCTGGGCTCCGGCTGCACTCAGCGGCACAGCCAGATAGTCTTGGACTTTGGGAGGCTGCAGAAAGAGACAGCGCCAGCGTTTGTGGGGCAGTGAATGGGTGTCGTGGTTTAACCCCAGCCAGCAACTAAGCACCACGCAGCCGCTCGCTCACTCCCCACCAGTGGGATGGGGGAGAGAATCATTAGTGTAAAAGGGAGGAAACTCGTGGGTTGAGATAAGAACAGTTTAATATTTGAAGTAAAATGAAATAGAGCAGTTAAATAGGCAAAGCAAAAACCGTGCACACAAACAAAACAGAACAAGGAATTCATTCACTACTTCCCATCGGCAGGCAGGTGTTCAGCCATCTCCAGGATAGCAGGGCTCCATCATGCGTAACGGTTACTTGGGAGGACAAACACCATCATACCCAATGTCCCCCCTTCCTTCTTCTTCCCCCACCTTATATACTGACCACGACGTCATATGGTATGGAATATCCCTTGGGCCAGTCTGGGTCAGCACTCCCCTCGGCTGTGCCCCCTCCCAGCTTCTTGTGCCCCCGGCAGAGCACGGGAAGCTGAAAAGTCCTTGACCAACGTGAGCGCCACTTAGCACCTATTCAGAGACAGCTTAGCACTACTTAGCAAGAACCAAAGCATCGTGTATCATCGCCATTGTTCTCATCCTAAACCCAAAACACAGCCCCATACCGCCTACCAAGAAGAAAGTTAACTCTATCCCAGCTGAAACCAGGAAAATGGAGTTGCCTGGCTACTTGAAGAGCAGCAAGAGCTTTTGGTCGTGGCCCCTTTGGTGTGGGAGGAATGCCTGGACGTTGGCAATTGCTGAGCTGGGCTCCGGCTGTACTCAGCGGCCCAAGCAGATAGTCTTGGACTTTGGGAGGCTGCAGAAAGAGACAGCACGAGCATTTGTGGGGCAGTGAATGGGTTTACCTGGCTACGTGAAGAGCAGCAAGAGCTTTTGGTCGTGACCCCTTTGGTGTGGGAGGAATCCCTGGATGTTGGCAATTGCTGAGCTGGGCTCCGGCTGTACTCAGCGGCCCAAGCCGATCTTCTTAAAGTTTGGGAGGCTGCAGAAAGAGACAGCGCCACAGTTTGTATGGCAGTGAATTGGGTTTCCTGGCTACTTGAAGAGCAGCAAGAGCTTTTGGTCGTGGTCCCTTTGGTGTGGGAGGAATCCCTGGATGTTGGCAATTGCTGAGCTGGGCTCCGGCTGTACTCAGCGGTTGAGGCAGATACTCCTGGACTTTGGGAGGTTGCAGAAAGAGACAGCGCCAGCGTTTGTGGGGCAGTGAATGGGGTTGCCTGGCTACTTGAAGAGCAGCAAGAGCTTTTGGTCATGGCCCCTTTGGTGTTGGAGGAATCTCTGGACGTTGGCAAATGCTGAGCTGGGCTCCGGCTGTACTCAGCGGCCTAGATAGATAGTCTTGGGCTTTGGGAGGTTGTAGAAAGAGGCAGACCCAAAGTTTATCGGGCCGTGAATGGGGTTGCCTGGCTACTTGAACACCAGCAGGAGCTTTTGGTAGTGGCCCATTTGGTGTGGGAGGAATCCCTGGACGTTGACAATTGCTGAGCTGGGCTGCCGCTGTACTCAGCAGCCCAAGCAGATAGTCTTGGACTTTGGGAAACTGCAGGACGAGGCAGCACCAGTGTTTGTGGGGCACTGTATATGGTTGCCTGGCTACTTGAAGAGCAGCAAGAGCTTTTGGTCGTGGCCCCTTTGGTGTGGGAGGAATCCCTGGATGTTGCAATTGCTCAGGTGGGCTCCGGGCCTACTGAGCTGTGCAGGCAGAGAGCCTTGGACTTTGGGAGGCTGCAGAAAGAGACAGCGCCAGCGTTTGTGGGGCAGTGAATGGAGTTGCCTGGCTACTTGAAGACAGCAAGAGCTTTTGGTCGTGCCCCGTTTGGTGTGGGAGGAATCCCTGGATGTTGGCAATTGCTGAGCTGGGCTCCGGCTGTACTCAGTGGCCCAAGCAGATATTCTTAAAGTTTGGGAGGCTGCAGAAACAGACAGCGCCACAGTTTGTATGGCAGTGAATTGGGTTTCCTGGCTACATGAAGAGCAGCAAGAGCTTTTGGTCGTGGCCCCTTTGGTGTGGGAGGAATCCCTGGATGTTGGCAATTGCTGAGCTGGGCTCCGGCTGTACTCAGCGGTTGAGGCAGATACTCCTGGACTTTGGGAGGCTTCAGAAAGAGAAAGCGTCAGCGTTTGTGGAGCAGTGAATGGGGTTGCCTGGCTACTTGAAGAGCAGCAAGAGCTTTTGGTCGTGGCCCCTTTGGTGTGGGAGGAATCCCTGGACGTTGGCAATTCCTGAGCTGGGCTCTGGCTGTACTCAGCGGCCCAGGCAGATAGCCTTGGACTTTGGGAGGCTGCAGAAAGAGACAGCCCCAGCGTTTGTGGGGCAGTGAATGGGGTTGCCTGGCTTCTTGAAGAGCAGCAAGAGCTTTTGGTCGTGGCCCCTTTGGTGTGGGAGGAATCCCTGGACGTTGGCAATTGCTGAGCTGGGCTGCCGCTGTACTCAGCGACCCAAGCAGATAGTCTTGAACTTTGGGAGGCTGCAGAAAGAGAGAGCACCAGCGTTTGTGGGGCAGTGAATGGGGTTACCTGGCTAGTTGAAGAGCAGCAAGAGCTTTTGGTCGTGCCCTTTTGGTGTGGGAGGAATCCCTGGACGTTGGCATTTACTGAGCTGCGCTCCGGCTGTACTCAGCGGCGCAAGCAGATAGTCTTGGACTTTGGGAGGCTGCAGAAAGAGACAGCGCCACAGTTTGTATGGCAGTGAATGGGGTTGCCTGGCTACTTGAAGAGCAGCAAGAGCTTTTGGTCGTGGCACCTTTGGCGTGGGAGGAATCCCTGGATGTTGGCAATTGCTGAGCTGGGCTCCGGCTGCACTCAGCGGCACAGCCAGATAGTCTTGGACTTGGTAGGCTGCAGAAAGAGATAGCACGAGCGTTTGTTGGGCACTGTATTAGGTTGCCTGGCTACTTGAAGAGCAGCAGGAGCTTTTGGTCGTGGCCCCTTTGGTGTGGGAGGAATCCCTGGATGTTGGCAATTGCTCAGGTGGGCTCCGGGCCTACTGAGCGGTGCAGGCAGAGAGCCTTGGACTTTGGGAGGCTGCAGAAAGAGACAGCGCCAGCGTTTGTGGGTCTGTCAATGGAGTTGCCTGGCTACTTGAAGACAGCAAGAGCTTTTGGTTGTGCCCCGTTTGGTGTGGGAGGAATCCCTGGATGTTGGCAATTGCTGAGCTGGGCTCCGGCTGTAGTCAGTGGCCCAAGCAGATATTCTTAAAATTTGGGAGGCTGCAGAAAGAGACAGCGCCAGCCTTTGTGGGGCTGTGAATGGGGTTGCCTGGCTACTTGAAGAGCAGCAAGAGCTTTTGGTCGTGGTCCCTTTGGTGTGGGAGTAATCCCTGGATGTTGGCAATTGCTGAGCTGGGCTCCGGCTGTACTCAGCGGTTGAGGCAGATACTCCTGGACTTTGGGAGGTTGCAGAAAGAGACAGCGCCAGCGTTTGTGAGGCAGTGAATGGGGTTGCCTGGCTACTTGAAGAGCAGCAAGAGCTTTTGGTCGTGGCCCCTTTGGTGTGGGAGGAATCCCTGGACGTTGGCTATTGCTGAGCTGGGCTCCGGCTGTACTAAGCGGTTCAGGCAGATACTCCTGGACTTTGGGAGGCTGCAGAAAGAGACAGAGCCAGCGTTTTTGGGGCAGTGAATGGGGTTGCCTTGCTACTTGAAGAGCAGCAAGAGCTTTTGGTCATGGCCCCTTTGGTGTGGGAGGAATCTCTGGATGTTGGCAATTGCTGAGCTGGGCTCCGGCTGTACTCAGCGGCCTAGGTAGATAGTCTTGGGCTTTGGGAGGTTGTAGAAAGAGGCAGACACAAAGTTTCTCGGGCCGTGAATGGGGTTGCCTGGCTACTTGAACACCAGCAGGAGCTTTTGGTCGTGACCCCTTTCGTGTGGGAGGAATCCCTGGATGTTCGCAATCTCTCTGGTGGCTCCGGGCCTTCTCAGCTGTGCAGGCAGATAGTCTTGGACTTTGGGAGGCTGCAGAAAGAGACAGCACGAGCGTTTGTTGGGCACTGTATTGGGTTGCCTGGCTACTTGAAGAGCAGCAAGAGCTTTTGGTCGTGGCACCTTTGGTGTGGGAGGAATCCCTGGATGTTGGCAATTGCTGAGCTGGGCTCCGGCTTTACTCAGTGGCCCAAGCATATAGTCTTGGGCTTTGGGAAACTGCAGGAAGAGGCAGCACCAGTGTTTTTTGGGCACTTATGAGGTGTCCTGGCTACTTGAAGAGCAGCAAGAGCTTTTGGTCGTGGCCCCTTTGGTGTGGGAGGAATCCCTGGATGTTGGCAATTGCTGAGCTGGGCTCCGGCTGCACTCAGCGGCACAGCCAGATAGTCTTGGACTTTGGGAGGCTGCAGAAAGAGACAGCGCCAGCGTTTGTGGGGCAGTGAATGGGTGTCGTGGTTTAACCCCAGCCAGCAACTAAGCACCACGCAGCCGCTCACTCACTCCCCACCAGTGGGATGGGGGAGAGAATCATTAGAGTAAAAGGGATGAAACTCGTGGGTTGAGATAAGAACAGTTTAATAATTGAAGTAAAATGAAATAGAGCAGTTAAATAGGCAAAGCAAAAACCGTGCACACAAACAAAACAGAACAAGGAATTCATTCACTACTTCCCATCGGCAGGCAGGTGTTCAGCCATCTCCAGGAAAGCAGGGCTCCATCACGCGTAACGGTTACTTGGGAGGAAAAACACCGTCATACCCAATGTCCCCCCTTCCTTCTTCTTCCCCCAGCTTATATACCGAGCATGACGTCATATGGTATGGAACATCCCTTGGGCCAGTCTGGGTCAGCGCTCCCCTCGGCTGTGCCCCCTCCCAGCTTCTTGTGCCCCCGGCAGAGCAGGGGAAGCTGAAAAGTCCTTGACCAACGTGAGCGCCACTTAGCACCTATTCAGAGACAGCTTAGCACTACTTAGCAAGAACCAAAGCACCAGTGTATCATCGCCATTGTTCTCATCCTAAACCCAAAACACAGCCCCATACCGCCTACCAAGACGAAAGTTAACTCTATCCCAGCTGAAACCAGGACAATGGAGTTGCCTGGCTACTTGAAGAGCAGCAAGAGATTTTGGTCGTGGCCCCTTTGGTGTGGGAGGAATCCCTGGACGTTGGCAATTGCTGAGCTGGGCTCCGGCTGTACTCAGCGGCCCAGGCAGACAGTCTTGCGCTTTGGGAGGTTGTAGAAAGAGGCAGACCCAAAGTTTGTCAGGCCGTGAATGGGGTTGCCTGGCTACTTGAACACAAGCAGGAGCTTTTGGTCGTGGCCCATTTGGTGTGGGAGGAATCCCTGGACGTTCGCAATCTCTCTTGTGGCTCTGGGCCTTCTCAGAGGTGCAGGCAGAGAGCCTTGGACTTTGGGAGGCTGCACAAAGAGACAGCACCAGCGTTTGTGGGACAGAGAATGGGGTTCCCTGGCTACTTGAAGAGCAGCAAGAGCTTTTGGTCATGCCCCCTTTGGTGTGGCAATCCCTGGACGTTCGCAATTGCTGAGCTGAGCTCCGGCTGTAGTCAGTGACCCAAGCAGCTAATCTTAAATTTTGGGAGGCTGCAGAAAGATACAGCGCCACAGTTTGTGGAGCAGTGAATCAGGTTTCCTGGCTACTTGAACACCAGCTGGAGCTTTTGGTCGTGGCCCCTTTGGTGTGGGAGGAATCCCTGGACGTTCGCAATCTCTCTGGTGGCTCCGCTCCTACTCAGCGGTGCAGGCAGATAGCCTTGGGCTTTGGGAGGCTGCAGAAAGAGACAGCGCCAGTGTTTGTGGGGCAGTGAATGGGGTTGCCTGGCTACTTGCAGAGCAGCAAGAGCTTTTGGTCTTGGCACCTTTGGGGTGGGAGGAATCCCTGGACGTTAGCAATTGCTGAGCTGGGCTCCGGCTGCCATCAGCAGCACAGCCAGATAGTCTTGGACTTTGGGAGGCTGCAGAAAGAGACAGCGCCAGCGTTTGTGGGGCAGTGAATGGGTGTCGTGGTTTAACCCCAGCCAGCAACTAAGCACCACGCAGCCGCTCACTCACTCCCCACCAGTGGGATGGGGGAGAGAATCATTAGAGTAAAAGGGAGGAAACTCGTGGGTTGAGATAAGAACAGTTTAATAATTGAAGTAAAATGAAATAGAGGATGTTGGCAATTGCTGAGCTGGGCTCCGGCTGTACTCAGCGGTTGAGGCAGATACTCCTGGACTTTGGGAGGCTTCAGAAAGAGAAAGCGTCAGCGTTTGTGGAGCAGTGAATGGGGTTGCCTGGCTTCTTGAAGAGCAGCAAGAGCTTTTGGTCGTGGCCCCTTTGGTGTGGGAGGAATCCCTGGACGTTGGCAATTGCTGAGCTGGGCTCCAGCTGTACTCAGCGGCCCAGGCACATAGACTTGGACTTTGGGAGGCTACAGAAAGAGGCAGCACCAGCGTTTGTGGGGCAGTGAATGGGGTTTCCTGGCTACTTGAAGAGCAGCAAGAGCTTTTGATCATGGCCCCTTTGGTGTGGGAGGAATCCCTGGACGTTGGCCATTGCTGAGCTGGGCTCCGGCTGTACTCAGCGACCCAAGCAGATAGTCATGAACTTTGGGAGGCTGCAGAAAGAGAGAGCACCAGCGTTTGAGGGGCAGTGAATGGGGTTGCCTGGCTAGTTGAAGAACAGCAAGAGCTTTTGGTCGTGGCCCCTTTGGTGTGGGAGGAATCCCTGGATGTTGGCAATTGCTCAGGTGGGCTCCGGGCCTACTGAGCTGTGCAGGCAGAGAGCCTTGGTTTTTGGGAGACTGCAGAAAGAGACAGCGCCAGCGTTTGTGGGGCAGTGAATGGAGTTGCCTGGCTACTTGAAGAGCAGCAGAGCTTTTGGTCGTGCCCCGTTTGGTGTGGGAGGACTCCCTGGACGTTGGCAATTGCTGAGCTCGGCTCCGGCTGTACACAGCGGCCCAGGCAGATAGTCTTGGGCTTTGGGAGGCTGCAGAAACAGACAGCACGAGCGTTTGTTGGGCACTGTATTGGGTTGCCTGGCTACTTGAAGAGCAGCAAGAGCTTTTGGTCGTGGCCCCTTTGGTGTGGGAGGAATCCCTGGATGTTGGCAATTGCTGATCTGGGCTCCGGCTGTACTCAGTGGCCCAAGCATATAGTCTTGGGCTTTGGGAAACTGCAGGAAGAGGCAGCACCAGTGTTTGTGGGGCACTGTATGAGGTTGCCTGGCTACTTGAAGAGCAGCAAGAGCTTTTGGTCGTGGCCCCTTTGGTGTGGGAGGAATCCCTGGACGTTGGCAATTGCTGAGCTGGGCTCCGGCTGCACTCAGCGGCACAGCCAGATAGTCTTGGACTTTGGGAGGCTGCAGAAAGAGACAGAGCCAGCGTTTGTGGGGCAGTGAATGGGTGTTGTGGTTTAACCCCAGCCAGCAACTAAGCACCACGCAGCCGCTCGCTCACTCCCCACCAGTGGGATGGGGGAGAGAATCATTAGTGTAAAAGGGAGGAAACTCGTGGGTTGAGATAAGAACAGTTTAATATTTGAAGTAAAATGAAATAGAGCAGTTAAATAGGCAAAGCAAAAACCGTGCACACAAACAAAACAGAACAAGGAATTCATTCACTACTTCCCATCGGCAGGCAGGTGTTCAGCCATCTCCAGGATAGCAGGGCTCCATCATGCGTAACGGTTACTTGGGAGGACAAACACCATCATACCCAATGTCCCCCCTTCCTTCTTCTTCCCCCACCTTATATACTGACCACGACGTCATATGGTATGGAATATCCCTTGGGCCAGTCTGGGTCAGCACTCCCCTCGGCTGTGCCCCCTCCCATCTTCTTGTGCCCCCGGCAGAGCACGGGAAGCTGAAAAATCCTTGACCAACGTGAGCGCCACTTAGCACCTATTCAGAGACAGCTTAGCACTACTTAGCAAGAACCAAAGCATCGTGTATCATCGCCACTGTTCTCATCCTAAACCCAAAACACAGCCCCATACCGCCTACCAAGAAGAAAGTTAACTCTATCCCAGCTGAAACCAGGACAATGGAGTTGCCTGGCTACTTGAAGAGCAGCAAGAGCTTTTGGTCGTGGCCCCTTTGGTGTGGGAGGAATCCCTGGACGTTGGCAATTGCTGAGCTGGGCTCCGGCTGTACTCAGCGGCCCAGGCAGATACTCTTGGACTTTGGGAGGCTGCAGAAAGAGACAGCACGAGCATTTGTGGGGCAGTGAATGGGTTTACCTGGCTACGTGAAGAGCAGCAAGAGCTTTTGGTCGTGACCCCTTTGGTGTGGGAGGAATCCCTGGATGTTGGCAATTGCTGAGCTGGGCTCCGGCTGTACTCAGCGGCCCAAGCCGATATTCTTAAAGTTTGGGAGGCTGCAGAAAGAGACAGCGCCACAGTTTGAATGGCAGTGAATGGGGTTTCCTGGCTACTTGAAGAGCAGCAAGAGCTTTTGGTCGTGGTCCGTTTGGTGTGGGAGGAATCCCTGGATGTTGGCAATTGCTGAGCTGGGCTCCGGCTGTACTCAGCGGTTGAGGCAGATACTCCTGGACTTTGGGAGATTGCAGAAAGAGACAGCGCCAGCGTTTGTGGGGCAGTGAATGGGGTTGCCTGGCTAGTTGAAGAGCAGCAAGAGCTTTTGGTCATGGCCCCTTTGGTGTTGGAGGAATCTCTGGACGTTGGCAAATGCTGAGCTGGGCTCCGGCTGTACTCAGCGGCCTAGATAGATAGTCTTGGGCTTTGGGAGGTTGTAGAAAGAGGCAGACCCAAAGTTTATCGGGCCGTGAATGGGGTTGCCTGGCTACTTGAACACCAGCAGGAGCTTTTGGTCGTGGCCCATTTGGTGTGGGAGGAATCCCTGGACGTTGACAATTGCTGAGCTGGGCTGCCGCTGTACTCAGCAGCCCAAGCAGATAGTCTTGGACTTTGGGAAACTGCAGGAAGAGGCAGCACCAGTGTTTGTGGGGCACTGTATATGGTTGCCTGGCTACTTGAAGAGCAGCAAGAGCTTTTGGTCGTGGCCCCTTTGGTGTGGGAGGAATCCCTGGATGTTGCAATTGCTCAGGTGGGCTCCGGGCCTACTGAGCTGTGCAGGCAGAGAGCCTTGGACTTTGTAGGCTGCAGAAAGAGACAGCGCGAGCGTTTGTGGGGCAGTGAATGGAGTTGCCTGGCTACTTGAAGACAGCAAGAGCTTTTGGTCGTGCCCCCTTTGGTGTGGGAGGAATCCCTGGACGTTGGCAATTGCTGAGCTGGGCTCCGGCTGTACTCAGCGGCCTAGGCACACAGACTTGGACTTTGGGAGGCTGCAGAAAGACAGCGCCAGCGTTTGTGTGGCAGTGAATTGTGTTTCCTGGCTACATGAAGAGCAGCAAGAGCTTTTGGTCGTGGCCCCTTTGGTGTGGGAGGAATCCCTGGATGTTGGCAATTGCTGAGCTGGGCTCCGGCTGTACTCAGCGGTTGAGGCAGATACTCCTGGACTTTGGGAGGCTTCAGAAAGAGAAAGCGTCAGCGTTTGTGGGGCAGTGAATGGGGTTGCCTGGCTACTTGAAGAGCAGCAGGAGCTTTTGGTCGTGGCCCTTTTGGTGTCGGAGGTATCCCTGGACTTTCGCAATTGCTGGGCTGGGCTCCGGGCCTACTCAGCGGCGCAGAAACATATAATTTGAATTTGGGATGCTATAGAAAGAGAGAACCCCAAGACTTGTGGGGCAGTGAATGGGGATGCCTGGCTACTTGAAGAGCAGCAGGAGCTTTTGGCCGTGGCCCCTTTGGTGTGGGAGGAATCCCTGGACGTTGGCAATTGCTGAGCTGGGCTCCGGCTGTACTCAGCGGCCTAGGCACACAGAGTTGGACTTTGGGAGGCTGCAGAAAGACAGCGCCAGCGTTTGTGTGGCAGTGAATGGGGTTGCCTGTCTACTTGAAGAGCAGCAAGAACTTTTGGTCGTGGCCCCTTTGGTGTGGGAGGAATCCCTGGACGTTGGCAAATACTGAGCTGGGCTCCGGGCCTACTCAGCGGCGCAGGCACATATAATTTGACTTTGGGATGCTACACAAAGAGAGAACCCCAAGACTTGTGGGGCAGTGAATGAGGTTGCCTGGCTACTTGAAGAGCAGCAAAAGCTTTTGGTCGTGGCCCCTTTGGTGTGGGAGGAATCCCTGGACGTTGGCAATTGCTGAGCTGGGCTCTTGGTGCTCTTCAACTAGCTAGGCAACCCCATTAACTGCCCCACAAACGCTGGTGCTGTCTCTTTCTGCAGCCTCCCAAAGTCCAAGTCTATGTGCCTGGGCCGCTGAGTACAGCTGGAGCCCAGCTCAGCAATTGCCAACGTCCAGGGATTCCTCCCACACCAAAGGGGCCACGACCAAAAGCTCTTGCTGCTCTTCAAGAAGCCAGGCAACCCCATTCACTGCCCCACAAACGCTGGGGCTGTCTTTTTCTGCAGCCTCCCAAAGTCCAAGAGTATCTGCCTGCACCGCTCAGTAGGCCCGAAGCCCAGCTCAGCAATTGCGAATGTCCAGGGATTCCTCCCACACCAAAGGGGCCACGACCAAAGGCTCCTGCTGCTCTTCAAGTAGCCAGGCAACCCCATTCACTTTCCCACAAACGCTGGCTCTGTCTCTTTCTGCAGCCTCCCAAAGTCCAAGAGTATCTGCCTGGGCCGCTGAGTAGAGCCGGAGCCCAGCTCAGCAATTGCCAACGTCCAGGGATTCCTCCCACACCAAAGGGGCCATGACCAACGGCTCTTTCTGCTCTTCAGCTAGCCAGGCAACCCCATTCACAGACCCACAAACGCTGGCGCTGTCTCTTTTTGCAGCCTCCCGAAGTCCAAGGCTATTGCCTAAACCGCTGACAACAGCCGGAGCCCAGCTCAGTATTTGCCAACGCCCAGGGATTCCTCCCACACCAAAGGGGCCACGACCAAAAGCTCTTGCTGCTCTTCAAGTAGACAGGCAACCCCATTCACTGCCCCACAAACGCTGGCGCTGTCTCTTTCTGCAGTCTCCCAAAGTCCAAGACTATCTGCCTGGGCCGCTGAGTACAGCCCGAGCCCAGCTCAGCAATTGCCAACGTCCAGGGATTCCTCCCACACCAAAGGGGCCACGACCAAAAGCTCTTGCTGCTCTTCAACTAGCCAGGCAACCCCATTCACTGTCCCACAAGTCTTGGGGTTCTCTCTTTCTATAGCATCCCAAATTCAAATTATATGTGTCTGCGCCGCTGAGTAGGCCCGGAGCCCAGCCCAGCAATTGCGAAAGTCCAGGGATTCCTCCGACACCAAAAGGGCCACGACCAAAAGCTCTTGCTGCTCTTCAAGTAGCCAGGCAACCCCATTCACTGCCCCACAAACGCTGGGGCTGTCTTTCTGCAGCCTCCCAAAGTCCAAGTCTATGTGCCTGGGCCGCTGAGTACAGCCGGAGCCCAGCCCAGCAATTGCCAACGTCCAGGGATTCCTCCCACACCAAAGGGGCCATGACCAAAAGCTCCTGCTGCTCTTCAAGTAGCCAGGCAACCCCATTCACTGCCCCACAAACGCTGGGGCTGTCTTTTTCTGCAGCCTCCCAAAGTCCAAGACTATCTGCCTGCACCGCTCAGTAGTCCCGAAGCCCAGCTCAGCAATTGCGAATGTCCAGGGATTCCTCCCACACCAAAGGGGCCACGACCAAAGGCTCCTGCTGCTCTTCAAGTAGCCAGGCAACCCCATTCACTGTCCCACAAACGCTGGCTCTGTCTCTTTCTGCAGCCTCCCAAAGTCCAAGAGTATCTGCCTGGGCCGCTGAGTAGAGCCGGAGCCCAGCCCAGCAATTGCCAACGTCCAGGGATTCCTCCCACACCAAAGGGGCCATGACCAAAGGCTCTTTCTGCTCTTCAGCTAGCCAGGCAACCCCATTCACAGACCCACAAACGCTGGCGCTGTCTCTTTTTGCAGCCTCCCGAAGTCCAAGGCTATTGCCTAAACCGCTGACAACAGCCGGAGCCCAGCCCAGCAATTGCCAACGTCCAGGGATTCCTCCCACACCAAAGGGGCCATGACAAAAGCTCTTGCTGCTCTTCAACTAGCCAGGCAACCCCATTCACAGAACCACAAGTCTTGGGGTTCTCTCTTTGTATAGCATCCCAAAGTCAAATTATATGTGCCAGCGCCGCTGAGTAGGCCCAGAGCCCAGCTCAGTATTTGCCAACGCCCAGGGATTCCTCCCACACCAAAGGGGCCATGACCAAAAGCTCCTGCTGCTCTTCAAGTAGCCAGGCAACCCCATTCACTGCCCACAAACGCTGGTGCTGTCTCTTTCTGCAGCCTCCCAAAGTACAAGACTATCTGCCTGGGCTGCTGAGTACAGCCGGAGCCCAGCTCAGTATTTGCCAACATCCAGGGATTCCTCCCACACCAAAGGAGCCACGACCAAAAGCTCCTGCTGCTCTTCAAGTAGCCAGGCAACCCCATTCACTGCCCCACAAAGGGTTGCGCTGTCTCTTCCTGCAGCCTCCCAAAGTCCAAGAGTATCTGCCTGCACCGCTCAGTAGGCCCGAAGCCCAGCTCAGCAATAGCCAACGTCCAGGGATTCCTCCCACACCAAAGGGGCCACAACCAAAAGCTTTTGCTGCTCTTCAAGTAGCCAGGCAACCCCATTCACTGCCCCACAAACGCTGGCGCTGTCTTTCTGCAGCCTCCCAAAGTCCAAGTCTATGTGCCTGGGCTGCTGAGTACAGCGGGAGCCCAGCTCAGCAATTGCCAACGTCCAGGGATTCCTCCCACACCAAAGGGGCCACGACCAAAAGTTCTTGCTGCTCTTCAAGTAGCCAGGCAACCCCATTCACTGCCACACAAACGCTGGCGCTGTCTTTCTGCAGCCTCCCAAAGTCCAAGTCTGTGTGCCTGGGCCGCTGAGTAGAGCCGGAGCCCAGCTCAGCAATTGCCAACGTCCAGGGATTCCTCCCACACCAAAGGGGCCATGACCAACGGCTCTTTCTGCTCTTCAGCTAGCCAGGCAACCCCATTCACAGACCCACAAACGCTGGCGCTGTCTCTTTTTGCAGCCTCCCGAAGTCCAAGGCTATTGCCTAAACCGCTGACAACAGCCGGAGCCCAGCCCAGCAATTGCCAACATCCAGGGATTCCTCCCACACCAAAGGGGCCACGACCAAAAGCTCCTGCTGGTCTTCAAGTAGCCAGGCAACCCCATTCACTGCCCCACAAACGCTGGGGCTGTCTCTTTCTGCAGCCTCCCAAAGTACAAGACTATCTGCCTGGGCTGCTGAGTACAGCCGGAGCCCAGCTCAGTATTTGCCAACGTCCAGGGATTCCTCCCACACCAAAGGGGCCATGACCAAAAGCTCCTGCTGCTCTTCAAGTAGCCAGGCAACCCCATTCACTGCCCCACAAACGCTGGGGCTGTCTCTTTCTGCAGCCTCCCAAAGTACAAGACTATCTGCCTGGGCTGCTGAGTACAGCCGGAGCCCAGCTCAGTATTTGCCAACGTCCAGGGATTCCTCCCACACCAAAGGAGCCACGACCAAAAGCTCCTGCTGCTCTTCAAGTAGCCAGGCAACCCCATTCACTGCCCCACAAAGGGTTGCGCTGTCTCTTCCTGCAGCCTCCCAAAGTCCAAGAGTATCTGCCTGCACCGCTCAGTAGGCCCGAAGCCCAGCTCAGCAATAGCCAACGTCCAGGGATTCCTCCCACACCAAAGGGGCCACAACCAAAAGCTTTTGCTGCTCTTCAAGTAGCCAGGCAACCCCATTCACTGCCCCACAAACGCTGGCGCTGTCTTTCTGCAGCCTCCCAAAGTCCAAGTCTATGTGCCTGGGCTGCTGAGTACAGCCGGAGCCCAGCTCAGTATTTGCCAACGTCCAGGGATTCCTCCCACACCAAAGGGGCCACGACCAAAAGTTCTTGCTGCTCTTCAAGTAGCCAGGCAACCCCATTCACTGCCACACAAACGCTGGCGCTGTCTCTTTTTGCAGCCTCCCGAAGTCCAAGGCTATTGCCTAAACCGCTGACAACAGCCGGACCCCAGCCCAGCAATTGCCAACGTCCAGGGATTCCTCCCACACCAAAGGGGCCATGACCAAAAGCTCCTGCTGCTCTTCAAGTAGACAGGCAACCCCATTCACTGCCCCACAAACGCTGGGGCTGTCTTTTTCTGCAGCCTCCCAAAGTCCAAGACTATCTGCCTGAACCGCTCAGTAGTCCCGAATCCCTGCTCAGCAATTGCGAATGTCCAGGGATTCCTCCCACACCAAAGGGACCACGACCAAAAGCTCCTGCTGCTCTTCAAGTAGCCAGGCAACCCCATTCACTGCCCCACAAACGCTGGGGCTGTCTCTGTCTGCAGCCTCCCAAAGTCCAAGAGTATCTGCCTGGGCTGCTGAGTACAGCCGGAGCCCAGCTCAGTATTTGCCAACGTCCAGGGATTCCTCCCACACCAAAGGGGCCACGACCAAAAGCTCTTGCTGCTCTTCAACTAGCCAGGCAACCCCATTCACTGCCCCACAAACGCTGGCGCTGTCTTTCTGCAGCCTCCCAAAGTCCAAGTCTGTGTGCCTGGGCCGCTGAGTACAGCCGGAGCCCAGCTCAGCAATTGCCAACGTCCAGGGATTCCTCCCACACCAAAGGGGCCACGGCCAAAAGCTCCTGCTGCTCTTCAAGTAGCCAGGCAACCCCATTCACTGCCCCACAAGTCTTGGGGTTCTCTCTTTCTATAGCATCCCAAAGTCAAATTATATGTTTCTGCGCCGCTGAGTAGGCCCGGAGCCCAGCCCAGCAATTGCGAAAGTCCAGGGATACCTCCGACACCAAAAGGGCCACGACCAAAAGCTCTTGCTGCTCTTCAAGTAGCCAGGCAACCCCATTCACTGCCCCACAAACGCTGGCGCTGTCTTTCTGCAGCCTCCCAAAGTCCAAGTCTATGTGCCTGGGCCGCTGAGTACAGCCGGAGCCCAGCTCAGCAATTGCGAAAGTCCAGGGATTCCTCCCACACCAAAGGGGCCATGACAAAAGCTCTTGCTGCTCTTCAAGTAGCCAGGCAACCCCATTCACAGCCCCACATACGCTGGTGCTGTCTCTTTCTGCAGCCTCCCAAAGTCCAAGAGTATCTGCCTGAACCGCTGAGGACAGCCGGAGCCCAGCTCAGCAATTGCCAACGTCCAGGGATTCCTCCCACACCTATGTTGCCACGACCAAAAGCTCCTGCTGCTCTTCAAGTAGCCAGGCAACCCCATTCACTGCCCCACAAGTCTTGGGGTTCTCTCTTTGTGTAGCATCCCAAAGTCAAATTATATGTGCCTGCGCCGCTGAGTAGGCCCGGAGCCCAGCTCAGTATTTGCCAACGCCCAGGGATTCCTCCCACACCAAAGGGGCCACGACCAAAAGCTCTTGCTGCTCTTTAAGTAGCCAGGCAACCCCATTCACTGCCCCACAAACGCTGGTGCTGTCTCTTTCTGCAGCCTCCCAAAGTCCTAGGCTATCTGCCTGGGCCGCTGAGTACAGCCCGAGCCCAGCTCAGCAATTGCCAACGTCCAGGGATTCCTCCGACACCAAAAGGGCCACGACCAAAAGCTCTTGCTGCTCTTCAAGTAGCCAGGCAACCCCATTCACTGCCCCACAAACGCTGGCGCTGTCTTTCTGCAGCCTCCCAAAGTCCAAGTCTATGTGCCTGGGCCGCTGAGTACAGCCGGAGCCCAGCCCAGCAATTGCCAACGTCCAGGGATTCCTCCCACACCAAAGGGGCCATGACCAAAAGCTCCTGCTGCTCTTCAAGTAGCCAGGCAACCCCATTCACTGCCCCACAAACGCTGGGGCTGTCTTTTTCTGCAGCCTCCCAAAGTCCAAGACTATCTGCCTGCACCGCTCAGTAGTCCCGAAGCCCAGCTCAGCAATTGTGAATGTCCAGGGATTCCTCCCACACCAAAGGGGCCACGACCAAAGGCTCCTGCTGCTCTTCAAGTAGCCAGGCAACCCCATTCACTGTCCCACAAACGCTGGCTCTGTCTCTTTCTGCAGCCTCCCAAAGTCCAAGAGTATCTGCCTGGGCCGCTGAGTAGAGCCGGAGCCCAGCTCAGCAATTGCCAACGTCCAGGGATTCCTCCCACACCAAAGGGGCCATGACCAAAGGCTCTTTCTGCTCTTCAGCTAGCCAGGCAACCCCATTCACAGACCCACAAACGCTGGCGCTGTCTCTTTTTGCAGCCTCCCGAAGTCCAAGGCTATTGCCTAAACCGCTGACAACAGCCGGACCCCAGCCCAGCAATTGCCAACGTCCAGGGATTCCTCCCACACCAAAGGGGCCATGACCAAAAGCTCCTGCTGCTCTTCAAGTAGACAGGCAACCCCATTCACTGCCCCACAAACGCTGGGGCTGTCTTTTTCTGCAGCCTCCCAAAGTCCAAGACTATCTGCCTGAACCGCTCAGTAGTCCCGAATCCCTGCTCAGCAATTGCGAATGTCCAGGGATTCCTCCCACACCAAAGGGACCACGACCAAAAGCTCCTGCTGCTCTTCAAGTAGCCAGGCAACCCCATTCACTGCCCCACAAACGCTGGGGCTGTCTCTGTCTGCAGCCTCCCAAAGTCCAAGAGTATCTGCCTGGGCTGCTGAGTACAGCCGGAGCCCAGCTCAGTATTTGCCAACGTCCAGGGATTCCTCCCACACCAAAGGGGCCACGACCAAAAGCTCTTGCTGCTCTTCAACTAGCCAGGCAACCCCATTCACTGCCCCACAAACGCTGGCGCTGTCTTTCTGCAGCCTCCCAAAGTCCAAGTCTGTGTGCCTGGGCCGCTGAGTACAGCCGGAGCCCAGCTCAGCAATTGCCAACGTCCAGGGATTCCTCCCACACCAAAGGGGCCACGGCCAAAAGCTCCTGCTGCTCTTCAAGTAGCCAGGCAACCCCATTCACTGCCCCACAAGTCTTGGGGTTCTCTCTTTCTATAGCATCCCAAAGTCAAATTATATGTTTCTGCGCCGCTGAGTAGGCCCGGAGCCCAGCTCAGAATTTGCCAACGCCCAGGGATTCCTCCCACACCAAATGGGCCACGACCAAAAGCTCCTGCTGCTCTTCAAGTAGCCAGGCAACCCCATTCACTGCCCCACAAACGCTGGTGCTGTCTCTTTCTGCAGCCTCCCAAAGTCCAAGAATATCTGCCTGCACCGCTCAGTAGGCCCGAAGCCCACCTGAGCGATTGTGAACATCTAGGGATTCCTCCCACACCAAAGGGGCCACGACCAAAAGCTCCTGCTGCTCTTCAAGTAGCCAGGCAACCCCATTCATTGCCCCACATACAGTGGTGCTGTCTCTTTCTGCAGCCTCCCAAAGTCCTAGGCTATCTGCCTGGGCCGCTGAGTACAGCCCGAGCCCAGCTCAGCAATTGCCAACGTCCAGGGATTCCTCCGACACCAAAAGGGCCACGACCAAAAGCTCTTGCTGCTCTTCAAGTAGAAAGGCAACCCCATTCACTGCCCCACAAACGCTGGCGCTGCCTCTTTCTGCAGCCTCCCAAAGTCCAAGAGTATCTGCCTCGGCCGCTGAGTACAGCCGGAGCCCAGCTCAGCAATTGGCAACGTCCAGGGATTCCTCCCACACCAAAGGGGCCATGACCAAAAGCTCCTGCTGCTCTTCAAGTAGCCAGGCAACCCCATTCACTGCCCCACAAACGCTGGTGCTGTCTCTTTCTGCAGCCTCCCAAAGTCCAAGACTATCTGCCTGCACCGCTCAGTAGTCCCGAAGCCCAGCTCAGCAATTGCGAATGTCCAGGGATTCCTCCCACACCAAAGGGACCATGACCAAAGGCTCTTGCTGCTCTTCAAGTAGCCAGGCAACCCCATTCACTGTCCCACAAACGCTGGCTCTGTCTCTTTCTGCAGCCTCCCAAAGTCCAAGAGTATCTGCCTGGGCCGCTGAGTACAGCCGGAGCCCAGCTCAGCAATTGCCAACGTCCAGGGATTCCTCCCACAGCAAAGGGTCCATGACAAAAGCTCTTGCTGCTCTTCAAGTAGCCAGGCAACCCCATTCACTGCCCCAAAAGTCTTGGGGCTCTCTCTTTGTATAGCATCCCAAAGTCAAATTATATGTGCCAGCGCCGCTGAGTAGGCCCAGAGCCCAGCTCAGTATTTGCCAACGTCCAGGGATTCCTCCCACACCAAATGGGCCACGACCAAAAGCTCCTGCTGCTCTTCAAGTAGACAGGCAACCCCATTCACTGCCCCACAAACGCTGGTGCTGTCTCTTTCTGCAGCCTCCCAAAGTCCAAGAATATCTGCCTGCACCGCTCAGTAGGCCTGAAGACCACCTGAGCGATTGTGAACATCTAGGGATTCCTCCCACACCAAAGGGGCCATGACCAAAAGCTCCTGCTGCTCTTCAAGTAGCCAGGCAACCCCATTCACTGCCCCACAAACGCTGGGGCTGTCTTTTTCTGCAGCCTCCCAAAGTCCAAGACTATCTGCCTGCACCGCTCAGTAGTCCCGAAGCCCAGCTCAGCAGTTGCAAATGTCCAGGGATTCCTCCCACACCAAAGGGGCCACGACCAAAGGCTCTTGCTGCTCTTCAAGTAGCCAGGCAACCCCATTCACAGACCCACAAACGCTGGCGCTGTCACTTTCTGAAGCCTCCCAAAGTCCAAGGGTATTGCCTGAACCGCTGAGTACAGCCGGAGCCCAGCCCAGCAATTGCCAACGTCCAGGGATTCCTCCCACACCAAAGGGGCCACGACCAAAAGCTCTTGCTGCTCTTCAAGTAGCCAGGAAACCCCATTCACTGCCCCACAAACGCTGGCTCTGTCTCTTTCTGCAGCCTCCCAAAGTCCAAGAGTATCTGCCTGCACCGCTCAGTAGGCCCGAAGCCCAGCTCAGCAATAGGCAACGTCCAGGGATTCCTCCCACACCAAAGGGGCCACGACCAAAAGCTTTTGCTGCTCTTCGAGTAGCCAGGCAACCCCATTCACTGCCCCACAAACGCTGGCGCTGTCTTTCTGCAGCCTCCCAAAGTCCAAGTCTATGTGCCTGGGCCGCTGAGTACAGCCGGAGCCCAGCTCAGCAATTGCCAACGTCCAGGGATTCCTCCCACAGCAAAGGGGCCATGACAAAAGCTCTTGCTGCTCTTCAACTAGCCAGGCAACCCCATTCACTGCCCCACAAGTCTTGGGGTTCTCTCTTTGTATAGCATCCCAAAGTCAAATTATATGTGCCAGCGCCGCTGAGTAGGCCCAGAGCCCAGCTCAGTATTTGCCAACGCCCAGGGATTCCTCCCACACCAAAGGGGCCACGACCAAAAGCTCCTGCTGCTCTTCAAGTAGCCAGGCAACCCCATTCACTGCCCCACAAACGCTGGTGCTGTCTCTTTCTGCAGCCTCCCAAAGTCCAAGAATATCTGCCTGCACCGCTCAGTAGGCCCGAAGCCCACCTGAGCAATTGTGAACGTCTAGGGATTCCTCCCACACCAAAGGGGCCACGACCAAAAGCTCCTGCTGCTCTTCAAGTAGCCAGGCAACCCCATTCATTGCCCCACATACGCTGGTGCTGTCTCTTTCTGCAGCCTCCCAAAGTCCAAGAGTATCTGCCTGAACCGCTGAGTACAGCCGGAGCACAGCTCAGTATTTGCCAACGTCCAGGGATTCCTCCCACACCAAAGGGGCCACGACCAAAGGCTCTTGCTGCTCTTCAAGTAGCCAGGCAACCCCATTCACTGCCCCACAAATTCTGGGGCTGTCTCTTTCTGCAGCCTCCCAAAGTCCAAGACTATCTGCCTGGGCTGCTGAGTACAGCCGGAGCCCAGCCCAGCAATAGCCAACGTCCAGGGATTCCTCCCACACCAAAGGGGCCACGACCAAAAGCTCCTGCTGCTCTTCAAGTAGCCAGGCAACCCCATTCACTGCCCCACAAATGCTGGCGCTGTCTCTTTCTGCAGCCTCCCAAAGTCCAAGACTATCTGCCTGGGCCGCTCAGTAGGCACGAAGCCCAGCCCAGCAATTGCCAACGTCCAGGGATTCCTCCCACACCAAAGGGGCCACGACCAAAAGCTCTTGCTGCTCTTCAAGTAGACAGGCAACCCCATTCACTGCCCCACAAACGCTGGTGCTGTCTCTTTCTGCAGCCTCCCAAAGTCCAAGACTATCTGCCTGCACCGCTCAGTAGTCCCGAAGCTCAGCTCAGCAATTGCGAATGTCCAGGGATTCCTCCCACAACAAAGGGGCCATGACCAAAAGCTCTTGCTGCTCTTCAAGTAGCCAGGCAACCTCATTCACTGCCCCACAAGTCTTCCGGTTCTCTCTTTCTATAGCATCCCAAAGTCAAATTATATGTGTCTGCGCCGCTGAGTAGGCCCGGAGCCCAGCCCAGCAATTGCGAAAGTCCAGGGATTCCTCCGACACCAAAAGGGCCACGACCAAAAGCTCTTGCTGCTCTTCAAGTAGCCAGGCAACCCCATTCACTGCCCCACAAACGCTGGGGCTGTCTTTCTGCAGCCTCCCAAAGTCCAAGTCTATGTGCCTGGGCCGCTGAGTACAGCCGGAGCCCAGCTCAGCAATTGCCAACGTCCAGGGATTCCTCCCACACCAAAGGGGCCACGACCAAAAGCTTTTGCTGCTCTTCAAGTAGCCAGGCAACCCCATTCACTGCCCCACAAGTCTTGGGGTTCTCTCTTTGTGTAGTATCCCAAAGTCAAATATATATGTGCCAGCGCCGCTGAGTAGGCCCAGAGCCCAGCTCAGTATTTGCCAACGCCCAGGGATTCCTCCCACACCAAAGGGGCCACGACCAAAAGCTCCTGCTGCTCTTCAAGTAGCCAGGCAACCCCATTCACTGCCCCACAAACGCTGGTGCTGTCTCTTTCTGCAGCCTCCCAAAGTCCAAGAATATCTGCCTGCACCGCTCAGTAGGCCCGAAGCCCACCTGAGCGATTGTGAACATCTAGGGATTCCTCCCACACCAAAGGGGCCACGACCAAAAGCTCCTGCTGCTCTTCAAGTAGCCAGGCAACCCCATTCATTGCCCCACATACAGTGGTGCTGTCTCTTTCTGCAGCCTCCCAAAGTCCAAGTCTATCTGCCTGGGCCGCTCAGTAGGCCCGAAGCCCAGCCCAGCAATTGCCAACGTCCAGGGATTCCTCCCACACCAAAGGGGCCACGACCAAAAGCTCTTGCTGCTCTTCAAGTAGCAAGGCAACCCCATTCACTGCCCCACAAACGCTGGCGCTGCCTCTTTCTGCAGCCTCCCAAAGTCCAAGACAATCTGCCTCGGCCGCTGAGTACAGCCGGAGCCCAGCTCAGCAATTGGCAACGTCCAGGGATTCCTCCCACACCAAAGGGGCCATGACCAAAAGCTCCTGCTGCTCTTCAAGTAGCCAGGCAACCCCATTCACTGCCCCACAAACGCTGGGGCTGTCTTTTTCTGCAGCCTCCCAAAGTCCAAGACTATCTGCCTGCACCGCTCAGTAGTCCCGAAGCTCAGCTCAGCAATTGCGAATGTCCAGGGATTCCTCCCACACCAAAGGGGCCACGACCAAAAGCTCTTGCTGCTCTTCATCTAGCCAGGCAACGCCATTCACAGCCCCAAAAGTCTTGGGGCTCTCTCTTTGTATATCATCCCAAAGTCCAAGAGTATCTCCTTGGGCCGCTGAGTACAGCCGGAGCCCAGCTCAGTAATGGCCAACGTCCAGGGATTCCTCCCACACCTATGTTGCCACGACCAAAAGTTCCTGCTGCTCTTCAAGTAGCCAGGCAACCCCATTCACTGCCCCACAAACGCTGGCTCTGTCTCTTTCTGCAGCCTCCCAAAGTCCAAGAATATCTGCCTCTACCGCTGAGGACAGGCAAAGCCCAGCTCAGCAATTGCGAATGTCCAGGGATTCCTCCCACAACAAAGGGGCCATGACCAAAAGCTCTTGCTGCTCTTTAAGTAGCCAGGCAACCCCATTCACTGCCCCACAAACGCTGGCGCTGTCTCTTTCTGCAGCCTCCCAAAGTCCTAGGCTATCTGCCTGGGCCGCTGAGTACAGCCCGAGCCCAGCTCAGCAATTGCCAACGTCCAGGGATTCCTCCCACACCAAAGGGGCCACGACCAAAAGCTCTTGCTGCTCTTCAACTAGCCAGGCAACCCCATTCACTGCCCCACAAGTCTTGGGGTTCTCTCTTTCTATAGCATCCCAAAGTCAAATTATATGTGTCTGCGCCGCTGAGTAGGCCCGGAGCCCAGCCCAGCAATTGCGAAAGTCCAGGGATTCCTCCGACACCAAAAGGGCCACGACCAAAAGCTCTTGCTGCTCTTCAAGTAGCCAGGCAACCCCATTCACTGCCCCACAAACGCTGGGGCTGTCTTTCTGCAGCCTCCCAAAGTCCAAGTCTATGTGCCTGGGCCGCTGAGTACAGCCGGAGCCCAGCTCAGCAATTGCCAACGTCCAGGGATTCCTCCCACACCAAAGGGGCCACGACCAAAAGCTTTTGCTGCTCTTCAAGTAGCCAGGCAACCCCATTCACTGCCCCGCAAGTCTTGGGGTTCTCTCTTTGTGTAGTATCCCAAAGTCAAATTATATGTGCCAGCGCCGCTGAGTAGGCCCAGAGCCCAGCTCAGTATTTGCCAACGCCCAGGGATTCCTCCCACACCAAAGGGGCCACGACCAAAAGCTCCTGCTGCTCTTCAAGTAGCCAGGCAACCCCATTCACTGTCCCACAAACGCTGGTGCTGTCTCTTTCTGCAGCCTCCCAAAGTCCAAGACTATCTGCCTGCACCGCTCAGTAGTCCCGAAGCCCAGCTCAGGAGTTGCGAATGTCCAGGGATTCCTCCCACACCAAAGGGGCCACGACCAAAGGCTCTTGCTGCTCTTCAAGTAGCCAGGCAACCCCATTCACTGCCCCACAAACGCTGGCGCTGTCTCTTTCTGCAGCCTCCCAAAGTCCAAGACTATCTGCCTGGGCTGCTGAGTACAGCCGGAGCCCAGCTCAGTATTTGCCAACGTCCAGGGATTCCTCCCACACCTATGTTGCCACGACCAAAAGTTCCTGCTGCTCTTCAAGTAGCCAGGCAACCCCATTCACTGCCCCACAAACGCTGGCTCTGTCTCTTTCTGCAGCCTCCCAAAGTCCAAGAATATCTGCCTCTACCGCTGAGGACAGGCAAAGCCCAGCTCAGCAATTGCGAATGTCCAGGGATTCCTCCCACAACAAAGGGGCCATGACCAAAAGCTCTTGCTGCTTTTCAAGTAGCCAGGCAACCTCATTCACTGCCCCACAAGTCTTCGGGTTCTCTCTTTGTGTAGCATCCCATAGTCAAATTATATGTGCCTGCGCCGCTGAGTAGGCCCAGAGCCCAGCTCAGTATTTGCCAACGCCCAGGGATTCCTCCCACACCAAAGGGGCCACGACCAAAAGCTCTTGCTGCTCTTTAAGTAGCCAGGCAACCCCATTCACTGCCCCACAAACGCTGGCGCTGTCTCTTTCTGCAGCCTCCCAAAGTCCTAGGCTATCTGCCTGGGCCGCTGAGTACAGCCCGAGCCCAGCTCAGCAATTGCCAACGTCCAGGGATTCCTCCCACACCAAAGGGGCCACGACCAAAAGCTCTTGCTGCTCTTCAACTAGCCAGGCAACCCCATTCACTGCCCCACAAGTCTTGGGGTTCTCTCTTTCTATAGCATCCCAAAGTCAAATTATATGTGTCTGCGCCGCTGAGTAGGCCCGGAGCCCAGCCCAGCAATTGCGAAAGTCCAGGGATTCCTCCGACACCAAAAGGGCCACGACCAAAAGCTCTTGCTGCTCTTCAAGTAGCCAGGCAACCCCATTCACTGCCCCACAAACGCTGGGGCTGTCTTTCTGCAGCCTCCCAAAGTCCAAGTCTATGTACCTGGGCCGCTGAGTACAGCCGGAGCCCAGCTCAGCAATTGCCAACGTCCAGGGATTCCTCCCACACCAAAGGGGCCACGACCAAAAGCTTTTGCTGCTCTTCAAGTAGCCAGGCAACCGCATTCACTGCCCCACAAGTCTTGGGGTTCTCTCTTTGTGTAGTATCCCAAAGTCAAATTATATGTGCCAGCGCCGCTGAGTAGGCCCAGAGCCCAGCTCAGTATTTGCCAACGCCCAGGGATTCCTCCCACACCAAAGGGGCCACGACCAAAAGCTCCTGCTGCTCTTCAAGTAGCCAGGCAACCCCATTCACTGTCCCACAAACGCTGGTGCTGTCTCTTTCTGCAGCCTCCCAAAGTCCAAGACTATCTGCCTGCACCGCTCAGTAGTCCCGAAGCCCAGCTCAGCAATTGCGAAAGTCCAGGGATTCCTCCCACACCAAAGGGGCCACGACCAAAAGCTCTTGCTGCTCTTCATCTAGCCAGGCAACGCCATTCACAGCCCCACAAGTCTTGGGGCTCTCTCTTTGTATATCATCCCAAAGTCCAAGAGTATCTCCTTGGGCCGCTGAGTACAGCCGGAGCCCAGCTCAGTATTTGCCAACGTCCAGGG
This sequence comes from Platalea minor, assembly GCA_037975005.1. Lineage (NCBI taxonomy): Eukaryota > Metazoa > Chordata > Aves > Pelecaniformes > Threskiornithidae > Platalea > Platalea minor. Next base: position 156,254 of record JBBPFK010000072.1, read on the forward strand.
ATTCCTCCCACACCTATGTTGCCACGACCAAAAGTTCCTGCTGCTCTTCAAGTAGCCAGGCAACCCCATTCACTGCCCCACAAACGCTGGCTCTGTCTCTTTCTGCAGCCTCCCAAAGTCCAAGAATATCTGCCTCTACCGCTGAGGACAGGCAAAGCCCAGCTCAGCAATTGCCAACGTCCAGGGATTCCTCCCACAACAAAGGGGCCATGACCAAAAGCTCTTGCTGCTCTTCAAGTAGCCAGGCAACCTCATTCACTGCCCCACAAGTCTTGGGGTTCTCTCTTTGTGTAGCATCCCATAGTCAAATTATATGTGCCTGCGCCGCTGAGTAGGCCCGGAGCCCAGCTCAGTATTTGCCAACGCCCAGGGATTCCTCCCACACCAAAGGGGCCACGACCAAAAGCTCTTGCTGCTCTTTAAGTAGCCAGGCAACCCCATTCACTGCCCCACAAACGCTGGCGCTGTCTCTTTCTGCAGCCTCCCAAAGTCCTAGGCTATCTGCCTGGGCCGCTGAGTACAGCCCGAGCCCAGCTCAGCAATTGCCAACGTCCAGGGATTCCTCCCACACCAAAGGGGCCACGACCAAAAGCTCTTGCTGCTCTTCAAGTAGCCAGGCAACCCCATTCACTGCCCCACAAGTCTTGGGGTTCTCTCTTTCTATAGCATCCCAAAGTCAAATTATATGTGTCTGCGCCGCTGAGTAGGCCCGGAGCCCAGCCCAGCAATTGCGAAAGTCCAGGGATTCCTCCGACACCAAAAGGGCCACGACCAAAAGCTCTTGCTGCTCTTCAAGTAGCCAGGCAACCCCATTCACTGCCCCACAAACGCTGGCACTGTCTCTTTCTGCAGCCTCCCAAAGTCCAAGAATATCTGCCTCTACCGCTGAGGAGAGGCGGAGCCCAGCTCAGCAATTGCCAACGTCCAGGGATTCCTCCCACACCAAAGGGGCCACGACCAAAAGCTTTTGCTGCTCTTCAAGTAGCCAGGCAACCCCATTCACTGCCCCACAAACGCTGGCGCTGTCTCTTTCTGCAGCCTCCCAAAGTCCAAGAGTATCTGCCTGGGCCGCTGAGTACAGCCGGAGCCCAGCTCAGCAATTGCCAACGTCCAGGGATTCCTCCCACACCAAAGGGGCCATGACCAAAGGCTCTTTCTGCTCTTCAGCTAGCCAGGCAACCCCATTCACTGCCCCACAAACGCTGGCGCTGTCTCTTTTTGCAGCCTCCCGAAGTCCAAGGCTATTGCCTAAACCGCTGACAACAGCCGGAGCCCAGCCCAGCAATTGCCAACGTCCAGGGATTCCTCCCACACCAAAGGGGCCATGACCAAAAGCTCCTGCTGCTCTTCAAGTAGCCAGGCAACCCCATTCACTGCCCCACAAACGCTGGTGCTGTCTTTTTCTGCAGCCTCCCAAAGTCCAAGACTATCTGCCTGCACCGCTCAGTAGTCCCGAAGCCCAGCTCAGCAATTGCGAATGTCCAGGGATTCCTCCCACACCAAAGGGGCCACGACCAAAAGCTCTTGCTGCTCTTCAAGTAGGCAGGCAGCCCCATTCACTGCCCCACAAGTCTTGGGGTTCTCTCTTTCTATAGCATCCCAAAGTCAAATTATATGTTTCTGCGCCGCTGAGTAGGCCCGGAGCCCAGCTCAGCAATTGCGAAAGTCCAGGGATTCCTCCCACATCAAAGGGGCCATGACCAAAAGCTCTTGCTGCTCTTCAAGTAGCCAGGCAACCCCATTCACTGCCCCACAAGTCTTGGGGCTCTGTCTTTCTATAGCATCCCAAAGTCCAAGAGTATCTCCTTGGGCCGCTGAGTACAGCCGGAGCCCAGCTCAGCAATAGGCAACGTCCAGGGATTCCTCCCACACCAAAGGGGCCATGACCAAAAGCTCCTGCTGCTCTTCAACTAGCCAGGCAACCCCATTCACTGCCCCACAAACGCTGGCTCTGTCTCTTTCTGCAGCCTCCCAAAGTCCAAGAATATCTGCCTCTACCGCTGAGGACAGGCAAAGCCCAGCTCAGCAATTGCCAACGTCCAGGGATTCCTCCCACAACAAAGGGGCCATGACCAAAAGCTCTTGCTGCTCTTCAAGTAGCCAGGCAACCTCATTCACTGCCCCACAAGTCTTGGGGTTCTCTCTTTCTATAGCATCCCATAGTCAAATTATATGTGCCTGCGCCGCTGAGTAGGCCCGGAGCCCAGCTCAGTATTTGCCAACGTCCAGGGATTCCTCCCACACCAAAGGGGCCACGACCAAAAGCTCTTGCTGCTCTTTAAGTAGCCAGGCAACCCCATTCACTGCCCCACAAACGCTGGCGCTGTCTCTTTCTGCAGTCTCCCAAAGTCCTAGGCTATCTGCCTGGGCCGCTGAGTACAGCCCGAGCCCAGCTCAGCAATTGCCAACGTCCAGGGATTCCTCCCACACCAAAGGGGCCACGACCAAAAGCTCTTGCTGCTCTTCAAGTAGCCAGGCAACCCCATTCACTGCCCCACAAGTCTTGGGGTTCTCTCTTTCTATAGCATCCCAAAGTCAAATTATATGTGTTTGCGCCGCTGAGTAGGCCCGGAGCCCAGCCCAGCAATTGCGAAAGTCCAGGGATTCCTCCGACACCAAAAGGGCCACGACCAAAAGCTCTTGCTTCTCTTCAAGTAGCCAGGCAACCCCATTCACTGCCCCACAAACGCTGGGGCTGTCTTTCTGCAGCCTCCCAAAGTCCAAGTCTATGTGCCTGGGCCGCTGAGTACAGCCGGAGCCCAGCTCAGCAATTGCCATCGTCCAGGGATTCCTCCCACACCAAAGGGGCCATGACAAAAGCTCTTGCTGCTCTTCAACTAGCCAGGCAACCCTATTCACTGCCCCACAAGTCTTGGGGTTCTCTCTTTGTGTAGCATCCCAAAGTCAAATTATATGTGCCTGCGCCGCTGAGTAGGCCCAGAGCCCAGCTCAGTATTTGCCAACGCCCAGGGATTCCTCCCACACCAAATGGGCCACGACCAAAAGCTCTTGCTGCTCTTCAAGTAGACAGGCAACCCCATTCACTGCCCCACAAACGCTGGTGCTGTCTCTTTCTGCAGCCTCCCAAATTCCAAGAATATCTGCCTGCACCGCTCAGTAGGCCCGAAGCCCACCTGAGCGATTGTGAACATCTAGGGATTCCTCCCACACCAAAGGGGCCACGACCAAAAGCTCCTGCTGCTCTTCAAGTAGCCAGGCAACCCCATTCATTGCCCCACATACACTGGTGCTGTCTCTTTCTGCAGCCTCCCAAAGTCCAAGACTATCTGCCTGAACCGCTGAGTACAGCCGGAGCACAGCTCAGTATTTGCCAACGTCCAGGGATTCCTCCCACACCTATGTTGCCACGACCAAAAGCTCCTGCTGCTCTTCAAGTAGCCAGGCAACCCCATTCACTGCCCCACAAATGCTGGCGCTGTCTCTTTCTGCAGCCTCCCAAAGTCCAAGACTATCTGCCTGGGCCGCTCAGTAGGCCCGAAGCCCAGCCCAGCAATTGCCAACGTCTAGGGATTCCTCCCACACCAAAGGGGCCACGACCAAAAGCTCTTGCTGCTCTTCAAGTAGCCAGGCAACCCCATTCACTGCCCCACAAACGCTGGTGCTGCCTCTTTCTGCAGCCTCCCAAAGTCCAAGAATATATGCCTGGGCCGCTCAGTAGGCCCGAAGCCCAGCCCAGCAATTCCAAACGTCTAGGGATTCCTCCCACACCAAAGGGGCCACGACCAAAAGCTCTTGCTGCTCTTCAAGTAGCCAGGCAACCCCATTCACTGCGCCACAAACGCTGGGGCTGTCTTTTTCTGCAGCCTCCCAAAGTCCAAGACTATCTGCCTGGGCCGCTCAGTAGGCCCGAAGCCCAGCCCAGCAATTGCCAACGTCCAGGGATTCCTCCCACACCAAAGGGGCCATGACCAAAAGCTCTTGCTGCTCTTCAAGTAGCCAGGCAACCCCATTCACTGCCCCACAAACGCTGGGGCTGTCTTTTTCTGCAGCCTCCCAAAGTCCAAGACTATCTGCCTGCACCGCTCAGTAGTCCCGAAGCCCAGCTCAGCAATTGCGAATGTCCAGGGATTCCTCCCACACCAAAGGGACCACGACCAAAGGCTCTTGCTGCTCTTCAAGTAGCCAGGCAACCCCATTCACTGCCCCACAAACGCTGGGGCTGTCTCTTTCTGCAGCCTCCCAAAGTACAAGACTATCTGCCTGGGCTGCTGAGTACAGCCGGAGCCCAGCTCAGCAATTGGCAACGTCCAGGAATTCCTCCCACACCAAAGGGGCCACGACCAAAAGCTCTTGCTGCTCTTCAACTAGCCAGGCAACCCCATTCACTGCCCCACAAACGCTGGCGCTGTCTTTCTGCAGCCTCCCAAAGTCCAAGTCTATGTGCCTGGGCCGCTAAGTACAGCCGGAGCCCAGCTCAGCAATTGCCAACGTCCAGGGATTCCTCCCACAGCAAAGGGGCCATGACAAAAGCTCTTGCTGCTCTTCAACTAGCCAGGCAACCCCATTCACTGCCCCACAAGTCTTGGGGTTCTCTCTTTGTATAGCATCCCAAAGTCAAATTATATGTGCCAGCGCCGCTGAGTAGGCCCGGAGCCCAGCTCAGTATTTGCCAACGCCCAGGGATTCCTCCCACACCAAATGGGCCACGACCAAAAGCTCCTGCTGCTCTTCAAGTAGCCAGGCAACCCCATTCACTGCCCCACAAACGCTGGTGCTGTCTCTTTCTGCAGCCTCCCAAAGTCCAAGAATATCTGCCTGCACCGCTCAGTAGGCCCGAAGCCCACCTGAGCGATTGTGAACATCTAGGGATTCCTCCCACACCAAAGGGGCCACGACCAAAAGCTCCTGCTGCTCTTCAAGTAGCCAGGCAACCCCATTCATTGCCCCACATACACTGCTGCTGTCTCTTTCTGCAGCCTCCCAAAGTCCAAGACTATCTGCCTGGGCCGCTCAGTAGGCCCGAAGCCCAGCCCAGCAATTGCCAACGTCCAGGGATTCCTCCCACACCAAAGGGGCCACGACCAAAAGCTCTTGCTGCTCTTCAAGTAGCAAGGCAACCCCATTCACTGCCCCACAAACGCTGGCGCTGCCTCTTTCTGCACCCTCCCAAAGTCCAAGACAATCTGCCTCGGCCGCTGAGTACAGCCGGAGCCCAGCTCAGCAATTGGCAACGTCCAGGAATTCCTCCCACACCAAAGGGGCCATGACCAAAAGCTCTTGCTGCTCTTCAAGTAGCCAGGCAACCCCATTCACTGCGCCACAAACGCTGGGGCTGTCTTTTTCTGCAGCCTCCCAAAGTCCAAGAGTATCTGCCTGCACCGCTCAGGAGTCCCGAAGCCCAGCTCAGCAATTGCGAATGTCCAGGGATTCCTCCCACACCAAAGGGACCACGACCAAAGGCTCTTGCTGCTCTTCAAGTAGCCAGGCAACCCCATTCACTGCCCCACAAACGCTGGGGCTGTCTCTTTCTGCAGCCTCCCAAAGTCCAAGACTATCTGCCTGGGCTGCTGAGTACAGCCGGAGCCCAGCCCAGTATTTGCCAACGTCCAGGGATTCCTCCCACACCAAAGGGGCCACGACCAAAAGCTCTTGCTGCTCTTCAAGTAGCCAGGCAACCCCATTCACTGCCCCACAAACGCTGGGGCTGTCTCTTTCTGCAGCCTCCCAAAGTCCAAGAGTATCTGCCTGCACCGCTCAGTAGGCCCGAAGCCCAGCTCAGCAATTGCCAACGTCCAGGGATTCCTCCCACACCAAAGGGGCCACGACCAAAAGCTTTTGCTGCTCTTCGAGTAGCCAGGCAACCCCATTCACTGCCCCACAAACGCTGGCGCTGTCTTTCTGCAGCCTCCCAAAGTCCAAGTCTATGTGCCTGGGCCGCTGAGTACAGCCGGAGCCCAGCTCAGCAATTGCCAATGTCCAGGGATTCCTCCCACAGCAAAGGGGCCATGACAAAAGCTCTTGCTGCTCTTCAACTAGCCAGGCAACCCCATTCACTGCCCCACAAGTCTTGGGGTTCTCTCTTTGTATAGCATCCCAAAGTCAAATTATATGTGCCAGCGCCGCTGAGTAGGCCCAGAGCCCAGCTCAGTATTTGCCAACGTCCAGGGATTCCTCCCACACCAAATGGGCCACGACCAAAAGCTCCTGCTGCTCTTCAAGTAGACAGGCAACCCCATTCACTGCCCCACAAACGCTGGTGCTGTCTCTTTCTGCAGCCTCCCAAAGTCCAAGAATATCTGCCTGCACCGCTCAGTAGGCCCGAAGCCCACCTGAGCGATTGTGAACATCTAGGGATTCCTCCCACACCAAAGGGGCCACGACCAAAAGCTCCTGCTGCTCTTCAAGTAGCCAGGCAACCCCATTCATTGCCCCACATACACTGGTGCTGTCTCTTTCTGCAGCCTCCCAAAGTCCAAGACTATCTGCCTGAACCGCTGAGTACAGCCGGAGCCCAGCTCAGTATTTGCCAACGTCCAGTGATTCCTCCCACACCAAAGGGGCCATGACCAAAAGCTCCTGCTGCTCTTCAAGTAGCCAGGCAACCCCATTCACTGCCCCACAAACGCTGGGGCTGTCTTTTTCTGCAGCCTCCCAAAGTCCAAGACTATCTGCCTGCACCGCTCAGTAGGCCCGAAGCCCAGCTCAGCAGTTGCAAATGTCCAGGGATTCCTCCCACACCAAAGGGACCACGACCAAAGGCTCTTGCTGCTCTTCAAGTAGCCAGGCAACCCCATTCACTGCCCCACAAACGCTGGGGCTGTCTCTTTCTGCAGCCTCCCAAAGTCCAAGACTATCTGCCTTGGCTGCTGAGTACAGCCGGAGCCCAGCTCAGTATTTGCCAACGTCCAGGGATTCCTCCCACACCAAAGGGGCCACGACCAAAAGCTCTTGCTGCTCTTCAACTAGCCAGGCAACCCCATTCACTGCCCCACAAACGCTGGCTCTGTCTCTTTCTGCAGCCTCCCAAAGTCCAAGAGTATCTGCCTGCACCGCTCAGTAGGCCCGAAGCCCAGCTCAGCAATAGGCAACGTCCAGGGATTCCTCCCACACCAAAGGGGCCACGACCAAAAGCTTTTGCTGCTCTTCAAGTAGCCAGGCAACCCCATTCACTGCCCCACAAGTCTTGGGGTTCTCTCTTTGTGTAGTATCCCAAAGTCAAATTATATGTGCCAGCGCCGCTGAGTAGGCCCAGAGCCCAGCTCAGTATTTGCCAACGCCCAGGGATTCCTCCCACACCAAATGGGCCACGACCAAAAGCTCCTGCTGCTCTTCAAGTAGCCAGGCAACCCCATTCACAGACCCACAAACGCTGGCGCTGTCTCTTTTTGCAGCCTCCCGAAGTCTAAGGCTATTGCCTAAACCGCTGACAACAGCCGGAGCCCAGCCCAGCAATTGCCAACGTCCAGGGATTCCTCCCACAACAAAGGGGCCATGACCAAAAGCTCCTGCTGCTCTTCAAGTAGCCAGGCAACCCCATTCACTGCCCCACAAACGCTGGGGCTGTCTTTTTCTGCATCCTCCCAAAGTCCAAGACTATCTGCCTGCACCGCTCAGTAGTCCCGAAGCCAGGCTCAGCAATTGCGAATGTCCAGGGATTCCTCCCACACCAAAGGTGCCATGACCAAAGGCTCTTGCTGCTCTTCAAGTAGCCAGGCAACCACATTCACTGCCCCACAAACGCTGGTGCTGTCTCTTTCTGCAGCCTCCCAAAGTCCAAGAGTATCTGCCTGGGCCGCTGAGTACAGCCGGAGCCCAGCTCAGCAATTGCCAACGTCCAGGGATTCCTCCCACACCAAAGGGGCCATGACCAAAGGCTCTTTCTGCTCTTCAGCTAGCCAGGCAACCCCATTCACAGACCCACAAACGCTGGCGCTGTCTCTTTTTGCAGCCTCCCGAAGTCCAAGGCTATTGCCTAAACCGCTGACAACAGCCGGAGCCCAGCCCAGCAATTGCCAACGTCCAGGGATTCCTCCCACACCAAAGGGGCCATGACCAAAAGCTCCTGCTGCTCTTCAAGTAGCCAGGCAACCCCATTCACTGCCCCACAAACGCTGGGGCTGTCTTTTTCTGCAGCCTCCCAAAGTCCAAGACTATCTGCCTGCACCGCTCAGTAGTCCCGAAGCCCAGCTCAGCAATTGCGAATGTCCAGGGATTCCTCCCACACCAAAGGGGCCACGACCAAAAGCTCTTGCTGCTCTTCAAGTAGGCAGGCAACCCCATTCACTGCCCCACAAGTCTTGGGGTTCTCTCTTTCTATAGCATCCCAAAGTCAAATTATATGTTTCTGCGCCGCTGAGTAGGCCCGGAGCCCAGCTCAGCAATTGCGAAAGTCCAGGGATTCCTCCCACACCAAAGGGGCCATGACCAAAAGCTCTTGCTGCTCTTCAAGTAGCCAGGCAACCCCATTCACAGCCCCAAAAGTCTTGGGGCTCTCTCTTTGTATATCATCCCAAAGTCCAAGAGTATCTCCTTGGGCCGCTGAGTACAGCCGGAGCCCAGCTCAGCAATTGCCAACGTCCAGGGATTCCTCCCACACCAAAGGGGCCATGACCAAAAGCTCCTGCTGCTCTTCAAGTAGCCAGGCAACCCCATTCACTGCCCCACAAACGCTGGCTCTGCCTCTTTCTGCAGCCTCCCAAAGTCCAAGAATATCTGCCTCTACCGCTGAGGACAGGCAAAGCCCAGCTCAGCAATTGCCAACGTCCAGGGATTCCTCCCACAACAAAGGGGCCATGACCAAAAGCTCTTGCTGCTCTTCAAGTAGCCAGGCAACCTCATTCACTGCCCCACAAGTCTTGGGGTTCTCTCTTTGTGTAGCATCCCATAGTCAAATTATATGTGCCTGCGCCGCTGAGTAGGCCCGGAGCCCAGCTCAGTATTTGCCAACGCCCAGGGATTCCTCCCACACCAAAGGGGCCACGACCAAAAGCTCTTGCTGCTCTTCAAGTAGCCAGGCAACCCCATTCACTGCCCCACTAACGCTGGCGCTGTCTCTTTCTGCAGTCTCCCAAAGTCCTAGGCTATCTGCCTGGGCCGCTGAGTACAGCCCGAGCCCAGCTCAGCAATTGCCAACGTCCAGGGATTCCTCCCACACCAAAGGGGCCACGACCAAAAGCTCTTGCTGCTCTTCAAGTAGCCAGGCAACCCCATTCACTGCCCCACAAGTCTTGGGGTTCTCTCTTTCTATAGCATCCCAAAGTCAAATTATATGTGTTTGCGCCGCTGAGTAGGCCCGGAGCCCAGCCCAGCAATTGCGAAAGTCCAGGGATTCCTCCGACACCAAAAGGGCCACGACCAAAAGCTCTTGCTTCTCTTCAAGTAGCCAGGCAACCCCATTCACTGCCCCACAAACGCTGGCGCTGTCTTTCTGCAGCCTCCCAAAGTCCAAGTCTATGTGCCTGGGCCGCTGAGTACAGCCGGAGCCCAGCTCAGCAATTGCCAACGTCCAGGGATTCCTCCCACACCAAAGGGGCCATGACAAAAGCTCTTGCTGCTCTTCAACTAGCCAGGCAACCCTATTCACTGCCCCACAAGTCTTGGGGTTCTCTCTTTGTGTAGCATCCCAAAGTCAAATTATATGTGCCTGCGCCGCTGAGTAGGCCCAGAGCCCAGCTCAGTATTTGCCAACGCCCAGGGATTCCTCCCACACCAAATGGGCCACGACCAAAAGCTCCTGCTGCTCTTCAAGTAGACAGGCAACCCCATTCACTGCCCCACAAACGCTGGCTCTGTCTCTTTCTGCAGCCTCCCAAATTCCAAGAATATCTGCCTGCACCGCTCAGTAGGCCCGAAGCCCACCTGAGCGATTGTGAACATCTAGGGATTCCTCCCACACCAAAGGGGCCACGACCAAAAGCTCCTGCTGCTCTTCAAGTAGCCAGGGAACCCCATTCATTGCCCCACATACACTGGTGCTGTCTCTTTCTGCAGCCTCCCAAAGTCCAAGAGTATCTGCCTGAACCGCTGAGTACAGCCGGAGCACAGCTCAGTATTTGCCAACGTCCAGGGATTCCTCCCACACCTATGTTGCCACGACCAAAAGCTCCTGCTGCTCTTCAAGTAGCCAGGCAACCCCATTCACTGCCCCACAAATGCTGGGGCTGTCTCTTTCTGCAGCCTCCCAAAGTCCAAGACTATCTGCCTGGGCCGCTCAGTAGGCCCGAAGCCCAGCCCAGCAATTGCCAACGTCCAGGGATTCCTCCCACACCAAAGGGGCCACGACCAAAAGCTTTTGCTGCTCTTCGAGTAGCCAGGCAACCCCATTCACTGCCCCACAAACGCTGGCGCTGTCTTTCTGCAGCCTCCCAAAGTCCAAGTCTATGTGCCTGGGCCGCTGAGTACAGCCGGAGCCCAGCTCAGCAATTGCCAATGTCCAGGGATTCCTCCCACAGCAAAGGGGCCATGACAAAAGCTCTTGCTGCTCTTCAACTAGCCAGGCAACCCCATTCACTGCCCCACAAGTCTTGGGGTTCTCTCTTTGTATAGCATCCCAAAGTCAAATTATATGTGCCAGCGCCGCTGAGTAGGCCCAGAGCCCAGCTCAGTATTTGCCAACGTCCAGGGATTCCTCCCACACCAAATGGGCCACGACCAAAAGCTCCTGCTGCTCTTCAAGTAGACAGGCAACCCCATTCACTGCCCCACAAACGCTGGTGCTGTCTCTTTCTGCAGCCTCCCAAAGTCCAAGAATATCTGCCTCTACCGCTGAGGACAGGCAAAACCCGGCTCAGCAATTGCCAACGTCCAGGGATTCCTCCCACACCAAAGGGGCCATGACCAAAAGCTCTTGCTGCTCTTCAAGTAGCCAGGCAACCTCATTCACTGGCCCACAAGTCTTGGGGTTCTCTCTTTGTGTAGCATCCCAAAGTCAAATTATATGTGCCTGCGCCGCTGAGTAGGCCCGGAGCCCAGCTCAGCAATTGCCAACGTCCAGGGATTCCTCCCACACCAAAGGGGCCATGACCAAAAGCTCTTGCTGCTCTTCAAGTAGCCAGGCAACCCCATTCACTGCCCCACAAACGCTGGTGCTGTCTCTTTCTGCAGCCTCCCAAAGTCCAAGAATATCTGCCTGCACCGCTCAGTAGGCCCGAGGCCCACCTGAGCGATTGTGAACGTCTAGGGATTCCTCCCACACCAAAGGGGCCACGACCAAAAGCTCCTGCTGCTCTTCAAGTAGCCAGGCAACCCCATTCACTGCCCCACAAATGCTGGCGCTGTCTCTTTCGGCAGCCTCCCAAAGTCCAAGACTATCTGCCTGGGCCGCTCAGTAGGCCCGAAGCCCAGCCCAGCAATTGCCAACGTCCAGGGATTCCTCCCACACCAAAGGGGCCACGACCAAAAGCTCTTGCTGCTCTTCAAGTAGCCAGGCAACCCCATTCACTGCCCCACAAACGCTGGCGCTGCCTCTTTCTGCAGCCTCCCAAAGTCCAAGACTATCTGCCTCGGCTATTGAGTACAGCCGGAGCCCAGCTCAGCAATTGCCAACGTCCAGGGATTCCTCCCACACCAAAGGTGCCATGACCAAAGGCTCTTTCTGCTCTTCAGCTAGCCAGGCAACCCCATTCACAGACCCACAAACGCTGGCGCTGTCTCTTTTTGCAGCCTCCCGAAGTCCAAGGCTATTGCCTAAACCGCTGACAACAGCCGGAGCCCAGCCCAGCAATTGCCAACGTCCAGGGATTCCTCCCACACCAAAGGGGCCATGACCAAAAGCTCCTGCTGCTCTTCAAGTATCCAGGCAACCCCATTCACTGCCCCACAAACGCTGGGGCTGTCTTTTTCTGCAGCCTCCCAAAGTCCAAGACTATCTGCCTGCACCGCTCAGTACGCCCGAAGCCCAGCTCAGCAATTGCGAATGTCCAGGGATTCCTCCCACACCAAAGGGGCCACGACCAAAGGCTCTTCTGCTCTTCAAGTAGCCAGGCAACCCCATTCACTGCCCCACAAACGCTGGGGCTGTCTCTTTCTGCAGCCTCCCAAAGTCCAAGACTATCTGCCTGGGCTGCTGAGTACAGCCGGAGCCCAGCTCAGTATTTGCCAACGTCCAGGGATTCCTCCCACACCAAAGGAGCCACGACCAAAAGCTCCTGCTGCTCTTCAAGTAGCCAGGCAACCCCATTCACTGTCCCACAAACGCTGGCTCTGTCTCTTTCTGCAGCCTCCCAAAGTCCAAGAGTATCTGCCTGCACCGCTCAGTAGGCCCGAAGCCCAGCTCAGCAATTGCGAATGTCCAGGGATTCCTCCCACACCAAAGGGGCCACGACCAAAAGCTCTTGCTGCTCTTCAAGTAGCCAGGCAACCCCATTCACTGCCCCACAAACGCTGGCGCTGTCTTTCTGCAGCCTCCCAAAGTCCAAGTCTATGTGCCTGGGCCGCTGAGTACAGCCGGAGCCCAGCTCAGCAATTGCCAACGTCCAGGGATTCCTCCCACAGCAAAGGGGCCATGACAAAAGCTCTTGCTGCTCTTCAACTAGCCAGGCAACCCCATTCACTGCACCACAAGTCTTGGGGTTCTCTCTTTGTATAGCATCCCAAAGTCAAATTATATGTGCCAGCGCCGCTGAGTAGGCCCAGAGCCCAGCTCAGTATTTGCCAACGCCCAGGGATTCCTGTCACACCAAAGGGGCCACGACCAAAAGCTCCTGCTGCTCTTCAAGTAGCCAGGCAACCCCATTCACTGCCCCACAAACGCTGGTGCTGTCTCTTTCTGCAGCCTCCCAAAGTACAAGAATATCTGCCTGCACCGCTCAGTAGGTCCGAAGCCCACCTGAGCGATTGTGAACGTCTAGGGATTCCTCCCACACCAAAGGGGCCACGACCAAAAGCTCCTGCTGCTCTTCAAGTAGCCAGGCAACCCCATTCACTGTCCCACAAACGCTGGCGCTGCCTCTTTCTGCAGCCTCCCAAAGTCCAAGAGTATGTGCCTCGGCCGCTGAGTACAGCCGGAGCCCAGCTCAGCAATTGCCAACGTCCAGGGATTCCTCCCACACCACAGGGGCCATGACAAAAGCTCTTGCTGCTCTTCAACTAGCCAGGCAACCCCATTCACTGCACCACAAGTCTTGGGGTTCTCTCTTTGTATAGCATCCCAAAGTCAAATTATATGTGCCAGCGCCGCTGAGTAGGCCCAGAGCCCAGCTCAGTATTTGCCAACGCCCAGGGATTCCTCTCACACCAAAGGGGCCACGACCAAAAGCTCCTGCTGCTCTTCAAGTAGCCAGGCAACCCCATTCACTGCCCCACAAACGCTGGTGCTGTCTCTTTCTGCAGCCTCCCAAAGTCCAAGAATATCTGCCTGCACCGCTCAGTAGGCCCGAAGCCCACCTGAGCAATTGTGAACGTCTAGGGATTCCTCCCACACCAAAGGGGCCACGACCAAAAGCTCTTGCTGCTCTTCAAGTAGCCAGGCAACCCCATTCACTGCCCCACAAACGCTGGCGCTGCCTCTTTCTGCAGCCTCCCAAAGTCCAAGAGTATCTGCCTCGGCCGCTGAGTACAGCCGGAGCCCAGCTCAGCAATTGCCAACGTCCAGGGATTCCTCCCACACCAAAGGTGCCATGACCAAAGGCTCTTTCTGCTCTTCAGCTAGCCAGGCAACCCCATTCACTGCCCCACAAACGCTGGGGCTGTCTCTTTCTGCAGCCTCCCAAAGTCTAAGAATATCTGCCTGCACCGCTCAGTAGGCCCGAAGCCCACCTGAGCGATTGTGAATGTCTAGGGATTCCTCCCACACCAAAGGGGCCACGACCAAAAGCTCCTGCTGCTCTTCAAGTAGCCAGGCAACCCCATTCATTGCCCCACATACGCTGGTGCTGTCTCTTTCTGCAGCCTCCCAAAGTCCAAGAGTATCTGCCTGAACCGCTGAGTACAGCCGGAGCACAGCTCAGTATTTGCCAACGTCCAGGGATTCCTTCCACACCTATGTTGCCACGACCAAAAGCTCTTGCTGCTCTTCAAGTAGCCAGGCAACCCCATTCACTGCCCCACAAACGCTGACGCTGTCTCTTTCTGCAGCCTCCCAAAGTCCAAGACTATCTGCCTGCACCGCTCAGTAGGCCCGAAGCCCAGCTCAGCAATTGCGAATGTCCAGGGATTCCTCCCACACCAAAGGGGCCACGACCAAAGGCTCTTCTGCTCTTCAAGTAGCCAGGCAACCCCATTCACTGCCCCACAAATTCTGGGGCTGTCTCTTTCTGCAGCCTCCCAAAGTCCAAGACTATCTGCCTGGGCTGCTGAGTACAGCCGGAGCCCAGCTCAGTATTTGCCAACGTCCAGGGATTCCTCCCACACCAAAGGAGCCACGACCAAAAGCTCCTGCTGCTCTTCAAGTAGCCAGGCAACCCCATTCACTGTCCCACAAACGCTGGCTCTGTCTCTTTCTGCAGCCTCCCAAAGTCCAAGAGTATCTGCCTGCACCGCTCAGTAGGCCCGAAGCCCAGCTCAGCAATTGCGAATGTCCAGGGATTCCTCCCACACCAAAGGGGCCACGACCAAAAGCTCTTGCTGCTCTTCAAGTAGCCAGGCAACCCCATTCACTGCCCCACAAACGCTGGCGCTGTATTTCTGCAGCCTCCCAAAGTCCAAGTCTATGTGCCTGGGCCGCTGAGTACAGCCGGAGCCCAGCTCAGCAATTACCAACGTCCAGGGATTCCTCCCACACCACAGGGGCCATGACAAAAGCTCTTGCTGCTCTTCAACTAGCCAGGCAACCCCATTCACTGCACCACAAGTCTTGGGGTTCTCTCTTTGTATAGCATCCCAAAGTCAAATTATATGTGCCAGCGCCGCTGAGTAGGCCCAGAGCCCAGCTCAGTATTTGCCAACGCCCAGGGATTCCTGTCACACCAAAGGGGCCACGACCAAAAGCTCCTGCTGGTCTTCAAGTAGCCAGGCAACCCCATTCACTGCCCCACAAACGCTGGTGCTGTCTCTTTCTGCAGCCTCCCAAAGTCCAAGAATATCTGCCTGCACCGCTCAGTAGGTCCGAAGCCCACCTGAGCGATTGTGAACGTCTAGGGATTCCTCCCACACCAAAGGGGCCACGACCAAAAGCTCCTGCTGCTCTTCAAGTAGCCAGGCAACCCCATTCACTGTCCCACAAACGCTGGCGCTGCCTCTTTCTGCAGCCTCCCAAAGTCCAAGAGTATGTGCCTCGGCCGCTGAGTACAGCCGGAGCCCAGCTCAGCAATTGCCAACGTCCAGGGATTCCTCCCACACCACAGGGGCCATGACAAAAGCTCTTGCTGCTCTTCAACTAGCCAGGCAACCCCATTCACTGCACCACAAGTCTTGGGGTTCTCTCTTTGTATAGCATCCCAAAGTCAAATTATATGTGCCAGCGCCGCTGAGTAGGCCCAGAGCCCAGCTCAGTATTTGCCAACGCCCAGGGATTCCTCTCACACCAAAGGGGCCACGACCAAAAGCTCCTGCTGGTCTTCAAGTAGCCAGGCAACCCCATTCACTGCCCCACAAACGCTGGTGCTGTCTCTTTCTGCAGCCTCCCAAAGTCCAAGAATATCTGCCTGCACTGCTCAGTAGGCCCGAAGCCCACCTGAGCAATTGTGAACGTCTAGGGATTCCTCCCACACCAAAGGGGCCACGACCAAAAGCTCTTGCTGCTCTTCAAGTAGCCAGGCAACCCCATTCACTGCCCCACAAACGCTGGCGCTGCCTCTTTCTGCAGCCTCCCAAAGTCCAAGAGTATCTGCCTCGGCCGCTGAGTACAGCCGGAGCCCAGCTCAGCAATTGCCAACGTCCAGGGATTCCTCCCACACCAAAGGTGCCATGACCAAAGGCTCTTTCTGCTCTTCAGCTAGCCAGGCAACCCCATTCACTGCCCCACAAACGCTGGGGCTGTCTCTTTCTGCAGCCTCCCAAAGTCCAAGAATATCTGCCTGCACCGCTCAGTAGGCCCGAAGCCCACCTGAGCGATTGTGAATGTCTAGGGATTCCTCCCACACCAAAGGGGCCACGACCAAAAGCTCCTGCTGCTCTTCAAGTAGCCAGGCAACCCCATTCATTGCCCCACATACGCTGGTGCTGTCTCTTTCTGCAGCCTCCCAAAGTCCAAGAGTATCTGCCTGAACCGCTGAGTACAGCCGGAGCACAGCTCAGTATTTGCCAACGTCCAGGGATTCCTTCCACACCTATGTTGCCACGACCAAAAGCTCTTGCTGCTCTTCAAGTAGCCAGGCAACCCCATTCACTGCCCCACAAACGCTGACGCTCTCTCTTTCTGCAGCCTCCCAAAGTCCAAGACTATCTGCCTGCACCGCTCAGTAGGCCCGAAGCCCAGCTCAGCAATTGCGAATGTCCAGGGATTCCTCCCACACCAAAGGGGCCACGACCAAAGGCTCTTCTGCTCTTCAAGTAGCCAGGCAACCCCATTCACTGCCCCACAAATTCTGGGGCTGTCTCTTTCTGCAGCCTCCCAAAGTCCAAGACTATCTGCCTGGGCTGCTGAGTACAGCCGGAGCCCAGCTCAGTATTTGCCAACGTCCAGGGATTCCTCCCACACCAAAGGAGCCACGACCAAAAGCTCCTGCTGCTCTTCAAGTAGCCAGGCAACCCCATTCACTGTCCCACAAACGCTGGCTCTGTCTCTTTCTGCAGCCTCCCAAAGTCCAAGAGTATCTGCCTGCACCGCTCAGTAGGCCCGAAGCCCAGCTCAGCAATTGCGAATGTCCAGGGATTCCTCCCACACCAAAGGGGCCACGACCAAAAGCTCTTGCTGCTCTTCAAGTAGCCAGGCAACCCCATTCACTGCCCCACAAACGCTGGCGCTGTATTTCTGCAGCCTCCCAAAGTCCAAGTCTATGTGCCTGGGCCGCTGAGTACAGCCGGAACCCAGCTCAGCAATTACCAACATCCAGGAATTCCTCCCACACCACAGGGGCCATGACAAAAGCTCTTGCTGCTCTTCAACTAGCCAGGCAACCCCATTCACTGCACCACAAGTCTTGGGGTTCTCTCTTTGTATAGCATCCCAAAGTCAAATTATATGTGCCAGCGCCGCTGAGTAGGCCCAGAGCCCAGCTCAGTATTTGCCAACGCCCAGGGATTCCTGTCACACCAAAGGGGCCACGACCAAAAGCTCCTGCTGGTCTTCAAGTAGCCAGGCAACCCCATTCACTGCCCCACAAACGCTGGTGCTGTCTCTTTCTGCAGCCTCCCAAAGTCCAAGAATATCTGCCTGCACCGCTCAGTAGGCCCGAAGCCCACCTGAGCAATTGTGAACGTCTAGGGATTCCTCCCACACCAAAGGGGCCACGACCAAAAGCTCTTGCTGCTCTTCAAGTAGCCAGGCAACCCCATTCACTGCCCCACAAACGCTGGCGCTGCCTCTTTCTGCAGCCTCCCAAAGTCCAAGAGTATCTGCCTCGGCCGCTGAGTACAGCCGGAGCCCAGCTCAGCAATTGCCAACGTCCAGGGATTCCTCCCACACCAAAGGTGCCATGACCAAAGGCTCTTTCTGCTCTTCAGCTAGCCAGGCAACCCCATTCACTGCCCCACAAAGGCTGGGGCTGTCTCTTTCTGCAGCCTCCCAAAGTCCAAGAATATCTGCCTGCACCGCTCAGTAGGCCCGAAGCCCACCTGAGCGATTGTGAATGTCTAGGGATTCCTCCCACACCAAAGGGGCCACGACCAAAAGCTCCTGCTGCTCTTCAAGTAGCCAGGCAACCCCATTCATTGCCCCACATACGCTGGTGCTGTCTCTTTCTGCAGCCTCCCAAAGTCCAAGAGTATCTGCCTGAACCGCTGAGTACAGCCGGAGCACAGCTCAGTATTTGCCAACGTCCAGGGATTCCTTCCACACCTATGTTGCCACGACCAAAAGCTCCTGCTGCTCTTCAAGTAGCCAGGCAACCCCATTCACTGCCCCACAAATGCTGACGCTGTCTCTTTCTGCAGCCTCCCAAAGTCCAAGACTATCTGCCTGGGCCGCTCAGTAGGCCCGAAGCCCAGCCCAGCAATTGCCAACGTCCAGGGATTCCTCCCACACCAAAGGGGCCACGACCAAAAGCTCTTGCTGCTCTTCAAGTAGCCAGGCAACCCCATTCACAGACCCACAAACGCTGGGGCTGTCTTTTTCTGCAGCCTCCCAAAGTCCAAGACTATCTGCCTGCACCGCTCAGTAGGCCCGAAGCCCAGCTCAGCAATTGCGAATGTCCAGGGATTCCTCCCACACCAAAGGGGCCACGACCAAAGGCTCTTCTGCTCTTCAAGTAGCCAGGCAACCCCATTCACTGCCCCACAAATTCTGGGGCTGTCTCTTTCTGCAGCCTCCCAAAGTCCAAGACTATCTGCCTGGGCTGCTGAGTACAGCCGGAGCCCAGCTCAGTATTTGCCAACGTCCAGGGATTCCTCCCACACCAAAGGAGCCACGACCAAAAGCTCCTGCTGCTCTTCAAGTAGCCAGGCAACCCCATTCACTGTCCCACAAACGCTGGCTCTGTCTCTTTCTGCAGCCTCCCAAAGTCCAAGAGTATCTGCCTGCACCGCTCAGTAGGCCCGAAGCCCAGCTCAGCAATTGCGAATGTCCAGGGATTCCTCCCACACCAAAGGGGCCACGACCAAAAGCTCTTGCTGCTCTTCAAGTAGCCAGGCAACCCCATTCACTGCCCCACAAACGCTGGCGCTGTCTTTCTGCAGCCTCCCAAAGTCCAAGTCTATGTGCCTGGGCCGCTGAGTACAGCCGGAACCCAGCTAAGCAATTACCAACATCCAGGGATTCCTCCCACACCACAGGGGCCATGACAAAAGCTCTTGCTGCTCTTCAACTAGCCAGGCAACCCCATTCACTGCACCACAAGTCTTGGGGTTCTCTCTTTGTATAGCATCCCAAAGTCAAATTATATGTGCCAGCGCCTCTGAGTAGGCCCAGAGCCCAGCTCAGTATTTGCCAACGCCCAGGGATTCCTCCCACACCAAATGGGCCACGACCAAAAGCTCTTGCTGCTCTTCAAGTAGCCAGGCAACCCCATTCACTGCCCCACAAACGCTGGCGCTGCCTCTTTCTGCAGCCTCCCAAAGTCCAAGAGTATCTGCCTCGGCCGCTGAGTACAGCCGGAGCCCAGCTCAGCAATTGCCAACGTCCAGGGATTCCTCCCACACCAAAGGTGCCATGACCAAAGGCTCTTTCTGCTCTTCAGCTAGCCAGGCAACCCCATTCACTGCCCCACAAACGCTGGGGCTGTCTCTTTCTGCAGCCTCCCAAAGTCCAAGAATATCTGCCTGCACCGCTCAGTAGGCCCGAAGCCCACCTGAGCGATTGTGAATGTCTAGGGATTCCTCCCACACCAAAGGGGCCACGACCAAAAGCTCCTGCTGCTCTTCAAGTAGCCAGGCAACCCCATTCATTGCCCCACATACGCTGGTGCTGTCTCTTTCTGCAGCCTCCCAAAGTCCAAGAGTATCTGCCTGAACCGCTGAGTACAGCCGGAGCACAGCTCAGTATTTGCCAACGTCCAGGGATTCCTTCCACACCTATGTTGCCACGACCAAAAGCTCCCGCTGCTCTTCAAGTAGCCAGGCAACCCCATTCACTGCCCCACAAATGCTGACGCTGTCTCTTTCTGCAGCCTCCCAAAGTCCAAGACTATCTGCCTGGGCCGCTCAGTAGGCCCGAAGCCCAGCCCAGCAATTGCCAACGTCCAGGGATTCCTCCCACACCAAAGGGGCCACGACCAAAAGCTCTTGCTGCTCTTCAAGTAGCCAGGCAACCCCATTCACTGCCCCACAAACGCTGGCTCTGCCTCTTTCTGCAGCCTCCCAAAGTCCAAGACTATCTGCCTCGGCCGCGGAGTACAGCCGGAGCCCAGCTCAGCAATTGCCAACGTCCAGGGATTCCTCCCACACCAAAGGTGCCATGACCAAAGGCTCTTTCTGCTCTTCAGCTAGCCAGGCAACCCCATTCACAGACCCACAAACGCTGGCGCTGTCTCTTTTTGCAGCCTCCCGAAGTCCAAGGCTATTGCCTAAACCGCTGACAACAGCCGGAGCCCAGCCCAGCAATTGCCAACGTCCAGGGATTCCTCCCACACCAAAGGGGCCATGACCAAAAGCTCCTGCTGCTCTTCAAGTAGCCAGGCAACCCCATTCACTGCCCCACAAACGCTGGGGCTGTCTTTTTCTGCAGCCTCCCAAAGTCCAAGACTATCTGCCTGCACCGCTCAGTAGGCCCGAAGCCCACCTCAGCAATTGCGAATGTCCAGGGATTCCTCCCACACCAAAGGGGCCACGACCAAAAGCTCTTGCTGCTCTTCAAGTAGCCAGGCAACCCCATTCACTGCCCCACAAACGCTGGCGCTGCCTCTTTCTGCAGCCTCCCAAAGTCCAAGAGTATCTGCCTCGGCCGCTGAGTACAGCCGGAGCCCAGCTCAGCAATTGCCAACGTCCAGGGATTCCTCCCACAACAAAGGGGCCATGACCAAAGGCTCTTTCTGCTCTTCAGCTAGCCAGGCAACCCCATTCACTGCCCCACAAACGCTCCTGCTCCCTCTTTCTGCAGCCTCCCAAAGTCCAAGAATATCTGCCTGCACCGCTCAATAGGCCCAAAGCCCACCTGAGCGATTGTGAACGTCTAGGGATTCCTCCCACACCAAATGGGCCACGACCAAAAGCTCCTGCTGCTCTTCAGGTAGCCAGGCAACCCCATTCACTGTCCCACAAACGCTGGCTCTGTCTCTTTCTGCAGCCTCCCAAAGTCCAAGACTATCTGCCTGAACCGCTCAGTAGTCCCGAAGCCCAGCTCAGCAATAGCCAACATCCAGGGATTCCTCCCACACCAAAGGGGCCACGACCAAAAGCTCTTGCTGCTCTTCAAGTAGCCAGGCAACCCCATTCACAGCCCCAAAAGTCTTGGGGCTCTCTCTTTGTATATCATCCCAAAGTCCAAGAGTATTTCCTTGGGCCGCTGAGTACAGCCGGAGCACAGCTCAGCAATTGCCAACGTCCAGGGCTTCCTCCCACACCTATGTTGCCGCGACCAAAAGCTCTTTAAGTAGCCAGGCAACCCCATTCACTGCCCCACAAACGCTGGCGCTGCCTCTTTCTGCAGCCTCCCAAAGTCCAAGAGTATCTGCCTCGGCCGCTGAGTACAGCCGGAGCCCAGCTCAGCAATTGCCAACGTCCAGGGATTCCTCCCACAACAAAGGGGCCATGACCAAAGGCTCTTTCTGCTCTTCAGCTAGCCAGGCAACCCCATTCACTGCCCCACAAACGCTCCTGCTCCCTCTTTCTGCAGCCTCCCAAAGTCCAAGAATATCTGCCTGCACCGCTCAATAGGCCCAAAGCCCACCTGAGCGATTGTGAACGTCTAGGGATTCCTCCCACACCAAATGGGCCACGACCAAAAGCTCCTGCTGCTCTTCAGGTAGCCAGGCAACCCCATTCACTGTCCCACAAACGCTGGCTCTGTCTCTTTCTGCAGCCTCCCAAAGTCCAAGACTATCTGCCTGAACCGCTCAGTAGTCCCGAAGCCCAGCTCAGCAATAGCCAACATCCAGGGATTCCTCCCACACCAAAGGGGCCACGACCAAAAGCTCTTGCTGCTCTTCAAGTAGCCAGGCAACCCCATTCACTGCCCCACAAGTCTTGGGGTTCTCTCTTTCTATAGCATCCCAAAGTCAAATTATATTTGTCTGCGCCGCTGAGTAGGCCCGGAGCCCAGCTCAGCAATTGCGAAAGTCCAGGGATTCCTCCCACACCAAAGGGGCCATGACCAAAAGCTCTTGCTGCTCTTCAAGTAGCCAGGCAACCCCATTCACAGCCCCAAAAGTCTTGGGGCTCTCTCTTTGTATATCATCCCAAAGTCCAAGAGTATTTCCTTGGGCCGCTGAGTACAGCCGGAGCACAGCTCAGCAATTGCCAACGTCCAGGGCTTCCTCCCACACCTATGTTGCCGCGACCAAAAGCTCTTTAAGTAGCCAGGCAACCCCATTCACTGCCCCACAAACGCTGGCGCTGTCTCTTTCTGCAGCCTCCCAAAGTCCAAGAATATCTGCCTCTACCGCTGAGGACAGGCAAAGCCCAGCTCAGCAATTGCAACGTCCAGGGATTCCTCCCACAACAAAGGGGCCATGACCAAAAGCTCTTGCTGCTCTTCAAGTAGCCAGGAAACCTCATT
>JBBPFK010000072.1:178600-307600 GCA_037975005.1 Platalea minor
GATTCCTCCCACACCAAAGGGGCCATGAACAAAAGCTCTTGCTACTCTTCAAGTAGCCAGGCAACCACATTCACTGCCCCAAAAACGCTGGGGCTGTCTCTTTCTGCAGCCTCCCAAAGTCCAAGACTATCTGCCTGGGCCGCTGAGTACAGCCGGAGCCCAGCTCAGCAATTGCCAACGTCCAGGGATTCCTCCCACACCAAAGGGGCCATGACCAAAAGCTCTTGCTGCTCTTCAAGTAGCCAGGCAACCCCATTCACACACCCAAAAACGCTGGCGCTCTCTCTTTCTGCAGCCTCCCAAAGTCCAAGACTTTCTGATTGGTGCGCTGTGTAGGCCCAGAGCCCAGCTCAGCAATTGCCAACGTCCAGGGATTCCTCCCACATCAAAGGTGCCATGACCAAAGGCTCTTGCTGCTCTTCAGCTAGCCAGGCAACCCCATTCACAGACCCACAAACGCTGGCGCTGTCTCTTTCTGCAGCCTCCCAAAGTCCAAGACTATCTGCCTGAACCGCTGAGAACAGCCCGAGCCCAGCTCAGCAATTGCCAACGTCCAGGGATTCCTCCCACACCAAAGGGGCCATGACCAAAAGCTCTTGCTGCTCTTCAAGTAGCCAGGAAACCCCATTCACTGCCCCAAAAACGCTGGGGATGTCTCTTTATGCGGCCTCCCAAAGTACAAGAGTATCTGCCTGAACCGCTGAGTACAGCCGGAGCCCAGCTCAGCAATTGCCAACGTCCAGGGATTCCTCCCACACCTATGTTGCCAGGACCAAAAGCTCTTGCTGCTCTTCAAGTAGCCAGGCAACCCCATTCACTGCCCCACAAGTCTTGGGGCTCTCTCTTTCTATAGCATCCCAAAGTCAAATTATATGTGTCTGCGCCGCTGAGTAGGCCCAAAGCCCAGCTCAGCAATTGCGAACGTCCAGGGATTCCTCCCACACCACAGAGGGCACGAACAAAAGCTCTTGCTGCTCTTCAAGTAGCCAGGCAACCCCATTCACTGCCCCACAAACGCTGGTGCTGTCTCTTTCTGCAGCCTCCCAAAGTCCACGACTATCTGCCTGGGCTGCTGAGTACAGCCGGAGCCCAGCTCAGCAATTGTGAACGTCCAGGGATTCCTCCCACACCAAAGGGGCCACGACCAAAAGCTCTTGCTGCTCTTCACGTAGCCAGGCAATCCCATTCACTGCCTCACAAACGCTGGGGCTGTCTCTTTCTGCAGCCTCCCAGAGTCCAAGGCTATTGCCTGAACCGCTGAGTACAACCGGAGCCCAGCCCAGCAACAGCCAACGTACACGGATTCCTCCCACACCAAAGGGGCCACGACCAAAAGCTCTTGCTGCTCTTCAAGTAGCCAGGCAACCCCATTCACTGCCCCACAAACGCTGTGGCTGTCTCTTTCTGCAGCCTCCCAAAGTCCAAGACTATCTGCCTGCACGGCTCAGTAGGCCCGAAGCCCAGCTCAGTATTTTCCAACGTCCAGGGATTCCTCCCACACCAAAGGGGCCACGACCAAAAGCTCTTGCTACTCTTCAAGTAGCCAGGCAACCCCATTCACTGCCCCTCAAACGCTGGCGCTGTCTCTTTCTGCAGCCTCCCAAAGTCCAAGACTATCTGCCTGGGCCGCTGAGTAAAGCCGGAGCCCAGCTCAGCAATTGCCAACGTCCAGGGATTCCTCCCACACCAAAGGGGCCACGACCAAAAGCTCTTGCTGCTCTTCAAGTAGCCAGGCAACCCCATTCACTGCCCCACAAGTCTTGGGGTTCTCTCTTTCTATAGCATCCCAAAGTCAAATTATATGTGCCTGCGCCGCTGAGAAGGCCCGGAGCCCAGCTCAGTATTTGCCAACGTCCAGGGATTCCTCCCACACCAAAGGGGCCACGACCAAAAGCTCTTGCTGCTCTTCAAGTAGCCAGGCAACCCCATTCACAGACCCAAAAACGCTGGCGCTGTCTCTTTCTGCAGCCTCCCAAAGTCCAAGTCTTTCTGATTGGTGCACTGTGTAGGCCCAGAGCCCAGCTCAGCAATTGCCAACGTCCAGGGATTCCTCCCACACCAAAAGGGCCACGACCAAAAGCTCTTGCTGCTCTTCAAGTAGCCAGGCAACCCCATTCACAGCTCCACAAGTCTTGGGGCTCTCTCTTTGTATAGCATCCCAAACTAAAATAATATCTGCCTGCGCGGCTGAGTAGGCCCAGAGCCCAGCTCAGCAATTGCCAACGTCCAGGGATTCCTCCCACAACAAAGGGGCCACGACCAAAAGCTCTTGCTGCTCTTCAAGTAGCCAGACAACCACATTCACTGCCCCACAAACGCTGCGGCTGTCTCTTTCTGCAGCCTCCCAAAGTCCAAGGCTATTGCCTGAACCGCTGAGTACAGCCGGAGCCCAGCCCAGCAATAGCCAACGTACAGGGATTCCTCCCACACCAAAGGGGCCACGACCAAAAGCTCTTGCTGCTCTTCAAGTAGCCAGGCAATCCCATTCACTGCCCCACAAGTCTTGGGGTTCTCTCTTTCTATAGCATCCCAAAGTCAAATTATATGTGCCAGCGCCGCTGAGTAGGCCTGGAGCCCAGGTTAGCATTTGCCAACGTCCAGGGATTCCTCCCACACCAAAGGGGCCACGACCAAAAGCTCTTGCTGCTCTTCAAGTAGACAGGCAACCCCATTCACTGCCCCACAAACTCTGGTGCTTTCTCTTTCTGCAGCCTCCCAAAGTCCAAGAGTATCTGCCTGCACCGCTCAGCAGGCCCGAAGCCCAGCTCAGTATTTTCCAACGTCCAGGGATTCCTCCCAAACCAAAGGGGCCATGACCAAAAGCTCTTGCTGCTCTTCAAGTAGCCAGGCAACCCCATTCACTGCCCCACAAGTCTTGGGGCTCTGTCTTTCTATAGCATCCCAAAGTCAAATTATATGTGCCTGCGCCGCTGAGTAGGCCCGGAGCCCAGGTTAGCATTTGCCAACGTCCAGGGATTCCTCCCACACCAAAGGGGCCACGACCAAAAGCTCTTGCTGCTCTTCAAGTAGCCAGGCAACCCCATTCACTGCCCCACAAGTCTTGGGGTTCTCTCTTTCTATAGCATCCCAAAGTCAAATTATATGTGCCTGCGCCGCTGAGTAGGCCCGGAGCCCACCTCAGCAATTGCGAACGTCCAGGGATTCCTCCCACACCAAAGGGGCCATGACCAAAAGCTCTTGCTACTCTTCAAGTAGCCAGGCAACCCCATTCACTGCCCCACAAACGCTGGTGCTGTCTCTTTCTGCAGCCTCCCAAAGTCCAAGACTATCTGCCTGGGCCGCTGAGTACAGCCGGAGCCCAGCTCAGCAATTGCCAACGTCCAGGGATTCCTCCCACACCAAAGGGGCCACGACCAAAAGCTCTTGCTGCTCTTCAAGTAGCCAGGCAACCCCATTCACTGCCCCACAAACGCTGTGGCTGTCTCTTTCTGCAGCCTCCCAAAGTCCAAGACTATCTGCCTGCACGGCTCAGTAGGCCCGAAGCCCAGCTCAGTATTTTCCAACGTCCAGGGATTCCTCCCACACCAAAGGGGCCACGACCAAAAGCTCTTGCTGCTCTTCAAGTAGCCAGGCAACCCCATTCACTGCCCCACAAGTCTTGGCGTTCTCTCTTTGTGTAGCATCCCAAACTCAAATTATATGTGCCTGCGCTGCTGAGTAGGCCCGGAGCCCAGCTCAGCAATTGCCAACGTCCAGGGATTTCTCCCACACCAAAGGGGCCATGACCAAAAGCTCCTGCTGCTCTTTAAGTAGCCAGGCAACCCCATTCACTGACCCACAAATGCTGGCGCTGTCTCTTTCTGCAGCCTCCCAAAGTCCAAGACTATCTGCCTTGGCCGCTGAGTACAGCCGGAGCCCAGCTCAGTATTTGCCAACGTCCAGGGATTCCTCCCACACCTATGTTGCCACGACCAAAAGCTCTGGCTGCTCTTCAAGTAGCCAGGCAACCCCATTCACTGCCCCACAAACGCTGGCGCTGTCTCTTTCTGCAGCCTCCCAAAGTCCAAGGCTATTGCCTGGGCCGCTGAGTACAGCCGGAGCCCAGCTCAGCAATTGCCAACGTCCAGGGATTCCTCCCACATCAAAGGGGCCACGAACAAAAGCTCTTGCTGCTCTTCAAGTAGCCAGGCAACCCCATTCACTGCCCCACAAACTCTGGTGCTTTCTCTTCCTGCAGCCTCCCAAAGTCCAAGAGTATCTGCCTGCACCGCTCAGCAGGCCCGAAGCCCAGCTCAGTATTTTCCAACGTCCAGGGATTCCTCCCACACCAAAGGGGCCACGACCAAAAGCTCTTGCTGCTCTTCAAGTAGCCAGGCAACCCCATTCACAGACCCAAAAGTCTTGGGGCTCTCTCTTTGTATATCATCCCAAAGTCAAATAATATGTGCCTGGGCCGCTGAGTACAGCCGGAGCCCAGCCCAGCAATTGCCAACGTCCAGGGATTCCTCCCAAACCAAAGGGGCCACGATCAAAAGCTCTTGCTGCTCTTCAAGTAGCCAGGCAACCCCATTCACTGCCCCACAAACGCTGGCGCTGTCTCTTTCTGCAGCCTCCCAAAGTCCAAGACTATCTGCCTGGGCCGCTGAGTACAGCCGGAGCCAGCTTAGCAGGTGTGAACATCCAGGGATTCCTCCCAAACCAAAGGGGCCACGACCAAAAGCTCTTGCTGCTCTTCAAGTAGCTAGGCAACCCCATTCACTGCCCCACAAGTCTTGGGGTTCTCTCTTTCTATAGCATCCCAAAGTCAAATTATATGTGCCTGCTCCGCGGAGTAGGCCCGGAGCCCAGATCAGCAATTGCCAACGACCAGGGATTCCTCCCACACCAAAGGGGCCAAGACCAAAAGCTCTTGCTGCTCTTCAAGTAGCCAGGCAACCCCACTCACAGCCCCACAAGTCTTGGGGCTCTCTCTTTGTATAGCATCCCAAACTAAAATAATATCTGCCTACGCGGCTGAGTAGGCCCAGAGCCCAGCTCAGCATTTGCCAACGTCCAGGGATTCCTCCCACACCAAAGGGGCCACGACCAAAAGCTCTTGCTGCTCTTCAAGTAGCCAGGCAACCCCGTTCACAGACGCACAAGACTTGGCGTTCTCTCTTTGTATAGCATCCCAAAGTCAAATTATATGTGCCTGCGCCGCTGAGTATGCCCGGAGCCCAGCTCAGCAATTGCCAACGTCCAGGGATTCCTCCCACACCAAAGGGGCCACGACCAAAAGCTCCTACTGCTCTTCAAGTAGCCAGGCAACCCCATTCACTGCCCCACAAATGCTGGCGCTGTCTCTTTCTGCAGCCTCCCAAAGTCCAAGACTATCTGCCTGGGCCGCTGAGTACAGCCGGAGCCCAGCTCAGTAATTGCCAACGTCCAGGGATTCCTCCCACACCAAAGGGGCCATGACCAAAAGCTCTTGCTGCTCTTCAAGTAGCCAGGCAACCCCATTCACTGCCCCACAAGTCTTGGGGCTCTGTCTTTCTATAGCATCCCAAAGTCAAATTATATGTGCCTGCGCCGCTGAGTAGGCCCGGAGCCCAGCTCAGCAATTGCGAACGTCCAGGGATTCCTCCCACACCAAAGGGGCCATGACCAAAAGCTCTTGCTGCTCTTCAAGTAGCCAGGCAACCCCATTCACTGCCCCACAAGTCTTGGGGTTCTCTCTTTCTATAGCATCCCAAAGTCAAATTATATGTGCCTGCGCCGCTGAGTAGGCCCAGAGCCCAGGTTAGCATTTGCCAACGTCCAGGGATTCCTCCCACACCAAAGGGGCCACGACCAAAAGCTCTTGCTGCTCTTCAAGTAGCCAGGCAACCCCATTCACTGCCCCACAAGTCTTGGGGTTCTCTCTTTCTATAGCATCCCAAAGTCAAATTATATGTGCCTGCGCCGCTGAGTAGGCCCAGAGCCCAGGTTAGCATTTGCCAACGTCCAGGGATTCCTCCCACACCAAAGGGGCCACGACCAAAAGCTCTTGCTGCTCTTCAAGTAGCCAGGCAACCCCATTCACTGCCCCACAAGTCTTGGGGTTCTCTCTTTCTATAGCATCCCAAAGTCAAATTATATGTGCCTGCGCCGCTGAGTAGGCCCGGAGCCCACCTCAGCAATTGCGAACGTCCAGGGATTCCTCCCACACCAAAGGGGCCATGACCAAAAGCTCTTGCTACTCTTCAAGTAGCCAGGCAACCCCATTCACTGCCCCACAAACGCTGGTGCTGTCTCTTTCTGCAGCCTCCCAAAGTCCAAGACTATCTGCCTGGGCCGCTGAGTACAGCCGGAGCCCAGCTCAGCAATTGCCAACGTCCAGGGATTCCTCCCACACCAAAGGGGCCACGACCAAAAGCTCTTGCTGCTCTTCAAGTAGCCAGGCAACCCCATTCACTGCCCCACAAACGCTGTGGCTGTCTCTTTCTGCAGCCTCCCAAAGTCCAAGACTATCTGCCTGCACGGCTCAGTAGGCCCGAAGCCCAGCTCAGTATTTTCCAACGTCCAGGGATTCCTCCCACACCAAAGGGGCCACGACCAAAAGCTCTTGCTGCTCTTCAAGTAGCCAGGCAACCCCATTCACTGCCCCACAAGTCTTGGCGTTCTCTCTTTGTGTAGCATCCCAAACTCAAATTATATGTGCCTGCGCTGCTGAGTAGGCCCGGAGCCCAGCTCAGCAATTGCCAACGTCCAGGGATTTCTCCCACACCAAAGGGGCCATGACCAAAAGCTCCTGCTGCTCTTTAAGTAGCCAGGCAACCCCATTCACTGCCCCACAAATGCTGGCGCTGTCTCTTTCTGCAGCCTCCCAAAGTCCAAGACTATCTGCCTTGGCCGCTGAGTACAGCCGGAGCCCAGCTCAGTATTTGCCAACGTCCAGGGATTCCTCCCACACCTATGTTGCCACGACCAAAAGCTCTGGCTGCTCTTCAAGTAGCCAGGCAACCCCATTCACTGCCCCACAAACGCTGGCGCTGTCTCTTTCTGCAGCCTCCCAAAGTCCAAGGCTATTGCCTGGGCCGCTGAGTACAGCCGGAGCCCAGCTCAGCAATTGCCAACGTCCAGGGATTCCTCCCACATCAAAGGGGCCACGAACAAAAGCTCTTGCTGCTCTTCAAGTAGCCAGGCAACCCCATTCACTGCCCCACAAACTCTGGTGCTTTCTCTTCCTGCAGCCTCCCAAAGTCCAAGAGTATCTGCCTGCACCGCTCAGCAGGCCCGAAGCCCAGCTCAGTATTTTCCAACGTCCAGGGATTCCTCCCACACCAAAGGGGCCACGACCAAAAGCTCTTGCTGCTCTTCAAGTAGCCAGGCAACCCCATTCACAGACCCAAAAGTCTTGGGGCTCTCTCTTTGTATATCATCCCAAAGTCAAATAATATGTGCCTGGGCCGCTGAGTACAGCCGGAGCCCAGCCCAGCAATTGCCAACGTCCAGGGATTCCTCCCAAACCAAAGGGGCCACGATCAAAAGCTCTTGCTGCTCTTCAAGTAGCCAGGCAACCCCATTCACTGCCCCACAAACGCTGGCGCTGTCTCTTTCTGCAGCCTCCCAAAGTCCAAGACTATCTGCCTGGGCCGCTGAGTACAGCCGGAGCCAGCTTAGCAGGTGTGAACATCCAGGGATTCCTCCCAAACCAAAGGGGCCACGACCAAAAGCTCTTGCTGCTCTTCAAGTAGCTAGGCAACCCCATTCACTGCCCCACAAGTCTTGGGGTTCTCTCTTTCTATAGCATCCCAAAGTCAAATTATATGTGCCTGCTCCGCGGAGTAGGCCCGGAGCCCAGATCAGCAATTGCCAACGACCAGGGATTCCTCCCACACCAAAGGGGCCAAGACCAAAAGCTCTTGCTGCTCTTCAAGTAGCCAGGCAACCCCACTCACAGCCCCACAAGTCTTGGGGCTCTCTCTTTGTATAGCATCCCAAACTAAAATAATATCTGCCTACGCGGCTGAGTAGGCCCAGAGCCCAGCTCAGCATTTGCCAACGTCCAGGGATTCCTCCCACACCAAAGGGGCCACGACCAAAAGCTCTTGCTGCTCTTCAAGTAGCCAGGCAACCCCGTTCACAGACGCACAAGACTTGGCGTTCTCTCTTTGTATAGCATCCCAAAGTCAAATTATATGTGCCTGCGCCGCTGAGTATGCCCGGAGCCCAGCTCAGCAATTGCCAACGTCCAGGGATTCCTCCCACACCAAAGGGGCCACGACCAAAAGCTCCTACTGCTCTTCAAGTAGCCAGGCAACCCCATTCACTGCCCCACAAATGCTGGCGCTGTCTCTTTCTGCAGCCTCCCAAAGTCCAAGACTATCTGCCTGGGCCGCTGAGTACAGCCGGAGCCCAGCTCAGTAATTGCCAACGTCCAGGGATTCCTCCCACACCAAAGGGGCCATGACCAAAAGCTCTTGCTGCTCTTCAAGTAGCCAGGCAACCCCATTCACTGCCCCACAAGTCTTGGGGCTCTCTCTTTCTATAGCATCCCAAAGTCAAATTATATGTGCCTGCGCCGCTGAGTAGGCCCGGAGCCCAGCTCAGCAATTGCGAACGTCCAGGGATTCCTCCCACACCAAAGGGGCCATGACCAAAAGCTCTTGCTACTCTTCAAGTAGCCAGGCAACCCCATTCACTGCCCCACAAGTCTTGGGGTTCTCTCTTTCTATAGCATCCCAAAGTCAAATTATATGTGCCTGCGCCGCTGAGTAGGCCCAGAGCCCAGGTTAGCATTTGCCAACGTCCAGGGATTCCTCCCACACCAAAGGGGCCACGACCAAAAGCTCTTGCTGCTCTTCAAGTAGCCAGGCAACCCCATTCACTGCCCCACAAGTCTTGGGGTTCTCTCTTTCTATAGCATCCCAAAGTCAAATTATATGTGCCTGCGCCGCTGAGTAGGCCCAGAGCCCAGGTTAGCATTTGCCAACGTCCAGGGATTCCTCCCACACCAAAGGGGCCACGACCAAAAGCTCTTGCTGCTCTTCAAGTAGCCAGGCAACCCCATTCACTGCCCCACAAGTCTTGGGGTTCTCTCTTTCTATAGCATCCCAAAGTCAAATTATATGTGCCTGCGCCGCTGAGTAGGCCCGGAGCCCACCTCAGCAATTGCGAACGTCCAGGGATTCCTCCCACACCAAAGGGGCCATGACCAAAAGCTCTTGCTACTCTTCAAGTAGCCAGGCAACCCCATTCACTGCCCCACAAACGCTGGTGCTGTCTCTTTCTGCAGCCTCCCAAAGTCCAAGACTATCTGCCTGGGCCGCTGAGTACAGCCGGAGCCCAGCTCAGCAATTGCCAACGTCCAGGGATTCCTCCCACACCAAAGGGGCCACGACCAAAAGCTCTTGCTGCTCTTCAAGTAGCCAGGCAACCCCATTCACTGCCCCACAAACGCTGTGGCTGTCTCTTTCTGCAGCCTCCCAAAGTCCAAGACTATCTGCCTGCACGGCTCAGTAGGCCCGAAGCCCAGCTCAGTATTTTCCAACGTCCAGGGATTCCTCCCACACCAAAGGGGCCACGACCAAAAGCTCTTGCTGCTCTTCAAGTAGCCAGGCAACCCCATTCACTGCCCCACAAGTCTTGGCGTTCTCTCTTTGTGTAGCATCCCAAACTCAAATTATATGTGCCTGCGCTGCTGAGTAGGCCCGGAGCCCAGCTCAGCAATTGCCAACGTCCAGGGATTTCTCCCACACCAAAGGGGCCATGACCAAAAGCTCCTGCTGCTCTTTAAGTAGCCAGGCAACCCCATTCACTGCCCCACAAATGCTGGCGCTGTCTCTTTCTGCAGCCTCCCAAAGTCCAAGACTATCTGCCTTGGCCGCTGAGTACAGCCGGAGCCCAGCTCAGTATTTGCCAACGTCCAGGGATTCCTCCCACACCTATGTTGCCACGACCAAAAGCTCTGGCTGCTCTTCAAGTAGCCAGGCAACCCCATTCACTGCCCCACAAACGCTGGCGCTGTCTCTTTCTGCAGCCTCCCAAAGTCCAAGGCTATTGCCTGGGCCGCTGAGTACAGCCGGAGCCCAGCTCAGCAATTGCCAACGTCCAGGGATTCCTCCCACATCAAAGGGGCCACGAACAAAAGCTCTTGCTGCTCTTCAAGTAGCCAGGCAACCCCATTCACTGCCCCACAAGTCTTGGGGTTCTCTCTTTCTATAGCATCCCAAAGTAAAATAATATCTGCCTGCGCCGCTGAGTAGGCCCGGAGCCCAGCTCAGCAATTGTCAACGTCCAGGGATTCCTCCCACACCAAAGGGGCCACGACCAAAAGCTCTTGCTGCTCTTCAAGTAGCCAGGCAACCGCATTCACAGACCCACAAACGCTGTCGCTGTCTCTTTCTGCTGCCTCCCAAAGTCCAAGACTATCTGCCTGGGCCGCTGAGTACAGCCGGAGCCCAGCCCAGCAATTGTCAACGTCCAGGGATTCCTCCCACACCAAAGGGGCCACGACCAAAAGCTCTTGCTGCTCTTCAAGTAGCCAGGCAACCCCACTCACTGCCCCACAAGTCTTGGGGTTCTCTCTTTCTATAGCATCCCAAAGTCAAATTATATGTGACTGCGCTGCTGAGTAGGCCCGGAGCCCAGCTCAGCAATTGCCAACGTCCAGGGATTCCTCCCACACCAAAGGGGCTATGACCAAAAGATCCTGCTGCTCTTCAAGTAGCCAGGCAACCCCATTCACTGCCCCACAAATGCTGGCGCTGTCTCTTTCTGCAGCCTCCCAAAGTCCAAGATTATCTGCCTCGGCCGCTGAGTACAGCTGGAGCCCAGCTCAGCAATTGCCAACGTCCAGGGATTCCTCCCACACCAAAGGGGCCATGACCAAAAGCTCTTGCTGCTCTTCAAGTAGCCAGGCAACCCCATTCACTGCCCCACAAACGCTGGTGCTGTCTCTTTCTGCAGCCTCCCAAAGTCCAAGAGTATCTCCTGAACCGCTGAATACAGCCGGAGCCCAGCTCAGCAATTGCCAACGGCCAGGGATTCCTCCCACACCAAAGGGGCCACGACCAAAAGCTCTTGCTGCTCTTCAAGTAGCCAGGCAACCCCATTCACTGCCCCACAAGTCTTGGGGTTCTCTCTTTCTATAGCATCCCAAAGTAAAATAATATCTGCCTGCGCCGCTGAGTAGGCCCGGAGCCCAGCTCAGCAATTGCCAACGTCCAGGGATTCCTCCCACACCAAAGGGGCCATGACCAAAAGCTCTTGCTGCTCTTCAAGTAGCCAGGAAACCCCATTCACTGCCGCACAAACGCTGGCGCTGTCTCTTTCTGCAGCCTCCCAAAGTCCAAGACTATCTGCCTGGGCCGCTGAGTACAGCCGGAGCCCAGCTCAGCAATTGTCAACGTCCAGGGATTCCTCCCACACCAAAGGGGCCACGACCAAAAGCTCTTGCTGCTCTTCAAGTAGCCAGGCAACCGCATTCACAGTCCCACAAACGCTGTCGCTGTCTCTTTCTGCTGCCTCCCAAAGTCCAAGACTATCTGCCTGGGCCGCTGAGTACAGCCGGAGCCCAGCCCAGCAATTGTCAACGTCCAGGGATTCCTCCCACACCAAAGGGGCCACGACCAAAAGCTCTTGCTGCTCTTCAAGTAGCCAGGCAACCCCACTCACTGCCCCACAAGTCTTGGGGTTCTCTCTTTCTATAGCATCCCAAAGTCAAATTATATGTGACTGCGCTGCTGAGTAGGCCCGGAGCCCAGCTCAGCAATTGCCAACGTCCAGGGATTCCTCCCACACCAAAGGGGCTATGACCAAAAGATCCTGCTGCTCTTCAAGTAGCCAGGCAACCCCATTCACTGCCCCACAAATGCTGGCGCTGTCTCTTTCTGCAGCCTCCCAAAGTCCAAGATTATCTGCCTCGGCCGCTGAGTACAGCTGGAGCCCAGCTCAGCAATTGCCAACGTCCAGGGATTCCTCCCACACCAAAGGGGCCATGACCAAAAGCTCTTGCTGCTCTTCAAGTAGCCAGGCAACCCCATTCACTGCCCCAAAAACGCTGGGGCTGTCTCTTTCTGCAGCCTCCCAAAGTCCAAGAGTATCTGCCTGAACCGATGAGTACAGCCGGAGCCCAGCTCAGTATTTGCCAACGTCCAGGGATTCCTCCCACACCTATGTTGCCACGACCAAAAGCTCTTGCTGCTCTTCAAGTAGCCAGGCAACCCCATTCACTGCCCCACAAGTCTTGGGGTTCTCTCTTTCTATAGCATCCCAAAGTCAAATTATATGTGCCTGCGCTGCTGAGTAGGCCCGGAGCCCAGCTCAGCAATTGCGAATGTCCAGGGATTCCTCCCACACCAAAAGGGCCACGACCAAAAGCTCTTGCTGCTCTTCAAGTAGCCAGGCAACCCCATTCACTGCCCCACAAGTCTTGTCGTTCTCTCTTTGTATAGCATCCCAAAGTAAAATAATATCTGCCTGCGCCGCTGAGTAGGCCCGGAGCCCAGCTCAGCAATTGCCAACGTCCAGGGATTCCTCCCACACCAAAGGGGCCACGACCAAAAGCTCTTGCTGCTCTTCAAGTAGCCAGGCAACCGCATTCACTGCCCCACAAACGCTGGTGCTGTCTCTTTCTGCAGCCTCCCAAAGTCCAAGAGTATCTCCTGAACCGCTGAGTACAGCCGGAGCCCAGCTCAGCAATTGCCAACGTCCAGGGATTCCTCCCACACCAAAGGGGCCACGACCAAAAGCTCTTGCTGCTCTTCAAGTAGCCAGGCAACCCCATTCACTGCCCCACAAGTCTTGGGGTTCTCTCTTTCTATAGCATCCCAAAGTAAAATTATATGTGCCTGCGCCGCCGAGTAGGCCCGGAGCCCAGCTCAGCAATTGCCAACGTCCAGGGATTCCTCCCACACCAAAAGGGCCACGACCAAAAGCTCTTGCTGCTCTTCAAGTAGCCAGGCAACCCTATTCACTGTCCCACAAGTCTTGGCGTTCTCTCTTTGTATAGCATCCCAAAGTCAAATAATATCTGCCTGCGCCGCTGAGTAGGCCTGGAGCCCAGCTCAGCAATTGCCAACGTCCAGGGATTGCTCCCACACCAAAGGGGCCATGACCAAAAGCTCCTGCTGCTCTTAAAGTAGCCAGGCAACCCCATTCACTGCCCCACAAATGCTGGCGCTGTCTCTTTCTGCAGCCTCCCAAAGTCCAAGACTATCTGCCTGGGCCGCTGAGTACAGCCGGAGCCCAGCTCAGTAATTGCCAACGTCCAGGGATTCCTCCCACACCTATGTTGCCACGACCAAAAGCTCTTGCTGCTCTTCAAGTAGCCAGGCAACCCCATTCACAGACCCACAAGACTTGGCGTTCTGTCTTTGTATAGCATCCCAAAGTCAAATTATATGTGCCTGCGCTGCTGAGTAGGCCCGGAGCCCAGCTCAGCAATTGCGAAGGTCCAGGGATTCCTCCCACACCAAAGGGGCCACGACCAAAAGCTCCTGCTGCTCTTCAAGTAGCCTGGCAACCGCATTCACTGCCCCACAAACGCTGGCGCTGTCTCTTTCTGCAGCCTCCCAAAGTCCAAGAGTATCTCCTGAACCGCTGAGTACAGCCGGAGCCCAGCTCAGCAATTGCCAACGGCCAGGGATTCCTCCCACACCTATGTTGCCACGACCAAAAGCTCTTGCTGCTCTTCAAGTAGCCAGGCAACCCCATTCACTGCCCCACAAGTCTTGGCGTTCTCTCTTTCTATAGCATCCCAAAGTAAAATAATATCTGCCTGCGCCGCTGAGTAGGCCCGGAGCCCAGCTCAGCAATTGTGAACGTCCAGGGATTCCTCCCACACCAAAGGGGCTATGACCAAAAGATCCTGCTGCTCTTCAAGTAGCCAGGCAACCCCATTCACTGTCCCACAAATGCTGGCGCTGTCTCTTTCTGCAGCCTCCCAAAGTCCAAGATTATCTGCCTCGGCCGCTGAGTACAGCTGGAGCCCAGCTCAGCAATTGCCAACGTCCAGGGATTCCTCCCACACCAAAGGGGCCATGACCAAAAGCTCTTGCTGCTCTTCAAGTAGCCAGGAAACCCCATTCACTGCCCCACAAACGCTGGGGCTGTCTCTTTCTGCAGCCTCCCAAAGTCCAAGATTATCTGCCTGAACCGATGAGTACAGCCGGAGCCCAGCTCAGTATTTGCCAACGTCCAGGGATTCCTCCCACACCTATGTTGCCACGACCAAAAGCTCTTGCTGCTCTTCAAGTAGCCAGGCAACCCCATTCACTGCCCCACAAGTCTTGGGGCTCTCTCTTTCTATAGCATCCCAAAGTCAAATTATATGTGCCTGCGCTGCTGAGTAGGCCCGGAGCCCAGCTCAGTATTTGAAAATGTCCAGGGATTCCTCCCACACCAAAAGGGCCACGACCAAAAGCTCTTGCTGCTCTTCAAGTAGCCAGGCAACCGCATTCACTGCCCCACAAGTCTTGGCGTTCTCTCTTTGTATAGCATCCCAAAGTCAAATAATATCTGCCTGCGCCGCTGAGTAGGCCCGGAGCCCAGCTCAGCAATTGCCAACGTCCAGGGATTCCTCCCACACCAAAGGGGCCACGACCAAAAGCTCTTGCTGCTCTTCAAGTAGCCAGGCAACCCCATTCACTGCCCCACAAGTCTTGGGGCTCTGTCTTTCTATAGCATCCCAAAGTCAAATAATATGTGCCTGCGCCGCTGAGTAGGCCCGGAGCCCAGCTCAGCAATTGCGAACGTCCAGGGATTCCTCCCACACCAAAGGGGCCATGACCAAAAGCTCTTGCTGCTCTTCAAGTAGCCAGGCAACCCCATTCACTGCCCCACAAGTCTTGGCGTTCTCTCTTTGTATAGCATCCCAAAGTAAAATAATATCTGCCTGCGCCGCTGAGTAGGCCCGGAGCCCAGCTCAGCAATTGCCAACGGCCAGGGATTCCTCCCACACCTATGTTGCCACGACCAAAAGCTCTTGCTGCTCTTCAAGTAGCCAGGCAACCCCATTCACTGCCCCACAAGTCTTGGCGTTCTCTCTTTCTATAGCATCCCAAAGTAAAATAATATCTGCCTGCGCCGCTGAGTAGGCCCGGAGCCCAGCTCAGCAATTGTGAACGTCCAGGGATTCCTCCCACACCAAAGGGGCTATGACCAAAAGATCCTGCTGCTCTTCAAGTAGCCAGGCAACCCCATTCACTGTCCCACAAATGCTGGCGCTGTCTCTTTCTGCAGCCTCCCAAAGTCCAAGATTATCTGCCTCGGCCGCTGAGTACAGCTGGAGCCCAGCTCAGCAATTGCCAACGTCCAGGGATTCCTCCCACACCAAAGGGGCCATGACCAAAAGCTCTTGCTGCTCTTCAAGTAGCCAGGAAACCCCATTCACTGCCCCACAAACGCTGGGGCTGTCTCTTTCTGCAGCCTCCCAAAGTCCAAGATTATCTGCCTGAACCGATGAGTACAGCCGGAGCCCAGCTCAGTATTTGCCAACGTCCAGGGATTCCTCCCACACCTATGTTGCCACGACCAAAAGCTCTTGCTGCTCTTCAAGTAGCCAGGCAACCCCATTCACTGCCCCACAAGTCTTGGGGCTCTCTCTTTCTATAGCATCCCAAAGTCAAATTATATGTGCCTGCGCTGCTGAGTAGGCCCGGAGCCCAGCTCAGTATTTGAAAATGTCCAGGGATTCCTCCCACACCAAAAGGGCCACGACCAAAAGCTCTTGCTGCTCTTCAAGTAGCCAGGCAACCGCATTCACTGCCCCACAAGTCTTGGCGTTCTCTCTTTGTATAGCATCCCAAAGTCAAATAATATCTGCCTGCGCCGCTGAGTAGGCCCGGAGCCCAGCTCAGCAATTGCCAACGTCCAGGGATTCCTCCCACACCAAAGGGGCCACGACCAAAAGCTCTTGCTGCTCTTCAAGTAGCCAGGCAACCCCATTCACTGCCCCACAAGTCTTGGGGCTCTGTCTTTCTATAGCATCCCAAAGTCAAATAATATGTGCCTGCGCCGCTGAGTAGGCCCGGAGCCCAGCTCAGCAATTGCGAACGTCCAGGGATTCCTCCCACACCAAAGGGGCCATGACCAAAAGCTCTTGCTGCTCTTCAAGTAGCCAGGCAACCCCATTCACTGCCCCACAAGTCTTGGCGTTCTCTCTTTGTATAGCATCCCAAAGTAAAATAATATCTGCCTGCGCCGCTGAGTAGGCCCGGAGCCCAGCTCAGCAATTGCCAACGGCCAGGGATTCCTCCCACACCTATGTTGCCACGACCAAAAGCTCTTGCTGCTCTTCAAGTAGCCAGGCAACCCCATTCACTGCCCCACAAGTCTTGGGGCTCTCTCTTTTTATAGCATCCCAAAGTAAAATAATATCTGCCTGCGCCGCTGATTAGGCCCGGAGCCCAGCTCAGCAATTGCGAACGTCCAGAGATTCCTCCCACACCAAAGGGGCCACGACCAAAAGCTCTTGCTGCTCTTCAACTAGCCAGGCAACCCCAATCACTGCCCCACAAACGCTGGGGCTGTCTCTTTCTGCAGCCTCCCAAAGTCCAAGACTATCTGCCTGGGCCGCTGAGTACAGCCGGAGCCCAGCTCAGCAATTGCGAACGTCCAGGGATTCCTCCCACACCAAAGGGGCCACGACCAAAAGCTCTTGCTGCTCTTCAAGTAGCCAGGCAACCCCATTCACTGCCCCACAAACGCTGGTGCTGTCTCTTTCTGCAGCCTCCCAAAGTCCAAGACTATCTCCTGAACCGCTGAGTACAGCCGGAGCCCAGCTCAGTAATTGCCAACGGCCAGGGATTCCTCCCACACCTATGTTGCCACGACCAAAAGCTCTTGCTGCTTTTCAAGTAGCCAGGCAACCCCATTCACTGCCCCACAAACGCTGGCGCTGTCTCTTTCTGCAGCCTCCCAAAGTCCAAGGCTATTGCCTGAACCGCTGAGTACAGCCGGAGCCCAGGCCAGCAATTGTCAACGTCCAGGGATTCCTCCCACACCAAAGGGGCCACGACCAAAAGCTCTTGCTGCTCTTCAAGTAGCCAGGCAACCCCATTCACAGACCCAAAAACGCTGGCGCTCTCTCTTTCTGCAGCCTCCCAAAGTCCAAGACTTTCTGATTGGTGCGCTGAGTAGGCGCAGAGCCCAGCTCAGCAATTGCCAACGTCCAGGGATTCCTCCCACATCAAAGGTGCCATGACAAAAGGCTCTTGCTGCTCTTCAAGTAGCCAGGCAACCCCATTCACAGACCCACAAACGCTGGCGCTGTCTCTTTCTGCAGCCTCCCAAAGTCCAAGATTATCTGCCTCGGCCGCTGAGTACAGCTGGAGCCCAGCTCCGCAATTGCCAACGTCCAGGGATTCCTCCCACACCAAAGGGGCCATGACCCAAAGCTCTTGCTGCTCTTCAAGTAGCCAGGCAACCCCATTCACTGCCCCACAAACGCTGGCGCTGTCTCTTTCTGCAGCCTCCCAAAGTCCAAGAGTATCTGCCTGAACCGATGAGTACAGCCGGAGCCCAGCTCAGTATTTGCCAACGTCCAGGGATTCCTCCCACACCTATGTTGCCACGACCAAAAGCTCTTGCTGCTCTTCAAGTAGCCAGGCAACCCCATTCACTGCCCCACAAGTCTTGGGGCTCTCTCTTTCTATAGCATCCCAAAGTCAAATTATATGTGCCTGCGCTGCTGAGTAGGCCCGGAGCCCAGCTCAGTATTTGAAAATGTCCAGGGATTCCTCCCACACCAAAAGGGCCACGACCAAAAGCTCTTGCTGCTCTTCAAGTAGCCAGGCAACCGCATTCACTGCCCCACAAGTCTTGGCGTTCTCTCTTTGTATAGCATCCCAAAGTAAAATAATATCTGCCTGCGCCGCTGAGTAGGCCCGGAGCCCAGCTCAGCAATTGCCAACGTCCAGGGATTCCTCCCACACCAAAGGGGCCACGACCAAAAGCTCTTGCTGCTCTTCAAGTAGCCAGGCAACCCCATTCACTGCCCCACAAGTCTTGGGGCTCTGTCTTTCTATAGCATCCCAAAGTCAAATAATATGTGCCTGCGCCGCTGAGTAGGCCCGGAGCCCAGCTCAGCAATTGCGAACGTCCAGGGATTCCTCCCACACCAAAGGGGCCATGACCAAAAGCTCTTGCTGCTCTTCAAGTAGCCAGGCAACCCCATTCACTGCCCCACAAGTCTTGGCGTTCTCTCTTTGTATAGCATCCCAAAGTAAAATAATATCTGCCTGCGCCGCTGAGTAGGCCCGGAGCCCAGCTCAGCAATTGCCAACGGCCAGGGATTCCTCCCACACCTATGTTGCCACGACCAAAAGCTCTTGCTGCTCTTCAAGTAGCCAGGCAACCCCATTCACTGCCCCACAAGTCTTGGGGCTCTCTCTTTTTATAGCATCCCAAAGTAAAATAATATCTGCCTGCGCCGCTGATTAGGCCCGGAGCCCAGCTCAGCAATTGCGAACGTCCAGAGATTCCTCCCACACCAAAGGGGCCACGACCAAAAGCTCTTGCTGCTCTTCAACTAGCCAGGCAACCCCAATCACTGCCCCACAAACGCTGGGGCTGTCTCTTTCTGCAGCCTCCCAAAGTCCAAGACTATCTGCCTGGGCCGCTGAGTACAGCCGGAGCCCAGCTCAGCAATTGCGAACGTCCAGGGATTCCTCCCACACCAAAGGGGCCACGACCAAAAGCTCTTGCTGCTCTTCAAGTAGCCAGGCAACCCCATTCACTGCCCCACAAACGCTGGTGCTGTCTCTTTCTGCAGCCTCCCAAAGTCCAAGACTATCTCCTGAACCGCTGAGTACAGCCGGAGCCCAGCTCAGCAATTGTCAACGTCCAGGGATTCCTCCCACACCAAAGGGGCCACGACCAAAAGCTCTTGCTGCTCTTCAAGTAGCCAGGCAACCGCATTCACTGCCCCACAAACGCTGGCGCTGTCTCTTTCTGCAGCCTCCCAAAGTCCAAGGCTATTGCCTGAACTGCTGAGGACAGCCGGAGCCCAGGCCAGCAATTGTCAACGTCCAGGGATTCCTCCCACACCAAAGGGGCCACGACCAAAAGCTCTTGCTGCTCTTCAAGTAGCCAGGCAACCCCATTCACTGCCCCACAAGTCTTGGGGCTCTGTCTTTCTATAGCATCCCAAAGTCAAATTATATGTGCCTGCGCCGCTGAGTAGGCCCGGAGCCCAGCTCAGCAATTGCGAACGTCCAGGGATTCCTCCCACACCAAAGGGGCCACGACCAAAAGCTCTTGCTGCTCTTCAAGTAGCCAGGCAACCGCATTCACTGCCCCACAAACGCTGGTGCTGTCTCTTTCTGCAGCCTCCCAAAGCCCAAGATTATCTGCCTGAACCGCTGAGTACAGCCGGAGCCCAGCTCAGCAATTGCCAACGGCCAGGGATTCCTCCCACACCTATGTTGCCACGACCAAAAGCTCTTGCTGCTCTTCAAGTAGCCAGGAAACCCCATTCACTGCCCCACAAGTCTTGGGGTTCTCTCTTTCTATAGCATCCCAAAGTCAAATTATATGTGCCTGCGCTGCTGAGTAGGCCCGGAGCCCAGCTCAGCAATTGCCAACGTCCAGGGATTCCTCCCACACCAAAAGGGCCACGACCAAAAGCTCCTGCTGCTCTTCAAGTAGCCAGGCAACCCCATTCACTGCCCCACAAGTCTTGGGGCTCTCTCTTTGTATAGCATCCCAAAGTCAAATAATATCTGCCTGCGCCGCTGAGTAGGCCCGGAGCCCAGCTCAGCAATTGCCAACGTCCAGGGATTCCTCCCACACCAAAGGGGCCACGACCAAAAGCTCTTGCTGCTCTCCAAGTAGCCAGGCAACCCCATTCACTGCCCCACAAACGCTGGCGCTGTCTCTTTCTGCAGCCTCCCAAAGTCCAAGACTATCTGCCTGAACCGCTGAGTACAGCCGGAGCCCAGCCCAGCAATTGTCAACGTCCAGGGATTCCTCCCACACCAAAGGGGCCATGACCAAAAGCTCTTGCTGCTCTTCAAGTAGCCAGGCAACACCATTCACTGCCCCACAAGTCTTGGCGTTCTCTCTTTCTATAGCATCCCAAAGTCAAATTATATGTGCCTGCGCCGCTGAGTAGG
The DNA here is from genome assembly GCA_037975005.1 of Platalea minor. NCBI lineage: Eukaryota > Metazoa > Chordata > Aves > Pelecaniformes > Threskiornithidae > Platalea > Platalea minor. The sequence continues at coordinate 198,640 of JBBPFK010000072.1, forward strand.
CCCAGAGCCCAGCTCAGCAATTTCCTGCGTCCAGGGATTTCTCCCACACCAAAGGGGCCGCGACCAAAAGCTCTTGCTGCTCTTCAAGTAGCCAGGCAACCCCATTCACTGCCCCACAAACGCTGGGGCTGTCTCTTTCTGCAGCCTCCCAAAGTCCAAGAATATCTCCCTGCACCGCTCAGCAGGCCCGAAGCGCAGCTGAGCAATTGTGAACGTCTAGGGATTCCTACCACACCAAAGGGGCCACGACCAAAAGCTCTTGCTGCTCTTCAAGTAGCCAGGCAACCCCATTCACAGACCCAAAAACGCTGGTGCTCTCTCTTTCTGCAGCCTCCCAAAGTCCAAGACTTTCTGATTGGTGCGCTGAGTAGGCCCAGAGCCCAGCTCAGCAATTGCCAACGTCCAGGGATTCCTCCCACATCAAAGGGGCCACGACCAAAAGCTCTTGCTGCTCTTCAAGTAGCCAGGCAACCCCATTCACTGCCCCACAAGTCTTGGCGTTCTCTCTTTGTATAGCATCCCAAAGTAAAATAATATCTGCCTGGGCCGCTGAGTACAGCCGGAGCCCAGCCCAGCAATTGCCAACGTCCAGGGATTCCTCCCACACCAAAGGGGCCACGACCAAAAGCTCTTGCTGCTCTTCAAGTAGCCAGGCAACCCCATTCACTGCCCCACAAGTCTTGGCGTTCTCTCTTTCTATAGCATCCCAAAGTCAAATTATATGTGCCTGCGCTGCTGAGTAGGCCCGGAGCCCAGCTCAGCAATTGCCAACGTCCAGGGATTCCTCCCACACCAAAGGGGCCATGACCAAAAGCTCTTGCTGCTCTTCAAGTAGACAGGCAACCCCATTCACTGCCCCACAAATGCTGGCGCTGTCTCTTTCTGCAGCCTCCCAAAGTCCAAGACTATCTGCCTGGGCCGCTGAGTACAGCCGGAGCCCAGCTCAGTAATTGCCAACGTCCAGGGATTCCTCCCACACCTATGTTGCCACGACCAAAAGCTCTTGCTGCTTTTCAAGTAGCCAGGCAACCCCATTCACTGCCCCACAAACGCTGGCGCTGTCTCTTTCTGCAGCCTCCCAAAGTCAAAGACTATTGCCTGAACCGCTAAGTACAGCCGGAGCCCAGGCCAGCAATTGTCAACGTCCAGGGATTCCTCCCACACCAAAGGGGCCACGACCAAAAGCTCTTGCTGCTCTTCAAGTAGCCAGGCAACCCCATTCACTGCCCCACAAGTCTTGGGGCTCTGTCTTTCTATAGCATCCCAAAGTCAAATTATATGTGCCTGCGCCGCTGAGTAGGCCCGGAGCCCAGCTCAGCAATTGCCAACGTCCAGGGATTCCTCCCACACCAAAGGGGCCACGACCAAAAGCTCTTGCTGCTCTTCAAGTAGCCAGGCAACCGCATTCACTGCCCCACAAACGCTGGTGCTGTCTCTTTCTGCAGCCTCCCAAAGTCCAAGAGTATCTCCTGAACCGCTGAGTACAGCCGGAGCCCAGCTCAGCAATTGCCAACGGCCAGGGATTCCTCCCACACCTATGTTGCCACGACCAAAAGCTCTTGCTGCTCTTCAAGTAGCCAGGCAACCCCATTCACAGCCCCACAAGTCTTGGCATTCTCGCTTTGTATAGCATCCCAAAGTAAAATAATATCTGCCTGCGCCGCTGAGTAGGCCCGGAGCCCAGCTCAGCAATTGTGAACGTCCAGGGATTCCTCCCACACCAAAGGGGCTATGACCAAAAGATCCTGCTGCTCTTCAAGTAGCCAGGCAACCCCATTCACTGTCCCACAAATGCTGGCGCTGTCTCTTTCTGCAGCCTCCCAAAGTCCAAGATTATCTGCCTCGGCCGCTGAGTACAGCTGGAGCCCAGCTCAGCAATTGCCAACGTCCAGGGATTCCTCCCACACCAAAGGGGCCATGACCAAAAGCTCTTGCTGCTCTTCAAGTAGCCAGGAAACCCCATTCACTGCCCCACAAACGCTGGGGCTGTCTCTTTCTGCAGCCTCCCAAAGTCCAAGATTATCTGCCTGAACCGATGAGTACAGCCGGAGCCCAGCTCAGTATTTGCCAACGTCCAGGGATTCCTCCCACACCTATGTTGCCACGACCAAAAGCTCTTGCTGCTCTTCAAGTAGCCAGGCAACCCCATTCACTGCCCCACAAGTCTTGGGGCTCTCTCTTTCTATAGCATCCCAAAGTCAAATTATATGTGCCTGCGCTGCTGAGTAGGCCCGGAGCCCAGCTCAGTATTTGAAAATGTCCAGGGATTCCTCCCACACCAAAAGGGCCACGACCAAAAGCTCTTGCTGCTCTTCAAGTAGCCAGGCAACCGCATTCACTGCCCCACAAGTCTTGGCGTTCTCTCTTTGTATAGCATCCCAAAGTCAAATAATATCTGCCTGCGCCGCTGAGTAGGCCCGGAGCCCAGCTCAGCAATTGCCAACGTCCAGGGATTCCTCCCACACCAAAGGGGCCACGACCAAAAGCTCTTGCTGCTCTTCAAGTAGCCAGGCAACCCCATTCACTGCCCCACAAGTCTTGGGGCTCTGTCTTTCTATAGCATCCCAAAGTCAAATAATATGTGCCTGCGCCGCTGAGTAGGCCCGGAGCCCAGCTCAGCAATTGCGAACGTCCAGGGATTCCTCCCACACCAAAGGGGCCATGACCAAAAGCTCTTGCTGCTCTTCAAGTAGCCAGGCAACCCCATTCACTGCCCCACAAGTCTTGGCGTTCTCTCTTTGTATAGCATCCCAAAGTAAAATAATATCTGCCTGCGCCGCTGAGTAGGCCCGGAGCCCAGCTCAGCAATTGCCAACGGCCAGGGATTCCTCCCACACCTATGTTGCCACGACCAAAAGCTCTTGCTGCTCTTCAAGTAGCCAGGCAACCCCATTCACTGCCCCACAAGTCTTGGCGTTCTCTCTTTCTATAGCATCCCAAAGTAAAATAATATCTGCCTGCGCCGCTGAGTAGGCCCGGAGCCCAGCTCAGCAATTGTGAACGTCCAGGGATTCCTCCCACACCAAAGGGGCTATGACCAAAAGATCCTGCTGCTCTTCAAGTAGCCAGGCAACCCCATTCACTGTCCCACAAATGCTGGCGCTGTCTCTTTCTGCAGCCTCCCAAAGTCCAAGATTATCTGCCTCGGCCGCTGAGTACAGCTGGAGCCCAGCTCAGCAATTGCCAACGTCCAGGGATTCCTCCCACACCAAAGGGGCCATGACCAAAAGCTCTTGCTGCTCTTCAAGTAGCCAGGAAACCCCATTCACTGCCCCACAAACGCTGGGGCTGTCTCTTTCTGCAGCCTCCCAAAGTCCAAGATTATCTGCCTGAACCGATGAGTACAGCCGGAGCCCAGCTCAGTATTTGCCAACGTCCAGGGATTCCTCCCACACCTATGTTGCCACGACCAAAAGCTCTTGCTGCTCTTCAAGTAGCCAGGCAACCCCATTCACTGCCCCACAAGTCTTGGGGCTCTCTCTTTCTATAGCATCCCAAAGTCAAATTATATGTGCCTGCGCTGCTGAGTAGGCCCGGAGCCCAGCTCAGTATTTGAAAATGTCCAGGGATTCCTCCCACACCAAAAGGGCCACGACCAAAAGCTCTTGCTGCTCTTCAAGTAGCCAGGCAACCGCATTCACTGCCCCACAAGTCTTGGCGTTCTCTCTTTGTATAGCATCCCAAAGTCAAATAATATCTGCCTGCGCCGCTGAGTAGGCCCGGAGCCCAGCTCAGCAATTGCCAACGTCCAGGGATTCCTCCCACACCAAAGGGGCCACGACCAAAAGCTCTTGCTGCTCTTCAAGTAGCCAGGCAACCCCATTCACTGCCCCACAAGTCTTGGGGCTCTGTCTTTCTATAGCATCCCAAAGTCAAATAATATGTGCCTGCGCCGCTGAGTAGGCCCGGAGCCCAGCTCAGCAATTGCGAACGTCCAGGGATTCCTCCCACACCAAAGGGGCCATGACCAAAAGCTCTTGCTGCTCTTCAAGTAGCCAGGCAACCCCATTCACTGCCCCACAAGTCTTGGCGTTCTCTCTTTGTATAGCATCCCAAAGTAAAATAATATCTGCCTGCGCCGCTGAGTAGGCCCGGAGCCCAGCTCAGCAATTGCCAACGGCCAGGGATTCCTCCCACACCTATGTTGCCACGACCAAAAGCTCTTGCTGCTCTTCAAGTAGCCAGGCAACCCCATTCACTGCCCCACAAGTCTTGGGGCTCTCTCTTTTTATAGCATCCCAAAGTAAAATAATATCTGCCTGCGCCGCTGATTAGGCCCGGAGCCCAGCTCAGCAATTGCGAACGTCCAGAGATTCCTCCCACACCAAAGGGGCCACGACCAAAAGCTCTTGCTGCTCTTCAACTAGCCAGGCAACCCCAATCACTGCCCCACAAACGCTGGGGCTGTCTCTTTCTGCAGCCTCCCAAAGTCCAAGACTATCTGCCTGGGCCGCTGAGTACAGCCGGAGCCCAGCTCAGCAATTGCGAACGTCCAGGGATTCCTCCCACACCAAAGGGGCCACGACCAAAAGCTCTTGCTGCTCTTCAAGTAGCCAGGCAACCCCATTCACTGCCCCACAAACGCTGGTGCTGTCTCTTTCTGCAGCCTCCCAAAGTCCAAGACTATCTCCTGAACCGCTGAGTACAGCCGGAGCCCAGCTCAGTAATTGCCAACGGCCAGGGATTCCTCCCACACCTATGTTGCCACGACCAAAAGCTCTTGCTGCTTTTCAAGTAGCCAGGCAACCCCATTCACTGCCCCACAAACGCTGGCGCTGTCTCTTTCTGCAGCCTCCCAAAGTCCAAGGCTATTGCCTGAACCGCTGAGTACAGCCGGAGCCCAGGCCAGCAATTGTCAACGTCCAGGGATTCCTCCCACACCAAAGGGGCCACGACCAAAAGCTCTTGCTGCTCTTCAAGTAGCCAGGCAACCCCATTCACAGACCCAAAAACGCTGGCGCTCTCTCTTTCTGCAGCCTCCCAAAGTCCAAGACTTTCTGATTGGTGCGCTGAGTAGGCGCAGAGCCCAGCTCAGCAATTGCCAACGTCCAGGGATTCCTCCCACATCAAAGGTGCCATGACAAAAGGCTCTTGCTGCTCTTCAAGTAGCCAGGCAACCCCATTCACAGACCCACAAACGCTGGCGCTGTCTCTTTCTGCAGCCTCCCAAAGTCCAAGATTATCTGCCTCGGCCGCTGAGTACAGCTGGAGCCCAGCTCCGCAATTGCCAACGTCCAGGGATTCCTCCCACACCAAAGGGGCCATGACCCAAAGCTCTTGCTGCTCTTCAAGTAGCCAGGCAACCCCATTCACTGCCCCACAAACGCTGGCGCTGTCTCTTTCTGCAGCCTCCCAAAGTCCAAGAGTATCTGCCTGAACCGATGAGTACAGCCGGAGCCCAGCTCAGTATTTGCCAACGTCCAGGGATTCCTCCCACACCTATGTTGCCACGACCAAAAGCTCTTGCTGCTCTTCAAGTAGCCAGGCAACCCCATTCACTGCCCCACAAGTCTTGGGGCTCTCTCTTTCTATAGCATCCCAAAGTAAAATAATATCTGCCTGCGCCGCTGAGTAGGCCCGGAGCCCAGCTCAGCAATTGCCAACGTCCAGGGATTCCTCCCACACCAAAGGGGCCACGACCAAAAGCTCTTGCTGCTCTTCAAGTAGCCAGGCAACCCCATTCACTGCCCCACAAGTCTTGGGGCTCTGTCTTTCTATAGCATCCCAAAGTCAAATAATATGTGCCTGCGCCGCTGAGTAGGCCCGGAGCCCAGCTCAGCAATTGCGAACGTCCAGGGATTCCTCCCACACCAAAGGGGCCATGACCAAAAGCTCTTGCTGCTCTTCAAGTAGCCAGGCAACCCCATTCACTGCCCCACAAGTCTTGGCGTTCTCTCTTTGTATAGCATCCCAAAGTAAAATAATATCTGCCTGCGCCGCTGAGTAGGCCCGGAGCCCAGCTCAGCAATTGCCAACGGCCAGGGATTCCTCCCACACCTATGTTGCCACGACCAAAAGCTCTTGCTGCTCTTCAAGTAGCCAGGCAACCCCATTCACTGCCCCACAAGTCTTGGGGCTCTCTCTTTTTATAGCATCCCAAAGTAAAATAATATCTGCCTGCGCCGCTGATTAGGCCCGGAGCCCAGCTCAGCAATTGCGAACGTCCAGAGATTCCTCCCACACCAAAGGGGCCACGACCAAAAGCTCTTGCTGCTCTTCAACTAGCCAGGCAACCCCAATCACTGCCCCACAAACGCTGGGGCTGTCTCTTTCTGCAGCCTCCCAAAGTCCAAGACTATCTGCCTGGGCCGCTGAGTACAGCCGGAGCCCAGCTCAGCAATTGCGAACGTCCAGGGATTCCTCCCACACCAAAGGGGCCACGACCAAAAGCTCTTGCTGCTCTTCAAGTAGCCAGGCAACCCCATTCACTGCCCCACAAACGCTGGTGCTGTCTCTTTCTGCAGCCTCCCAAAGTCCAAGACTATCTCCTGAACCGCTGAGTACAGCCGGAGCCCAGCTCAGCAATTGTCAACGTCCAGGGATTCCTCCCACACCAAAGGGGCCACGACCAAAAGCTCTTGCTGCTCTTCAAGTAGCCAGGCAACCGCATTCACTGCCCCACAAACGCTGGCGCTGTCTCTTTCTGCAGCCTCCCAAAGTCCAAGGCTATTGCCTGAACTGCTGAGGACAGCCGGAGCCCAGGCCAGCAATTGTCAACGTCCAGGGATTCCTCCCACACCAAAGGGGCCACGACCAAAAGCTCTTGCTGCTCTTCAAGTAGCCAGGCAACCCCATTCACTGCCCCACAAGTCTTGGGGCTCTGTCTTTCTATAGCATCCCAAAGTCAAATTATATGTGCCTGCGCCGCTGAGTAGGCCCGGAGCCCAGCTCAGCAATTGCGAACGTCCAGGGATTCCTCCCACACCAAAGGGGCCACGACCAAAAGCTCTTGCTGCTCTTCAAGTAGCCAGGCAACCGCATTCACTGCCCCACAAACGCTGGTGCTGTCTCTTTCTGCAGCCTCCCAAAGCCCAAGATTATCTGCCTGAACCGCTGAGTACAGCCGGAGCCCAGCTCAGCAATTGCCAACGGCCAGGGATTCCTCCCACACCTATGTTGCCACGACCAAAAGCTCTTGCTGCTCTTCAAGTAGCCAGGAAACCCCATTCACTGCCCCACAAGTCTTGGGGTTCTCTCTTTCTATAGCATCCCAAAGTCAAATTATATGTGCCTGCGCTGCTGAGTAGGCCCGGAGCCCAGCTCAGCAATTGCCAACGTCCAGGGATTCCTCCCACACCAAAAGGGCCACGACCAAAAGCTCCTGCTGCTCTTCAAGTAGCCAGGCAACCCCATTCACTGCCCCACAAGTCTTGGGGCTCTCTCTTTGTATAGCATCCCAAAGTCAAATAATATCTGCCTGCGCCGCTGAGTAGGCCCGGAGCCCAGCTCAGCAATTGCCAACGTCCAGGGATTCCTCCCACACCAAAGGGGCCACGACCAAAAGCTCTTGCTGCTCTCCAAGTAGCCAGGCAACCCCATTCACTGCCCCACAAACGCTGGCGCTGTCTCTTTCTGCAGCCTCCCAAAGTCCAAGACTATCTGCCTGAACCGCTGAGTACAGCCGGAGCCCAGCCCAGCAATTGTCAACGTCCAGGGATTCCTCCCACACCAAAGGGGCCATGACCAAAAGCTCTTGCTGCTCTTCAAGTAGCCAGGCAACACCATTCACTGCCCCACAAGTCTTGGCGTTCTCTCTTTCTATAGCATCCCAAAGTCAAATTATATGTGCCTGCGCTGCTGAGTAGGCCCGGAGCCCAGCTCAGCAATTGCCAACGTCCAGGGATTCCTCCCACACCAAAGGGGCCATGACCAAAAGCTCTTGCTGCTCTTCAAGTAGACAGGCAACCCCATTCACTGCCCCACAAATGCTGGCGCTGTCTCTTTCTGCAGCCTCCCAAAGTCCAAGACTATCTGCCTGGGCCGCTGAGTACAGCCGGAGCCCAGCTCAGTAATTGCCAACGTCCAGGGATTCCTCCCACACCTATGTTGCCACGACCAAAAGCTCTTGCTGCTTTTCAAGTAGCCAGGCAACCCCATTCACTGCCCCACAAACGCTGGCGCTGTCTCTTTCTGCAGCCTCCCAAAGTCAAAGACTATTGCCTGAACCGCTAAGTACAGCCGGAGCCCAGGCCAGCAATTGTCAACGTCCAGGGATTCCTCCCACACCAAAGGGGCCACGACCAAAAGCTCTTGCTGCTCTTCAAGTAGCCAGGCAACCCCATTCACTGCCCCACAAGTCTTGGGGCTCTGTCTTTCTATAGCATCCCAAAGTCAAATTATATGTGCCTGCGCCGCTGAGTAGGCCCGGAGCCCAGCTCAGCAATTGCCAACGTCCAGGGATTCCTCCCACACCAAAGGGGCCACGACCAAAAGCTCTTGCTGCTCTTCAAGTAGCCAGGCAACCGCATTCACTGCCCCACAAACGCTGGTGCTGTCTCTTTCTGCAGCCTCCCAAAGTCCAAGAGTATCTCCTGAACCGCTGAGTACAGCCGGAGCCCAGCTCAGCAATTGCCAACGGCCAGGGATTCCTCCCACACCTATGTTGCCACGACCAAAAGCTCTTGCTGCTCTTCAAGTAGCCAGGCAACCCCATTCACAGCCCCACAAGTCTTGGCATTCTCGCTTTGTATAGCATCCCAAAGTAAAAAAATATCTGCCTGCGCCGCTGAGTAGGCCCAGAGCCCAGCTCAGCAATTGCCAACGTCCAGGGATTCCTCCCACACCAAAGGGGCCACGACCAAAAGCTCTTGCTGCTCTTCAAGTAGCCAGGCAACCCCATTCACTGCCCCACAAACGCTGGCGCTGTCTCTTTCTGCAGCCTCCCAAAGTCCAAGACTATCTGCCTGAACCGCTGAGTACAGCCGGAGCCCAGCCCAGCAATTGTCAACGTCCAGGGATTCCTCCCACACCAAAGGGGCCATGACCAAAAGCTCTTGCTGCTCTTCAAGTAGCCAGGCAACCCCATTCACTGCCCCACAAACGCTGGCGCTGTCTCTTTCTGCAGCCTCCCAAAGTCCAAGACTATCTGCCTGAACCGCTGAGTACAGCCGGAGCCCAGCTCAGCAATTGCCAACGTCCAGGGATTCCTCCCACACCAAAGGGGCCACGACCAAAAGCTCTTGCTCCTCTTCAAGTAGCCAGGCAACCCCATTCACTGCCCCACAAACGCTGGCTCTGTCTCTTTCTGCAGCCTCCCAAAGTCAAATTATATGTGCCTGCGCCGCTGAGTAGGCCCAGAGCCCAGCTCAGCAACTGCGAACGTCCAGGGATTCCTCCCACACCAAAGGGGCCACGACCAAAAGCTCTTGCTGCTCTTTAGCTAGCGAGGCAACCCCATTCACTGCCCCACAAACGCTGGCTCTGTCTCTTTCTGCAGCCTCCCAAAGTCCAAGACTATCTGCCTGGGCCGCTGAGTACAGCCGGAGCCCAGCTCAGCAATTGCCAACGTCCAGGGATTCCTCCCACACCAAAGGGGCCACGACCAAAAGCTCTTGCTGCTCTTCAAGTAGCCAGGCAACACCATTCACTGCCCCACAAGTCTTGGGGTTCTCTCTTTCTATAGCATCCCAAAGTCAAATTATATGTGCCTGTGCCGCTGAGTAGGCCCAGAGCCCAGCTCAGCAATTGCCTACGTCCAGGGATTCCTCCCACATCAAAGGGGCCGCGACCAAAAGCTCTTGCTGCTCTTCAAGTAGCCAGGCAACCCCATTCACTGCCCCACAAACGCTGGGGCTGTCTCTTTCTGCAGCCTCCCAAAGTCCAAGAATATCTCCCTGCACCGCTCAGCAGGCCCGAAGCGCAGCTGAGCAATTGTGCACGTCTAGGGATTCCTACCACACCAAAGGGGCCACGACCAAAAGCTCTTGCTGCTCTTCAAGTAGCCAGGCAACCCCATTCACAGACCCAAAAACGCTGGTGCTCTCTCTTTCTGCAGCCTCCCAAAGTACAAGACTTTGTGATTGGTGCGCTGAGTAGGCCCAGAGCCCAGCTCAGCAATTGCCAACGTCCAGGGATTCCTCCCACATCAAAGGGGCCACGACCAAAAGCTCTTGCTGCTCTTCAAGTAGCCAGGCAACCCCATTTAGAGCTCCACAAGTCTTGGGGCTCTCTCTATGTATAGCATCCCAAAGTAAAATAATATCTGCCTAGGCCGCTGAGTAGGCCTGGAACCCAGCTCAGCAATTGCCAATGTCCAGGGATTCCTCCCACACCAAAGGGGCCATGACCCAAAGCTCTTGCTGCTCTTCAAGTAGCCAGGCAACCCCATTCACTGCCCCACAAAGGCTGGCGCTGTCTCTTCCTGCAGCCTCCCAAAGCCCAAGACTATCTGCCTGGGCCGCTGAGTACAGCCGGAGCCCAGCTCAGCAATTCCCAACGTCCAGGGATTCCTCCCACACCAAAGGGGCCATGACCAAAAGCTCTTGCTGCTCTTCAAGTAGCCAGGCAACCCCATTCACAGCCCCACAAACGCTGGCGCTGTCTCTTTCTGCAGCCTCCCAAAGTCCAAGACTATCTTCCTGGGCCGCTGAGTACAGCCGGAGCCCAGCTCAGCAATTGCCAACGTCCAGGGATTCCTCCCACACCAAAGGGGCCACGACCAAAGGCTCCTGCTGCTCTTCAAGTAGCCAGGCAATCGCATTCACTGCCCCACAAACGCTGGTGCTGTCTCTTTCTGCAGCCTCCCAAAGTCCAAGAGTAACTCCTGAACTGCTGAGTACAGCCGGAGCCCAGCTCAGCAATTGCCAACGGCCAGGGATTCCTCCCACACCAAAGGGGCCACGACCAAAAGCTCTTGCTGCTCTTCAAGTAGCCAGGCAACCCCATTCACTGCCCCACAAGTCTTGGGGCTCTGTCTTTCTATAGCATCCCAAAGTCAAATTATATGTGCCTGCGCTGCTGAGTAGGCCCGGAGCCCAGCTCAGCAATTGCGAACGTCCAGGGATTCCTCCCACACCAAAGGGGCCATGACCAAAAGCTCTTGCTGCTTTTCAAGTAGCCAGGCAACCGCATTCACTGCCCCACAAACGCTGGCGCTGTCTCTTTCTGCAGCCTCCCAAAGTCCAACACTATCTGCCTGAAACGCTGAGTACAGCCGGAGCCCAGCTCAGTATTTGCCAATGGCCAGGGATTCCTCCCACACCTATGTTGCCACGACCAAAAGCTCTTGCTGCTCTTCAAGTAGCCAGGCAACCCCATTCACTGACCCACAAGTCTTGGGGCTCTGTCTTTCTATAGCATCCCAAAGTCAAATTATATGTGTCTGCGCCGCTGAGTAGGCCCGGAGCCCAGCTCAGCAATTGCCAACGTCCAGGGATTCCTCCCACACCTATGTTGCCACGACCAAAAGCTCTTGCTGCTCTTCAAGTAGCCAGGCAACCCCATTCACTGCCCCACAAGTCTTGGCGTTCTCTCTTTCTATAGCATCCCAAAGTCAAATTATATGTGCCTGCGCCGCTGAGTAGGCCCAAAGCCCAGCTCAGCAATTGCCTACGTCCAGGGATTTCTCCCACACCAAAGGGGCCACGACCAAAAGCTCTTGCTGCTCTTCAAGTAGCCAGGCAACCCCATTCACTGCCCCACAAACGCTGGGGCTGTCTCTTTCTGCAGCCTCCCAAAGTCCAAGAATATCTGCCTGCACCGCTCAGCAGGCCCGAAGCGCACCTGAGCAATTGTGAACGTCTAGGGATTCCTCCCACACCAAAGGGGCCACGACCAAAAGCTCTTGCTGCTCTTCAAGTAGCCAGGCAACCCCATTCACAGACCCAAAAACACTGGTGCTCTCTCTTTCTTCAGCCTCCCAAAGTCCAAGACTTTCTGATTGGTGCGCTGAGTAGGCCCGGAGCCCAGCTCAGCAATTGCCAACGTCCAGGGATTCCTCCCACATCAAAGGTGCCATGACCAAAAGCTCTTGCTGCTCTTCAAGTAGCCAGGAAACCCCATTCACTGCCCCACAAACGCTGGCGCTGTCTCTTTCTGCAGCCTCCCAAAGTCCAAGACTATCTGCCTGAACCGCTGAGTACACCCGGAGCCCAGCTCAGTAATTGCCAACGTCCAGGGATTCCTCCCACACTTATGTTGCCACGACCAAAAGCTCTTGCTGCTCTTCAAGTAGCAGGGCAACCCCATTCACTGCCCCACAAGTCTTGGGGCTCTCTCTTTCTATAGCATCCCAAAGTCAAATTATATGTGTCTGCGCCGCTAGAGTAGGCCCAAAGCCCAGCTCAGCAATTGCGAACGTCCAGGGATTCCTCCCACACCACAGAGGGCACGACCAAAAGCTATTGCTGCTCTTCAAGTAGCCAGGCAACCCCATTCACAGCCCCACAAACGCTGGCTCTGTCTCTTTCTGCAGCCTCCCAAAGTCAAAGTGTATCTGCCTGCACCGCTCAGTAGGCCCGAAGCCCAGCTCAGCAATAGCCAACGTCCAGGGTTTCCTCCCACACCAAAGGGGCCACGACCAAAAGCTCTTGCTGCTCTTCAAGTAGCCAGGCAACCCCATTCACTGCCCCACAAGTCTTGGGGTTCTCTCTTTCTATAGCATCCCAAAGTCAAATTATATGTGCCTGCGCCGCTGAGTAGGCCTGGAGCCCAGCTCAGCAATTGCCAAAGCCCAGGGATTCCTCCCACACCAAATGGGCCACGACCAAAAGCTCTTGCTGCTCTTCAAGTAGGCAGGCAACCCCATTCACAGACCCACAAACGCTGGGGCTGTCTCTATCTGCAGCCTCCCAAAGTCCAAGTCTATCTGCCTGGGCAGCTGAGTACAGCCGGAGCCCAGCTCAGCAATTGCGAACGTCCAGGGATTCCTCCCACACCAAAGGGGCCACGACCAAAAGCTCTTGCTGCTCTTCAACTAGCCAGGCAACCCCATTCACTGCCCCACAAACGCTGGTGCTGTCTCTTTCTGCAGCCTCCCAAAGTCCAAGGCTATTGCCTGAACCGCTGAGTACAGCCGGAGCCCAGCTCAGCAATTGCCAACGTCCAGGGATTCCTCCCACACCAAAGGGGCCACGACCAAAAGCTCTTGCTGCTCTTCAACTAGCCAGGCAACCCCATTCACAGCCCCACAAATGCTGGCGCTGTCTCTTTCTGCAGCCTCCCAAAGTCCAAGATTATCTGCCTCGGCCGCTGAGTACAGCTGGAGCCCAGCTCAGCAATTGCCAACGTCCAGGGATTCCTCCCACACCAAAGGGGCCATGACCAAAAGCTCTTGCTGCTCTTCAAGTAGCCAGGCAACCCCATTCACTGCCCCACAAGTCTTGGGGTTCTGTCTATCTATAGCATCCCAAAGTCAAATTATATGTGCCTGCGCCGCTGAGTAGGCCCGGAGCCCAGATCAGCAATTGCCAACGTCCAGGGATTCCTCCCACACCAAAGGGGCCATGACCAAAAGCTCTTGCTACTCTTCAAGTAGCCAGGCAACCCCATTCACTGCCCCACAAACGCTGGTGCTGTCTCTTTCTGCAGCCTCCCAAAGTCCAAGACTATCTGCCTGGGCTGCTGAGTACAGCCAGAGCCCAGCTCAGCAATTGCCAACGGCCAGGGATTCCTCCCACACCAAAGGGGCCACGACCAAAAGCTCTTGCTGCTCTTCAAGTAGCCAGGCAACCCCATTCACTGCCCCACAAGTCTTGGCGTTCTGTCTTTCTATAGCATCCCAAAGTCAAATTATATGTGCCTGCGCTGCTGAGTAGGCCCGGAGCCCAGCTCAGCAATTGCGAACGTCCAGGGATTCCTCCCACACCAAAGGGGCCATGACCAAAAGCTCCTGCTGCTCTTCAAGTAGACAGGCAACCCCATTCACTGCCCCACAAATGCTGGCGCTGTCTCTTTCTGCAGCCTCCCAAAGTCCAAGACTATCTGCCTGGGCCGCTGAGTACAGCCGGAGCCCAGCCCAGCAGTTGCCAACGTCCAGGGATGCCTCCCACACCAAAGGGGCCACGACCAAAAGCTCTTGCTGCTCTTCAAGTAGCCAGGCAACCCCATTCACTGCACCAAAAGTCTTGGCGTTCTCTCTTTCTATAGCATCCCAAAGTCAAATTATATGTGCCTGCGCTGATGAGTAGGCCCGGAGCCCAGCTCAGCAATTGCGAATGTCCAGGGATTCCTCCCACACCAAAGGGACCATGACCAAAAGCTCCTGCTGCTCTTCAAGTAGACAGGCAACCCCATTCACTGCCCCACAAATGCTGGCGCTGTCTCTTTCTGCAGCCTCCCAAAGTCCAAGACTATCTGCCTGGGCCGCTGAGTACAGCCGGAGCCCAGCTCAGCAATTGCCAACGTCCAGGGATTCCTCCCACACCAAAGGGGCCACGACCAAAAGCTCTTGCTGCTCTTCAAGTAGCCAGGCAACCCCATTCACTGCCCCACAAACGCTGGGGCTGTCTCTTTCTGCAGCCTCCCAAAGTCCAAGGCTATTGCCTGAACCGCTGAGTACAGCCGGAGCCCAGCCCAGCAATTGCCAACGTACAGGGATTCCTCCCACACCAAAGGGGCCACGACCAAAAGCTCTTGCTGCTCTTCAAGTAGCCAGGCAACCCCATTCACTGCCCCACAAACGGTGGGGCTGTCTCTTCCTTTAGCCTCCCAAAGTCCAAGAGTATCTGCCTACACCGCTCAGCAGGCCCGAAGCCCAGCTCAGTATTTTCCAACGTCCAGGGATTCCTCCCACACCAAAGGGGCCACGACCAAAAGCTCTTGCTGCTCTTCAAGTAGCCAGGCAACCCCATTCACAGCCCCACAAGTCTTGGGGCTCTCTCTTTGTATAGCATTCCAAACTAAAATAATATCTGCCTGCCCGGCTGAGTAGGCCCAGAGCCCAGTTCAGCAATTGCCAACGTCCAGGGATTCCTCCCACACCAAAGGGGCCACGACCAAAAGCTCTTGCTGCTCTTCAAGTAGCCAGGCAACCCCATTCACTGCCCCACAAGTCTTGGGGTTCTGTCTTTCTATAGCATCCCAAAGTCAAATTATATGTGCCTGCGCCGCTGAGTAGGCCCAGAGCCCAGGTTAGCAATTGCCAACGTCCAGGGATTCCTCCCACACCAAAGGGGCCACGACCAAAAGCTCTTGCTGCTCTTCAAGTAGACAGGCAATCCCATTCACTGCCCCACAAACGCTGGCGCTGTCTCTTTCTGCAGCCTCCCAAAGTCCAAGAATATCTGCCTGAACCGCTGAGTACAGCCGGAGCCCAGCCCAGCAATTGTCAACGTCCAGGGATTCCTCCCACACCAAAGGGGCCACGACCAAAAGCTCTTGCTGCTCTTCAAGTAGCCAGGCAACCGCATTCACAGACCCACAAACGCTGGCGCTGTCTCTTTCTGCAGCCTCCCAAAGTCCAAGAGTATCTGCCTGCACCGCTCAGCAGGCCCGAAGCGCAGCTCAGCAATTGCCAACGTCCAGGGATTCCTCCCACACCAAAGGGGCCACGACCAAAAGCTCTTGCTACTCTTCAAGTAGCCAGGCAACCCCATTCACTGCCCCACAAACGCTGGCGCTGTCTCTTTCTGCAGCCTCCCAAAGTCCAAGACTATCTGCCTGAACCGCTGAGTACAGCCGGAGCCCAGCTCAGCAATTGCCAACGTCCAGGGATTCCTCCCACACCTATGTTGCCAGGACCAAAAGCTCTTGCTGCTCTTCAAGTAGCCAGGCAACCCCATTCACTGCCCCACAAGTCTTGGGGCTCTCTCTTTCTATAGCATCCCAAAGTCAAATTATATGTGCCTGCGCCGCTGAGAAGGCCCGGAGCCCAGCTCAGTATTTGCCAACGTCCAGGGATTCCTCCCACACCAAAGGGGCCACGACCAAAAGCTCTTGCTGCTCTTCAAGTAGCCAGGCAACCCCATTCACAGACCCAAAAACGCTGGCGCACTCTCTTTCTGCAGCCTCCCAAAGTCCAAGACTTTCTGATTGGTGCGCTCCGTAGGCTCAGAGCCTAGCTCAGCAATTGCCAACGTCCAGGGATTCCTCCCACACCAAAGGGGCCATGACCAAAAGCTCTTGCTGCTCTTCAAGTAGCCAGGCAACCCCATTCACAGCTCCACAAGTCTTGGGGCTCTCTCTTTGTATAGCATCCCAAACTAAAATAATATCTGCCTGCGCGGCTGAGTAGGCCCAGAGCCCAGCTCAGCAATTGCCAACGTCCAGGGATTCCTCCCACACCAAAGGGGCCACGACCAAAAGCTCTTGCTGCTCTTCAAGTAGCCAGGCAACCACATTCACTGCCCCACAAACGCTGGGGCTGTCTCTTTCTGCAGCCTCCCAAAGTCCAAGGCTATTGCCTGAACCGCTGAGTACAGCCGGAGCCCAGCCCAGCAATAGCCAAAGTACAGGGATTCCTGCCACACCAAAGGGGCCACGACCAAAAGCTCTTGCTGCTCTTCAAGTAGCCAGGCAACCCCATTCACTGCCCCACAAGTCTTGGGGTTCTCTCTTTCTATAGCATCCCAAAGTCAAATTATATGTGCCTGCGCCGCTGAGTAGACCCAGAGCCCAGGTTAGCATTTGCCAACGTCCAGGGATTCCTCCCACACCAAAGGGGCCACGACCAAAAGCTCTTGCTGCTCTTCAAGTAGACAGGCAACCCCATTCACTGCCCGACAAACTCTGGTGCTTTCTCTTTCTGCAGCCTCCCAAAGTCCAAGAGTATCTGCCTGCACCGCTCAGCAGGCCCGAAGCCCAGCTCAGTATTTGCCAACGTCCAAGGATTCCTCCCACACCAAAGGGGCCACGACCAAAAGCTCTTGCTGCTCTTCAAGTAGCCAGGCAACCCCATTCACAGCTCCACAAGTCTTGGGGCTCTCTCTTTGTATAGCATCCCAAACTAAAATAATATCTGCCTGCGCGGCTGAGTAGGCCCAGAGCCCAGCTCAGCAATTGCCAACGTCCAGGGATTCCTCCCACACCAAAGGGGCCACGACCAAAAGCTCTTGCTGCTCTTCAAGTAGGCAGGCAACCCCATTCACTGCCCCACAAACGCTGGGGCTGTCTCTTTCTGCAGCCTCCCAAAGTCCAAGGCTATTGCCTGAACCGCTGAGTACAGCCGGAGCCCAGCCCAGCAATAGCCAACGTCCAGGGATTCCTCCCACACCAAAGGGGCCACGACCAAAAGCTCTTGCTGCTCTTCAAGTAGCCAGGGAACCCCATTCACTGTCCCACAAGTCTTGGGGTTCTCTCTTTCTATAGCATCCCAAAGTCAAATTATATGTGCCTGCGCCGCTGAGTAGACCCAGAGCCCAGGTTAGCATTTGCCAATGTCCAGGGATTCCTCCCACACCAAAGGGGCCACGACCAAAAGCTCTTGCTGCTCTTCAAGTAGACAGGCAACCCCATTCATTGCCCCACAAACTCTGGTGCTTTCTCTTTCTGCAGCCTCCCAAAGTCCAAGAGTATCTGCCTGCACCGCTCTGCAGGCCCGAAGCCCAGCTCAGTATTTTCCAACGTCCAGGGATTCCTCCCACACCAAAGGGGCCACGACCAAAAGCTCTTGCTGCTCTTCAAGTAGCCAGGTCACCCCATTCACTGCCCCACAAGTCTTGGGGCTCTGTCTTTCTATAGCATCCCAAAGTCAAATTATATGTGCCTGCGCCGCTGAGTAGGCCCGGAGCCCAGCTCAGCAATTGCCAACGTCCAGGGATTCCTCCCACACCAAAGGGGCCATGACCAAAAGCTCTTGCTACTCTTCAAGTAGCCAGGCAACCACATTCACTGCCCCAAAAACGCTGGGGCTGTCTCTTTCTGCAGCCTCCCAAAGTCCAAGACTATCTGCCTGGGCCGCTGAGTACAGCCGGAGCCCAGCTCAGCAATTGCCAACGTCCAGGGATTCCTCCCACACCAAAGGGGCCATGACCAAAAGCTCTTGCTGCTCTTCAAGTAGCCAGGCAACCCCATTCACACACCCAAAAACGCTGGCGCTCTCTCTTTCTGCAGCCTCCCAAAGTCCAAGACTTTCTGATTGGTGCGCTGTGTAGGCCCAGAGCCCAGCTCAGCAATTGCCAACGTCCAGGGATTCCTCCCACATCAAAGGTGCCATGACCAAAGGCTCTTGCTGCTCTTCAGCTAGCCAGGCAACCCCATTCACAGACCCACAAACGCTGGCGCTGTCTCTTTCTGCAGCCTCCTAAAGTCCAAGACTATCTGCCTGAACCGCTGAGAACAGCCCGAGCCCAGCTCAGCAATTGCCAACGTCCAGGGATTCCTCCCACACCAAAGGGGCCATGACCAAAAGCTCTTGCTGCTCTTCAAGTAGCCAGGAAACCCCATTCACTGCCCCAAAAACGCTGGGGATGTCTCTTTATGCGGCCTCCCAAAGTACAAGAGTATCTGCCTGAACCGCTGAGTACAGCCGGAGCCCAGCTCAGCAATTGCCAACGTCCAGGGATTCCTCCCACACCTATGTTGCCAGGACCAAAAGCTCTTGCTGCTCTTCAAGTAGCCAGGCAACCCCATTCACAGCCCCACAAACGCTGGCGCTGTCTCTTTCTGCAGCCTCCCAAAGTCCAAGAGTATCTGCTTGGTCCGCTGAGTACAGCCGGAGCCCAGCTCAGTATTTGCCAATGTCCAGGGATTCCTCCCACACCTATGTTGCCACGACCAAAAGCTCTTGCTGCTCTTCAAGTAGCCAGGCAACCCCGTTCACAGACCCACAAGACTTGGCGTTCTCTCTTTGTATAGCATCCCAAAGTCAAATTATATGTGCCTGCGCCACTGAGTAGGCCCGGAGCCCAGCTCAGCAATTGCGAAGGTCCAGGGATTCCTCCCACACCAAAGGGGCCACGACCAAAAGCTCCTGCTGCTCTTCAAGTAGCCTGGCAACCGCATTCACTGCCCCACAAACGCTGGCGCTGTCTCTTTCTGCAGCCTCCCAAAGTCCAAGAGTATCTCCTGAACCGCTGAGTACAGCCGGAGCCCAGCTCAGCAATTGCCAACGTCCAGGGATTCCTCCCACACCAAAGGGGCCACGACCAAAAGCTCTTGCTGCTCTTCAAGTAGCCAGGCAACCACATTCACTGCCCCACAAACGCTGGGGCTGTCTCTTTCTGCAGCCTCGCAAAGTCCAACACTATCTGCCATAACCGCTGAGTACAGCCGGAGCCCAGCTCAGCAATTGCCAACGTCCAGGGATTCCTCCCACACCAAAGGGGCCAAGACCAAAAGCTCTTGCTGCTCTTCAAGTAGACAGGCAACTCCACTCACAGCCCCACAAGTCTTGGGGCTCTCTCTTTGTATATCATCCCAAAGTCAGATAATATGTGCCTTTGCCGCTGAGTAGGCCCGGAGCACAGTTCAGCAATTGCCAACGTCCAGGGATTCCTCCCACACCAAAAGGGCCACGACCAAAAGCTCTTGCTGCTCTTCAAGTAGCCAGGCAACCCCATTCACAGCCCCACAAGTCTTGGGGCTCTCTCTTTGTATAGCATTCCAAACTAAAATAATATCTGCCTGCCCGGCTGAGTAGGCCCAGACCCCAGTTCAGCAATTGCCAACGTCCAGGGATTCCTCCCACACCAAAGGGGCCACGACCAAAAGCTCTTGCTGCTCTTCAAGTAGCCAGGCAACCCCATTCACTGCCCCACAAGTCTTGGGGTTCTGTCTTTCTATAGCATCCCAAAGTCAAATTATATGTGCCTGCGCCGCTGAGTAGGCCCAGAGCCCAGGTTAGCAATTGCCAACGTCCAGGGATTCCTCCCACACCAAAGGGGCCACGACCAAAAGCTCTTGCTGCTCTTCAAGTAGACAGGCAATCCCATTCACTGCCCCACAAACGCTGGCGCTGTCTCTTTCTGCAGCCTCCCAAAGTCCAAGAATATCTGCCTGAACCGCTGAGTACAGCCGGAGCCCAGCCCAGCAATTGTCAACGTCCAGGGATTCCTCCCACACCAAAGGGGCCACGACCAAAAGCTCTTGCTGCTCTTCAAGTAGCCAGGCAACCCCATTCACAGACCCACAAACGCTGGCGCTGTCTCTTTCTGCAGCCTCCCAAAGTCCAAGAGTATCTGCCTGCACCGCTCAGCAGGCCCGAAGCGCAGCTCAGCAATTGCCAACGTCCAGGGATTCCTCCCACACCAAAGGGGCCACGACCAAAAGCTCTTGCTACTCTTCAAGTAGCCAGGCAACCCCATTCACTGCCCCACAAACGCTGGCGCTGTCTCTTTCTGCAGCCTCCCAAAGTCCAAGACTATCTGCCTGAACCGCTGAGTACAGCCGGAGCCCAGCTCAGCAATTGCCAACGTCCAGGGATTCCTCCCACACCTATGTTGCCAGGACCAAAAGCTCTTGCTGCTCTTCAAGTAGCCAGGCAACCCCATTCACTGCCCCACAAGTCTTGGGGCTCTCTCTTTCTATAGCATCCCAAAGTCAAATTATATGTGCCTGCGCCGCTGAGAAGGCCCGGAGCCCAGCTCAGTATTTGCCAACGTCCAGGGATTCCTCCCACACCAAAGGGGCCACGACCAAAAGCTCTTGCTGCTCTTCAAGTAGCCAGGCAACCCCATTCACAGACCCAAAAACGCTGGCGCACTCTCTTTCTGCAGCCTCCCAAAGTCCAAGACTTTCTGATTGGTGCGCTCCGTAGGCCCAGAGCCTAGCTCAGCAATTGCCAACGTCCAGGGATTCCTCCCACACCAAAGGGGCCATGACCAAAAGCTCTTGCTGCTCTTCAAGTAGACAGGCAACCCCATTCACAGCTCCACAAGTCTTGGGGCTCTCTCTTTGTATAGCATCCCAAACTAAAATAATATCTGCCTGCGCGGCTGAGTAGGCCCAGAGCCCAGCTCAGCAATTGCCAACGTCCAGGGATTCCTCCCACACCAAAGGGGCCACGACCAAAAGCTCTTGCTGCTCTTCAAGTAGCCAGGCAACCCCATTCACTGCCCCACAAACGCTGGGGCTGTCTCTTTCTGCAGCCTCCCAAAGTCCAAGGCTATTGCCTGAACCGCTGAGTACAGCCGGAGCCCAGCCCAGCAATAGCCAAAGTACAGGGATTCCTGCCACACCAAAGGGGCCACGACCAAAAGCTCTTGCTGCTCTTCAAGTAGCCAGGGAACCCCATTCACTGTCCCACAAGTCTTGGGGTTCTCTCTTTCTATAGCATCCCAAAGTCAAATTATATGTGCCTGCGCCGCTGAGTAGACCCAGAGCCCAGGTTAGCATTTGCCAATGTCCAGGGATTCCTCCCACACCAAAGGGGCCACGACCAAAAGCTCTTGCTGCTCTTCAAGTAGACAGGCAACCCCATTCATTGCCCCACAAACTCTGGTGCTTTCTCTTTCTGCACCCTCCCAAAGTCCAAGAGTATCTGCCTGCACCGCTCTGCAGGCCCGAAGCCCAGCTCAGTATTTTCCAACGTCCAGGGATTCCTCCCACACCAAAGGGGCCACGACCAAAAGCTCTTGCTGCTCTTCAAGTAGCCAGGTCACCCCATTCACTGCCCCACAAGTCTTGGGGCTCTGTCTTTCTATAGCATCCCAAAGTCAAATTATATGTGCCTGCGCCGCTGAGTAGGCCCGGAGCCCAGCTCAGCAATTGCCAACGTCCAGGGATTCCTCCCACACCAAAGGGGCCATGACCAAAAGCTCTTGCTACTCTTCAAGTAGCCAGGCAACCACATTCACTGCCCCAAAAACGCTGGCGCTGTCTCTTTCTGCAGCCTCCCAAAGTCCAAGACTATCTGCCTGGGCCGCTGAGTACAGCCGGAGCCCAGCTCAGCAATT
Organism: Platalea minor; assembly: GCA_037975005.1. Lineage (NCBI taxonomy): Eukaryota > Metazoa > Chordata > Aves > Pelecaniformes > Threskiornithidae > Platalea > Platalea minor. Next base: position 220,410 of record JBBPFK010000072.1, read on the forward strand.
GCCAACGTCCAGGGATTCCTCCCACACCAAAGGGGCCATGACCAAAAGCTCTTGCTGCTCTTCAAGTAGCCAGGCAACCCCATTCACACACCCAAAAACGCTGGCGCTCTCTCTTTCTGCAGCCTCCCAAAGTCCAAGACTTTCTGATTGGTGCGCTGTGTAGGCCCAGAGCCCAGCTCAGCAATTGCCAACGTCCAGGGATTCCTCCCACATCAAAGGTGCCATGACCAAAGGCTCTTGCTGCTCTTCAGCTAGCCAGGCAACCCCATTCACAGACCCACAAACGCTGGCGCTGTCTCTTTCTGCAGCCTCCTAAAGTCCAAGACTATCTGCCTGAACCGCTGAGAACAGCCCGAGCCCAGCTCAGCAATTGCCAACGTCCAGGGATTCCTCCCACACCAAAGGGGCCATGACCAAAAGCTCTTGCTGCTCTTCAAGTAGCCAGGAAACCCCATTCACTGCCCCAAAAACGCTGGGGATGTCTCTTTATGCGGCCTCCCAAAGTACAAGAGTATCTGCCTGAACCGCTGAGTACAGCCGGAGCCCAGCTCAGCAATTGCCAACGTCCAGGGATTCCTCCCACACCTATGTTGCCAGGACCAAAAGCTCTTGCTGCTCTTCAAGTAGCCAGGCAACCCCATTCACTGCCCCACAAGTCTTGGGGCTCTCTCTTTCTATAGCATCCCAAAGTCAAATTATATGTGTCTGCGCCGCTGAGTAGGCCCAAAGCCCAGCTCAGCAATTGCGAACGTCCAGGGATTCCTCCCACACCACAGAGGGCACGAACAAAAGCTCTTGCTGCTCTTCAAGTAGCCAGGCAACCCCATTCACTGCCCCACAAACGCTGGTGCTGTCTCTTTCTGCAGCCTCCCAAAGTCCACGACTATCTGCCTGGGCTGCTGAGTACAGCCGGAGCCCAGCTCAGCAATTGTGAACGTCCAGGGATTCCTCCCACACCAAAGGGGCCACGACCAAAAGCTCTTGCTGCTCTTCACGTAGCCAGGCAATCCCATTCACTGCCTCACAAACGCTGGGGCTGTCTCTTTCTGCAGCCTCCCAGAGTCCAAGGCTATTGCCTGAACCGCTGAGTACAACCGGAGCCCAGCCCAGCAACAGCCAACGTACACGGATTCCTCCCACACCAAAGGGGCCACGACCAAAAGCTCTTGCTGCTCTTCAAGTAGCCAGGCAACCCCATTCACTGCCCCACAAACGCTGTGGCTGTCTCTTTCTGCAGCCTCCCAAAGTCCAAGACTATCTGCCTGCACGGCTCAGTAGGCCCGAAGCCCAGCTCAGTATTTTCCAACGTCCAGGGATTCCTCCCACACCAAAGGGGCCACGACCAAAAGCTCTTGCTACTCTTCAAGTAGCCAGGCAACCCCATTCACTGCCCCACAAACGCTGGCGCTGTCTCTTTCTGCAGCCTCCCAAAGTCCAAGACTATCTGCCTGGGCCGCTGAGTAAAGCCGGAGCCCAGCTCAGCAATTGCCAACGTCCAGGGATTCCTCCCACACCAAAGGGGCCACGACCAAAAGCTCTTGCTGCTCTTCAAGTAGCCAGGCAACCCCATTCACTGCCCCACAAGTCTTGGGGTTCTCTCTTTCTATAGCATCCCAAAGTCAAATTATATGTGCCTGCGCCGCTGAGAAGGCCCGGAGCCCAGCTCAGTATTTGCCAACGTCCAGGGATTCCTCCCACACCAAAGGGGCCACGACCAAAAGCTCTTGCTGCTCTTCAAGTAGCCAGGCAACCCCATTCACAGACCCAAAAACGCTGGCGCTGTCTCTTTCTGCAGCCTCCCAAAGTCCAAGTCTTTCTGATTGGTGCACTGTGTAGGCCCAGAGCCCAGCTCAGCAATTGCCAACGTCCAGGGATTCCTCCCACACCAAAAGGGCCACGACCAAAAGCTCTTGCTGCTCTTCAAGTAGCCAGGCAACCCCATTCACAGCTCCACAAGTCTTGGGGCTCTCTCTTTGTATAGCATCCCAAACTAAAATAATATCTGCCTGCGCGGCTGAGTAGGCCCAGAGCCCAGCTCAGCAATTGCCAACGTCCAGGGATTCCTCCCACAACAAAGGGGCCACGACCAAAAGCTCTTGCTGCTCTTCAAGTAGCCAGACAACCACATTCACTGCCCCACAAACGCTGCGGCTGTCTCTTTCTGCAGCCTCCCAAAGTCCAAGGCTATTGCCTGAACCGCTGAGTACAGCCGGAGCCCAGCCCAGCAATAGCCAACGTACAGGGATTCCTCCCACACCAAAGGGGCCACGACCAAAAGCTCTTGCTGCTCTTCAAGTAGCCAGGCAACCCCATTCACTGCCCCACAAGTCTTGGGGTTCTCTCTTTCTATAGCATCCCAAAGTCAAATTATATGTGCCTGCGCCGCTGAGTAGGCCTGGAGCCCAGCTCAGCAATTGCGAACGTCCAGGGATTCCTCCCACACCAAAGGGGCCACGACCAAAAGCTCTTGCTGCTCTTCAAGTAGACAGGCAACCCCATTCACTGCCCCACAAACTCTGGTGCTTTCTCTTTCTGCAGCCTCCCAAAGTCCAAGAGTATCTGCCTGCACCGCTCAGCAGGCCCGAAGCCCAGCTCAGTATTTTCCAACGTCCAGGGATTCCTCCCACACCAAAGGGGCCACGACCAAAAGCTCTTGCTGCTCTTCAAGTAGCCAGGCAACCCCATTCACTGCCCCACAAGTCTTGGGGCTCTGTCTTTCTATAGCATCCCAAAGTCAAATTATATGTGCCTGCGCCGCTGAGTAGGCCCGGAGCCCAGCTCAGCAATTGCGAACGTCCAGGGATTCCTCCCACACCAAAGGGGCCATGACCAAAAGCTCTTGCTACTCTTCAAGTAGCCAGGCAACCCCATTCACTGCCCCACAAACGCTGGTGCTGTCTCTTTCTGCAGCCTCCCAAAGTCCAAGACTATCTGCCTGAACCGCTGAGAACAGCCCGAGCCCAGCTCAGCAATTGCGAATGTCCAGGGATTCCTCCCACACCAAAGGGGCCATGACCAAAAGCTCTTGCTGCTCTTCAAGTAGCCAGGCAACCGCATTCACAGACCCACAAGACTTGGCGCTGTCTCTTTCTGTAACCTCCCAAAGTCCAAGGCTATTGCCTGAACCGCTGAGTACAGCCGGAGCCCAGCTCAGCAATTGCCAACGTCCAGGGATTCCTCCCACACCAAAGGGGCCACGACCAAAAGCTCTTGCTGCTCTTCAACTAGCCAGGCAACCCCATTCACAGCCCCACAAACGCTGGTTCTGTCTCTTTCTGCAGCCTCCCATAGTCCAAGAGTATCTGCCTGACCCGCTGAGTATAGCCGGAGCCCAGCTCAGCAATTGCCAACGTCCAGGGATTCCTCCCACACCAAAGGGGCCACGACCAAAAGCTCTTGCTGCTCTTCAAGTAGCCAGGCAACCCCATTCACTGCCCCACAAGTCTTGGGGCTCTCTCTTTCTATAGCATCCCAAAGTCAAATTATATGTGCCTGCGCTGCTGAGTAGGCCCGGAGCCAAGCTCAGCAATTGCCAACGTCCAGGGATTCCTCCCACACCTATGTTGCCATGACCAAAAGCTCTTGCTGCTCTTCAAGTAGCCAGGCAACCCCATTCACTGCCCCACAAACGCTGGGGCTGTCTCTTTCTGCAGCCTCCCAAAGTCCAAGGCTATTGCCTGAACCGCTGAGTACAGCCGGAGCCCAGCCCAGCAATAGCCAACGTCCAGGGATTCCTCCCACACCAAAGGGGCCACGACCAAAAGCTCTTGCTGCTCTTCAAGTAGCCAGGCAACCCCATTCACTGCCCCACAAGTCTTGGGGCTCTCTCTTTCTATAGCATCCCAAAGTCAAATTATATGTGCCTGCGCCGCTGAGTAGGCCAAAAGCCCAGCTCAGCAATTACGAACGTCCAGGGATTCCTCCCACACCAAAGGGGCCATGACCAAAAGCTCTTGCTACTCTTAAAGTAGCCAGGCAACCCCATTCACTGCCCCACAAACGCTGGCGCTGTCTCTTTCTGCAGCCTCCCAAAGTCCAAGACTATCTGCCTGGGCCGCTGAGTACAGCCAGAGCCCAGCTCAGCAATTGCCAAAGTCCAGGGATTCCTCCCACACCAAAGGGGCCACGACCAAAAGCTCTTGCTGCTCTTCAAGTAGCCAGGCAACCCCATTCACAGCCCCACAAGTCTTGGGGCTCTCTCTTTGTATATCATCCCAAAGTCAAATAATATGTGCCTGGGCCGCTGAGTACAGCCGGAGCCCAGCCCAGCAATTGCCAACGTCCAGGGATTCCTCCCAAACCAAAGGGGCCACGATCAAAAGCTCTTGCTGCTCTTCAAGTAGCCAGGCAACCCCATTCACTGCCCCACAAACGCTGGCGCTGTCTCTTTCTGCAGCCTCCCAAAGTCCAAGACTATCTGCCTGGGCCGCTGAGTACAGCCGGAGCCAGCTTAGCAGGTGTGAACATCCAGGGATTCCTCCCAAACCAAAGGGGCCACGACCAAAAGCTCTTGCTGCTCTTCAAGTAGCCAGGCAACGCCATTCACTGCCCCACAAACGCTGGGGCTGTCTCTTTCTGCAGCCTCGCAAAGTCCAAGAATATCTGCCTTTACCGCTGAGGACAGCCGGAGCCCAGCTCAGCAATTGCCAACGTCCAGGGATTCCTCCCACACCAAAGGGGCCACGACCAAAAGCTCTTGCTGCTCTTCAAGTAGCAAGGCAACCCCATTCACTGCCCCACAAGTCTTGGGGCTCTCTCTTTGTATATCTTCCCAAAGTCCAAGAGTATCTCCTTGGGCCGCTGAGTACAGCCAGAGCCCAGCTCAGCAATTGCCAACGTCCAGGGATTCCTCCCACACCAAAGGGGCCACGACCAAAAGCTCTTGCTGCTCTTCAAGTAGCTAGGCAACCCCATTCACTGCCCCACAAGTCTTGGGGTTCTCTCTTTCTTTAGCATCCCAAAGTCAAATTATATGTGCCTGCTCCGCGGAGTAGGCCCGGAGCCCAGATCAGCAATTGCCAACGACCAGGGATTCCTCCCACACCAAAGGGGCCAAGACCAAAAGCTCTTGCTGCTCTTCAAGTAGCCAGGCAACCCCACTCACAGCCCCACAAGTCTTGGGGCTCTCTCTTTGTATATCATCCCAAAGTCAGATAATATGTGCCTTTGCCGCTGAGTACAGCTGGAGCCCAGTTCAGCAATTGCCAACGTCCAGGGATTCCTCCCACACCAAAAGGGCCACGACCAAAAGCTCTTGCTGCTCTTCAAGTAGACACGCAACCCCATTCACAGCTCCACAAGTCTTGGAGCTCTCTCTTTGTATAGCATCCCAAACTAAAATAATATCTGCCTACGTGGCTGAGTAGGCCCAGAGCCCAGCTCAGCAATTGCCAACGTCCAGGGATTCCTCCCACACCAAAGGGGCCACGACCAAAAGCTCTTGCTGCTCTTCAAGTAGCCAGGCAACCCCATTCACTGCCCCACAAACGCTGGGGCTGTCTCTTTCTGCAGCCTCCCAAAGTCCAAGGCTATTGCCTGAACCGCTGAGTACAGCCGGAGCCCAGCCCAGCAATAGCCAACGTCCAGGGATTCCTCCCACACCAAAGGGGCCACGACCAAAAGCTCTTGCTGCTCTTCAAGTAGCCAGGCAACCCCATTCACTGCCCCACAAACGCTGGCGCTGTCTCTTTCTGCAGCCTCCCAAAGTCCAAGAGTATCTGCCTGACCCGCTGAGTACAGCCGGAGCCCAGCTCAGTATTTGCCAATGTCCAGGGATTCCTCCCACACCTATGTTGCCACGACAAAAAGCTCTTGCTGCTCTTCACGTAGCCAGGCAACCCCATTCACAGCCCCACAAGACTTGGCGTTCTCTCTTTGTATATCATCCCAAAGTCCAAGAGTATCTCCTTGGGCCGCTGAGTACAGCCAGAGCCCAGCTCAGCAATTGCCAATGTCCAGGGATTCCTCCCACACCAAAGGGGCCACGACCAAAAGCTCCTGCTGCTCTTCAAGTAGCCAGGCAACCCCATTCACTGCCCCACAAACGCTGGCGCTGCCTCTTTCTGCAGCCTCCCAAAGTCCAAGAGTATCTCCTGAAACACTGAGTACAGCCGGAGCCAAGCTCAGCAATTGCCAACGTCCAGGGATTCCTCCCACACCAAAGGGGCCATGACCAAAAGCTCCTGCTGCTCTTCAAGTAGACAGGCAACCCCATTCACTGCCCCACAAATGCTGGCGCTTTCTCTTTCTGCAGCCTCCCAAAGTCCAAGACTATCTGCCTGGGCCGCTGAGTACAGCCGGAGCCCAGCTCAGTAATTGCCAACGTCCAGGGATTCCTCCCACACCTATGTTGCCACGACCAAAAGCTCTTGCTGCTCTTCAAGTAGCCAGGCAACCCCATTCACTGCCCCACAAACGCTGGCGCTGTCTATTTTTGCAGCCTCCCAAAGTCCAAAGCTATTGCCTGAACCGCTGAGTACAGCCGGCGCCCAGCCCAGCAATTGTCAACGTCCAGGGATTCCTCCCACACCAAAGGGGCCACGACCAAAAGCTCTTGCTGCTCTTCAAGTAGCCAGGCAACCCCATTCACAGCCCCACAAGCTCTGGTGCTTTCTCTTTCTGCAGCCTCCCAAAGTCCAAGAGTATCTGCCTGCACGACTCAGCAGGCCCGAAGCCCAGCTCAGTATTTTCCAACGTCCAGGGATTCCTCCCACACCAAAGGGGCCACGACTAAAAGCTCTTGCTGCTCTTCAAGTAGCCAGGCAACCCCATTCACAGCCCCACAAGTCTTGGGGCTCTCTCTTTCTATAGCATCCCAAAGTCAAATTATATGTGCCTGCGCCGCTGAGTAGGCCAAAAGCCCAGCTCAGCAATTGCGAACGTCCAGGGATTCCTCCCACACCAAAGGGGCCATGACCAAAAGCTCTTGCTACTCTTAAAGTAGCCAGGCAACCCCATTCACTGCCCCACAAACGCTGGCGCTGTCTCTTTCTGCAGCCTCCCAAAGTCCAAGACTATCTGCCTGGGCCGCTGAGTACAGCCAGAGCCCAGCTCAGCAATTGCCAACGTCCAGGGATTCCTCCCACACCAAAGGGGCCACGACCAAAAGCTCTTGCTGCTCTTCAAGTAGCCAGGCAACCCCATTCACAGACCCAAAAGTCTTGGGGCTCTCTCTTTGTATATCATCCCAAAGTCAAATAATATGTGCCTGGGCCGCTGAGTACAGCCGGAGCCCAGCCCAGCAATTGCCAACGTCCAGGGATTCCTCCCAAACCAAAGGGGCCACGATCAAAAGCTCTTGCTGCTCTTCAAGTAGCCAGGCAACCCCATTCACTGCCCCACAAACGCTGGCGCTGTCTCTTTCTGCAGCCTCCCAAAGTCCAAGACTATCTGCCTGGGCCGCTGAGTACAGCCGGAGCCAGCTTAGCAGGTGTGAACATCCAGGGATTCCTCCCAAACCAAAGGGGCCACGACCAAAAGCTCTTGCTGCTCTTCAAGTAGCTAGGCAACCCCATTCACTGCCCCACAAGTCTTGGGGTTCTCTCTTTCTATAGCATCCCAAAGTCAAATTATATGTGCCTGCTCCGCGGAGTAGGCCCGGAGCCCAGATCAGCAATTGCCAACGACCAGGGATTCCTCCCACACCAAAGGCGCCAAGACCAAAAGCTCTTGCTGCTCTTCAAGTAGCCAGGCAACCCCACTCACAGCCCCACAAGTCTTGGGGCTCTCTCTTTGTATAGCATCCCAAACTAATATAATATCTGCCTACGCGGCTGAGTAGGCCCAGAGCCCAGCTCAGCATTTGCCAACGTCCAGGGATTCCTCCCACACCAAAGGGGCCACGACCAAAAGCTCTTGCTGCTCTTCAAGTAGCCAGGCAACCCCGTTCACAGACGCACAAGACTTGGCGTTCTCTCTTTGTATAGCATCCCAAAGTCAAATTATATGTGCCTGCGCCGCTGAGTATGCCCGGAGCCCAGCTCAGCAATTGCCAACGTCCAGGGATTCCTCCCACACCAAAGGGGCCACGACCAAAAGCTCCTACTGCTCTTCAAGTAGCCAGGCAACCCCATTCACTGCCCCACAAATGCTGGCGCTGTCTCTTTCTGCAGCCTCCCAAAGTCCAAGACTATCTGCCTGGGCCGCTGAGTACAGCCGGAGCCCAGCTCAGTAATTGCCAACGTCCAGGGATTCCTCCCACACCAAAGGGGCCATGACCAAAAGCTCTTGCTGCTCTTCAAGTAGCCAGGCAACCCCATTCACTGCCCCACAAGTCTTGGGGCTCTCTCTTTCTATAGCATCCCAAAGTCAAATTATATGTGCCTGCGCCGCTGAGTAGGCCCGGAGCCCAGCTCAGCAATTGCGAACGTCCAGGGATTCCTCCCACACCAAAGGGGCCATGACCAAAAGCTCTTGCTGCTCTTCAAGTAGCCAGGCAACCCCATTCACTGCCCCACAAGTCTTGGGGTTCTCTCTTTCTATAGCATCCCAAAGTCAAATTATATGTGCCTGCGCCGCTGAGTAGGCCCAGAGCCCAGGTTAGCATTTGCCAACGTCCAGGGATTCCTCCCACACCAAAGGGGCCACGACCAAAAGCTCTTGCTGCTCTTCAAGTAGCCAGGCAACCCCATTCACTGCCCCACAAGTCTTGGGGTTCTCTCTTTCTATAGCATCCCAAAGTCAAATTATATGTGCCTGCGCCGCTGAGTAGGCCCAGAGCCCAGGTTAGCATTTGCCAACGTCCAGGGATTCCTCCCACACCAAAGGGGCCATGACCAAAAGCTCTTGCTACTCTTCAAGTAGCCAGGCAACCCCATTCACTGCCCCACAAACGCTGGTGCTGTCTCTTTCTGCAGCCTCCCAAAGTCCAAGACTATCTGCCTGGGCCGCTGAGTACAGCCGGAGCCCAGCTCAGCAATTGCCAACGTCCAGGGATTCCTCCCACACCAAAGGGGCCACGACCAAAAGCTCTTGCTGCTCTTCAAGTAGCCAGGCAACCCCATTCACTGCCCCACAAACGCTGTGGCTGTCTCTTTCTGCAGCCTCCCAAAGTCCAAGACTATCTGCCTGCACGGCTCAGTAGGCCCGAAGCCCAGCTCAGTATTTTCCAACGTCCAGGGATTCCTCCCACACCAAAGGGGCCACGACCAAAAGCTCTTGCTGCTCTTCAAGTAGACAGGCAACCCCATTCACTGCCCCACAAACGCTGGGGCTGTCTCTTTCTGCAGCCTCCCAAAGTCCAAGACTATCTGCCTGGGCCGCTGAGTACAGCCGGAGCCCAGCTCAGCAATTGCGAATGTCCAGGGATTCCTCCCACACCAAAGGGGCCATGACCAAAAGCTCTTGCAGCTCTTCAAGTAGCCAGGCAACCCCATTCACTGCCCCACAAGTCTTGGGGCTCTGTCTTTCTATAGCATCCCAAAGTCAAATTATATGTGCCTGCGCCGCTGAGAAGGCCCGGAGCCCAGCTCAGTATTTGCCAACGTCCAGGGATTCCTCCCACACCAAAGGGGCCACGACCAAAAGCTCTTGCTGCTCTTCAAGTAGCCAGGCAACCCCATTCAGAGACCCAAAAACGCTGGCGCTCTCTCTTTCTGCAGCCTCCCAAAGTCCAACACTTTCTGATTGGTGCGCTGTGTAGGCGCAGAGCCCAGCTCAGCAATTGCCAACGTCCAGGAATTCCTCCCACATCAAAGGTGCCATGACCAAAGGCTCTTGCTGCTCTTCAGCTAGCCAGGCAACCCCATTCACAGACCCACAAACGCTGGCGCTGTCTCTTTCTGCAGCCTCCTAAAGTCCAAGACTATCTGCCTGAACCGCTGAGTACAGCCGGAGCCCAGCCCAGCAATAGCCAACGTACAGGGATTCCTCCCACACCAAAGGGGCCACGACCAAAAGCTCTTGCTGCTCTTCAAGTAGCCAGGCAACCCCATTCACTGCCCCACAAACTCTGGTGCTTTCTCTTTCTGCAGCCTCCCAAAGTCTAAGAGTATCTGCCTGCACCGCTCAGCAGGCCCGAAGCCCAGCTCAGTATTTTCCAACGTCCAGGGATTCCTCCCACATCAAAGGGGCCACGACCAAAAGCTCTTGCTGCTCTTCAAGTAGCCAGGCAACCCCATTCACTGCCCCACAAGTCTTGGGGCTCTGTCTTTCTATAGCATCCCAAAGTCAAATTATATGTGCCTGCGCCGCTGAGTAGGCCCGGAGCCCAGCTCAGCAATTGCGAACGTCCAGGGATTCCTCCCACACCAAAGGGGCCACGACCAAAAGCTCTTGCTACTCTTCAAGTAGCCAGGCAACCCCATTCACTGCCCCACAAACGCTGGCGCTGTCTCTTTCTGCAGCCTCCCAAAGTCCAAGACTATCTGCCTGGGCCGCTGAGTACAGCCGGAGCCCAGCTCAGTAATTGCCAACGTCCAGGGATTCCTCCCACACCAAAGGGGCCATGACCAAAAGCTCTTGCTGCTCTTCAAGTAGACAGGCAACCCCATTCACTGCCCCACAAACGCTGTGGCTGTCTCTTTCTGCAGCCTCCCAAAGTCCAAGAGTATCTCCTGAACCGCTGAGTACAGCCGGAGCCCAGCTCAGCAATTGCCAACGTCCAGGGATTCCTCCCACACCAAAGGGGCCACGACCAAAAGCTCTTGCTGCTCTTCAAGTAGCCAGGCAACCCCATTCACTGCCCCACAAGTCTTGGCGTTCTCTCTTTCTATAGCATCCCAAAGTCAAATTATATGTGCCTGCGCTGCTGAGTAGGCCCGCAGCCCAGCTCAGCAATTGCCAACGTCCAGGGATTCCTCCCACACCAAAGGGGCCACGACCAAAAGCTCTTGCTGCTCTTCAAGTAGCAAGGCAACCCCATTCACTGCCCCACAAGTCTTGGGGCTCTCTCTTTGTATATCTTCCCAAAGTCCAAGAGTATCTCCTTGGGCCGCTGAGTACAGCCAGAGCCCAGCTCAGCAATTGCCAACGTCCAGGGATTCCTCCCACACCAAAGGGGCCACGACCAAAAGCTCTTGCTGCTCTTCAAGTAGCTAGGCAACCCCATTCACTGCCCCACAAGTCTTGGGGTTCTCTCTTTCTTTAGCATCCCAAAGTCAAATTATATGTGCCTGCTCCGCGGAGTAGGCCCGGAGCCCAGATCAGCAATTGCCAACGACCAGGGATTCCTCCCACACCAAAGGGGCCAAGACCAAAAGCTCTTGCTGCTCTTCAAGTAGCCAGGCAACCGCATTCACTGCCCCACAAACGCTGGTGCTCTCTCTTTCTGCAGCCTCCCAAAGTCCAAGAGTATCTCCTGAACCGCTGAGTACAGCCGGAGCCCAGCTCAGCAATAGCCAACGTCCAGGGATTCCTCCCACACCTATGTTGCCACAACCAAAAGCTCTTGCTGCTCTTCAAGTAGCCAGGCAACCCCATTCACTGCCCCACAAGTCTTGGGGTTCTCTCTTTCTATAGCATCCCAAAGTCAAATTATATGTGCCTGCGCCGCTGAGTAGGCCCGGAGCCCAGCTCAGCAATTGCCAACATCCAGGGATTCCTCCGACACCAAAAGGGCCATGACCAAAAGCTCTTGCTGCTCTTCAAGTAGCCAGGCAACCCCATTCACTGCCCCACAAGTCTTGGCGTTCTCTCTTTGTGTAGCATCCCAAACTCAAATTATATGTGCCTGCGCTGCTGAGTAGGCCCGGAGCCCAGCTCAGCAATTGCCAACGTCCAGGGATTTCTCCCACACCAAAGGGGCCATGACCAAAAGCTCCTGCTGCTCTTTAAGTAGCCAGGCAACCCCATTCACTGCCCCACAAATGCTGGCGCTGTCTCTTTCTGCAGCCTCCCAAAGTCCAAGACTATCTGCCTTGGCCGCTGAGTACAGCCGGAGCCCAGCTCAGTATTTGCCAACGTCCAGGGATTCCTCCCACACCTATGTTGCCACGACCAAAAGCTCTGGCTGCTCTTCAAGTAGCCAGGCAACCCCATTCACTGCCCCACAAACGCTGGCGCTGTCTCTTTCTGCAGCCTCCCAAAGTCCAAGGCTATTGCCTGGGCCGCTGAGTACAGCCGGAGCCCAGCTCAGCAATTGCCAACGTCCAGGGATTCCTCCCACATCAAAGGGGCCACGAACAAAAGCTCTTGCTGCTCTTCAAGTAGCCAGGCAACCCCATTCACTGCCCCACAAACTCTGGTGCTTTCTCTTCCTGCAGCCTCCCAAAGTCCAAGAGTATCTGCCTGCACCGCTCAGCAGGCCCGAAGCCCAGCTCAGTATTTTCCAACGTCCAGGGATTCCTCCCACACCAAAGGGGCCACGACCAAAAGCTCTTGCTACTCTTCAAGTAGCCAGGCAACCCCATTCACTGCCCCACAAACGCTGGCGCTGTCTCTTTCTGCAGCCTCCCAAAGTCCAAGACTATCTGCCTGGGCCGCTGAGTACAGCCGGAGCCCAGCTCAGCAATTGCCAACGTCCAGGGATTCCTCCCACACCAAAGGGGCCACGACAAAAAGCTCTTGCTGCTCTTCAAGTAGCCAGGCAACCGCATTCACAGACCCACAAACGCTGTCGCTGTCTCTTTCTGCTGCCTCCCAAAGTCCAAGACTATCTGCCTGGGCCGCTGAGTACAGCCGGAGCCCAGCCCAGCAATTGTCAACGTCCAGGGATTCCTCCCACACCAAAGGGGCCACGACCAAAAGCTCTTGCTGCTCTTCAAGTAGCCAGGCAACCCCACTCACTGCCCCACAAGTCTTGGGGTTCTCTCTTTCTATAGCATCCCAAAGTCAAATTATATGTGACTGCGCTGCTGAGTAGGCCCGGAGCCCAGCTCAGCAATTGCCAACGTCCAGGGATTCCTCCCACACCAAAGGGGCTATGACCAAAAGATCCTGCTGCTCTTCAAGTAGCCAGGCAACCCCATTCACTGCCCCACAAATGCTGGCGCTGTCTCTTTCTGCAGCCTCCCAAAGTCCAAGATTATCTGCCTCGGCCGCTGAGTACAGCTGGAGCCCAGCTCAGCAATTGCCAACGTCCAGGGATTCCTCCCACACCAAAGGGGCCATGACCAAAAGCTCTTGCTGCTCTTCAAGTAGCCAGGCAACCCCATTCACTGCCCCACAAACGCTGGTGCTGTCTCTTTCTGCAGCCTCCCAAAGTCCAAGAGTATCTCCTGAACCGCTGAGTACAGCCGGAGCCCAGCTCAGCAATTGCCAACGGCCAGGGATTCCTCCCACACCAAAGGGGCCACGACCAAAAGCTCTTGCTGCTCTTCAAGTAGCCAGGCAACCCCATTCACTGCCCCACAAGTCTTGGGGTTCTCTCTTTCTATAGCATCCCAAAGTCAAATTATATGTGCCTGCGCTGCTGAGTAGGCCCGGAGCCCAGCTCAGCAATTGCGAATGTCCAGGGATTCCTCCCACACCAAAAGGGCCACGACCAAAAGCTCTTGCTGCTTTTCAAGTAGCCAGGCAACTCCATTCACTGCCCCACAAGTCTTGGCGTTCTCTCTTTGTATAGCATCCCAAAGTAAAATAATATCTGCCTGCGCCGCTGAGTAGGCCCGGAGCCCAGCTCAGCAATTGCCAACGTCCAGGGATTCCTCCCACACCAAAGGGGCCATGACCAAAAGCTCTTGCTGCTCTTCAAGTAGCCAGGAAACCCCATTCACTGCCGCACAAACGCTGGCGCTGTCTCTTTCTGCAGCCTCCCAAAGTCCAAGACTATCTGCCTGGGCCGCTGAGTACAGCCGGAGCCCAGCTCAGCAATTGTCAACGTCCAGGGATTCCTCCCACACCAAAGGGGCCACGACCAAAAGCTCTTGCTGCTCTTCAAGTAGCCAGGCAACCGCATTCACAGACCCACAAACGCTGTCGCTGTCTCTTTCTGCTGCCTCCCAAAGTCCAAGACTATCTGCCTGGGCCGCTGAGTACAGCCGGAGCCCAGCCCAGCAATTGTCAACGTCCAGGGATTCCTCCCACACCAAAGGGGCCACGACCAAAAGCTCTTGCTGCTCTTCAAGTAGCCAGGCAACCCCACTCACTGCCCCACAAGTCTTGGGGTTCTCTCTTTCTATAGCATCCCAAAGTCAAATTATATGTGACTGCGCTGCTGAGTAGGCCCGGAGCCCAGCTCAGCAATTGCCAACGTCCAGGGATTCCTCCCACACCAAAGGGGCTATGACCAAAAGATCCTGCTGCTCTTCAAGTAGCCAGGCAACCCCATTCACTGCCCCACAAATGCTGGCGCTGTCTCTTTCTGCAGCCTCCCAAAGTCCAAGATTATCTGCCTCGGCCGCTGAGTACAGCTGGAGCCCAGCTCAGCAATTGCCAACGTCCAGGGATTCCTCCCACACCAAAGGGGCCATGACCAAAAGCTCTTGCTGCTCTTCAAGTAGCCAGGCAACCCCATTCACTGCCCCACAAACGCTGGTGCTGTCTCTTTCTGCAGCCTCCCAAAGTCCAAGAGTATCTCCTGAACCGCTGAATACAGCCGGAGCCCAGCTCAGCAATTGCCAACGGCCAGGGATTCCTCCCACACCAAAGGGGCCACGACCAAAAGCTCTTGCTGCTCTTCAAGTAGCCAGGCAACCCCATTCACAGACCCAAAAGTCTTGGGGCTCTCTCTTTGTATATCATCCCAAAGTCAAATAATATGTGCCTGGGCCGCTGAGTACAGCCGGAGCCCAGCCCAGCAATTGCCAACGTCCAGGGATTCCTCCCAAACCAAAGGGGCCACGATCAAAAGCTCTTGCTGCTCTTCAAGTAGCCAGGCAACCCCATTCACTGCCCCACAAACGCTGGCGCTGTCTCTTTCTGCAGCCTCCCAAAGTCCAAGACTATCTGCCTGGGCCGCTGAGTACAGCCGGAGCCAGCTTAGCAGGTGTGAACATCCAGGGATTCCTCCCAAACCAAAGGGGCCACGACCAAAAGCTCTTGCTGCTCTTCAAGTAGCTAGGCAACCCCATTCACTGCCCCACAAGTCTTGGGGTTCTCTCTTTCTATAGCATCCCAAAGTCAAATTATATGTGCCTGCTCCGCGGAGTAGGCCCGGAGCCCAGATCAGCAATTGCCAACGACCAGGGATTCCTCCCACACCAAAGGGGCCAAGACCAAAAGCTCTTGCTGCTCTTCAAGTAGCCAGGCAACCCCACTCACAGCCCCACAAGTCTTGGGGCTCTCTCTTTGTATAGCATCCCAAACTAATATAATATCTGCCTACGCGGCTGAGTAGGCCCAGAGCCCAGCTCAGCATTTGCCAACGTCCAGGGATTCCTCCCACACCAAAGGGGCCACGACCAAAAGCTCTTGCTGCTCTTCAAGTAGCCAGGCAACCCCGTTCACAGACGCACAAGACTTGGCGTTCTCTCTTTGTATAGCATCCCAAAGTCAAATTATATGTGCCTGCGCCGCTGAGTATGCCCGGAGCCCAGCTCAGCAATTGCCAACGTCCAGGGATTCCTCCCACACCAAAGGGGCCACGACCAAAAGCTCCTACTGCTCTTCAAGTAGCCAGGCAACCCCATTCACTGCCCCACAAATGCTGGCGCTGTCTCTTTCTGCAGCCTCCCAAAGTCCAAGACTATCTGCCTGGGCCGCTGAGTACAGCCGGAGCCCAGCTCAGTAATTGCCAACGTCCAGGGATTCCTCCCACACCAAAGGGGCCATGACCAAAAGCTCTTGCTGCTCTTCAAGTAGCCAGGCAACCCCATTCACTGCCCCACAAGTCTTGGGGCTCTCTCTTTCTATAGCATCCCAAAGTCAAATTATATGTGCCTGCGCCGCTGAGTAGGCCCGGAGCCCAGCTCAGCAATTGCGAACGTCCAGGGATTCCTCCCACACCAAAGGGGCCATGACCAAAAGCTCTTGCTGCTCTTCAAGTAGCCAGGCAACCCCATTCACTGCCCCACAAGTCTTGGGGTTCTCTCTTTCTATAGCATCCCAAAGTCAAATTATATGTGCCTGCGCCGCTGAGTAGGCCCAGAGCCCAGGTTAGCATTTGCCAACGTCCAGGGATTCCTCCCACACCAAAGGGGCCACGACCAAAAGCTCTTGCTGCTCTTCAAGTAGCCAGGCAACCCCATTCACTGCCCCACAAGTCTTGGGGTTCTCTCTTTCTATAGCATCCCAAAGTCAAATTATATGTGCCTGCGCCGCTGAGTAGGCCCAGAGCCCAGGTTAGCATTTGCCAACGTCCAGGGATTCCTCCCACACCAAAGGGGCCACGACCAAAAGCTCTTGCTGCTCTTCAAGTAGCCAGGCAACCCCATTCACTGCCCCACAAGTCTTGGGGTTCTCTCTTTCTATAGCATCCCAAAGTCAAATTATATGTGCCTGCGCCGCTGAGTAGGCCCGGAGCCCACCTCAGCAATTGCGAACGTCCAGGGATTCCTCCCACACCAAAGGGGCCATGACCAAAAGCTCTTGCTACTCTTCAAGTAGCCAGGCAACCCCATTCACTGCCCCACAAACGCTGGTGCTGTCTCTTTCTGCAGCCTCCCAAAGTCCAAGACTATCTGCCTGGGCCGCTGAGTACAGCCGGAGCCCAGCTCAGCAATTGCCAACGTCCAGGGATTCCTCCCACACCAAAGGGGCCACGACCAAAAGCTCTTGCTGCTCTTCAAGTAGCCAGGCAACCCCATTCACTGCCCCACAAACGCTGTGGCTGTCTCTTTCTGCAGCCTCCCAAAGTCCAAGACTATCTGCCTGCACGGCTCAGTAGGCCCGAAGCCCAGCTCAGTATTTTCCAACGTCCAGGGATTCCTCCCACACCAAAGGGGCCACGACCAAAAGCTCTTGCTGCTCTTCAAGTAGACAGGCAACCCCATTCACTGCCCCACAAACGCTGGGGCTGTCTCTTTCTGCAGCCTCCCAAAGTCCAAGACTATCTGCCTGGGCCGCTGAGTACAGCCGGAGCCCAGCTCAGCAATTGCGAATGTCCAGGGATTCCTCCCACACCAAAGGGGCCATGACCAAAAGCTCTTGCAGCTCTTCAAGTAGCCAGGCAACCCCATTCACTGCCCCACAAGTCTTGGGGCTCTGTCTTTCTATAGCATCCCAAAGTCAAATTATATGTGCCTGCGCCGCTGAGAAGGCCCGGAGCCCAGCTCAGTATTTGCCAACGTCCAGGGATTCCTCCCACACCAAAGGGGCCACGACCAAAAGCTCTTGCTGCTCTTCAAGTAGCCAGGCAACCCCATTCAGAGACCCAAAAACGCTGGCGCTCTCTCTTTCTGCAGCCTCCCAAAGTCCAACACTTTCTGATTGGTGCGCTGTGTAGGCGCAGAGCCCAGCTCAGCAATTGCCAACGTCCAGGAATTCCTCCCACATCAAAGGTGCCATGACCAAAGGCTCTTGCTGCTCTTCAGCTAGCCAGGCAACCCCATTCACAGACCCACAAACGCTGGCGCTGTCTCTTTCTGCAGCCTCCTAAAGTCCAAGACTATCTGCCTGAACCGCTGAGTACAGCCGGAGCCCAGCCCAGCAATAGCCAACGTACAGGGATTCCTCCCACACCAAAGGGGCCACGACCAAAAGCTCTTGCTGCTCTTCAAGTAGCCAGGCAACCCCATTCACTGCCCCACAAACTCTGGTGCTTTCTCTTTCTGCAGCCTCCCAAAGTCTAAGAGTATCTGCCTGCACCGCTCAGCAGGCCCGAAGCCCAGCTCAGTATTTTCCAACGTCCAGGGATTCCTCCCACATCAAAGGGGCCACGACCCAAAGCTCTTGCTGCTCTTCAAGTAGCCAGGCAACCCCATTCACTGCCCCACAAGTCTTGGGGTTCTCTCTTTCTATAGCATCCCAAAGTCAAATTATATGTGACTGCGCTGCTGAGTAGGCCCGGAGCCCAGCTCAGCAATTGCCAACGTCCAGGGATTCCTCCCACACCAAAGGGGCTATGACCAAAAGATCCTGCTGCTCTTCAAGTAGCCAGGCAACCCCATTCACTGCCCCACAAATGCTGGCGCTGTCTCTTTCTGCAGCCTCCCAAAGTCCAAGATTATCTGCCTCGGCCGCTGAGTACAGCTGGAGCCCAGCTCAGCAATTGCCAACGTCCAGGGATTCCTCCCACACCAAAGGGGCCATGACCAAAAGCTCTTGCTGCTCTTCAAGTAGCCAGGCAACCCCATTCACTGCCCCACAAACGCTGGTGCTGTCTCTTTCTGCAGCCTCCCAAAGTCCAAGAGTATCTCCTGAACCGCTGAATACAGCCGGAGCCCAGCTCAGCAATTGCCAACGGCCAGGGATTCCTCCCACACCAAAGGGGCCACGACCAAAAGCTCTTGCTGCTCTTCAAGTAGCCAGGCAACCCCATTCACAGACCCAAAAGTCTTGGGGCTCTCTCTTTGTATATCATCCCAAAGTCAAATAATATGTGCCTGGGCCGCTGAGTACAGCCGGAGCCCAGCCCAGCAATTGCCAACGTCCAGGGATTCCTCCCAAACCAAAGGGGCCACGATCAAAAGCTCTTGCTGCTCTTCAAGTAGCCAGGCAACCCCATTCACTGCCCCACAAACGCTGGCGCTGTCTCTTTCTGCAGCCTCCCAAAGTCCAAGACTATCTGCCTGGGCCGCTGAGTACAGCCGGAGCCAGCTTAGCAGGTGTGAACATCCAGGGATTCCTCCCAAACCAAAGGGGCCACGACCAAAAGCTCTTGCTGCTCTTCAAGTAGCTAGGCAACCCCATTCACTGCCCCACAAGTCTTGGGGTTCTCTCTTTCTATAGCATCCCAAAGTCAAATTATATGTGCCTGCTCCGCGGAGTAGGCCCGGAGCCCAGATCAGCAATTGCCAACGACCAGGGATTCCTCCCACACCAAAGGGGCCAAGACCAAAAGCTCTTGCTGCTCTTCAAGTAGCCAGGCAACCCCACTCACAGCCCCACAAGTCTTGGGGCTCTCTCTTTGTATAGCATCCCAAACTAATATAATATCTGCCTACGCGGCTGAGTAGGCCCAGAGCCCAGCTCAGCATTTGCCAACGTCCAGGGATTCCTCCCACACCAAAGGGGCCACGACCAAAAGCTCTTGCTGCTCTTCAAGTAGCCAGGCAACCCCGTTCACAGACGCACAAGACTTGGCGTTCTCTCTTTGTATAGCATCCCAAAGTCAAATTATATGTGCCTGCGCCGCTGAGTATGCCCGGAGCCCAGCTCAGCAATTGCCAACGTCCAGGGATTCCTCCCACACCAAAGGGGCCACGACCAAAAGCTCCTACTGCTCTTCAAGTAGCCAGGCAACCCCATTCACTGCCCCACAAATGCTGGCGCTGTCTCTTTCTGCAGCCTCCCAAAGTCCAAGACTATCTGCCTGGGCCGCTGAGTACAGCCGGAGCCCAGCTCAGCAATTGCCAACGTCCAGGAATTCCTCCCACATCAAAGGTGCCATGACCAAAGGCTCTTGCTGCTCTTCAGCTAGCCAGGCAACCCCATTCACAGACCCACAAACGCTGGCGCTGTCTCTTTCTGCAGCCTCCTAAAGTCCAAGACTATCTGCCTGAACCGCTGAGTACAGCCGGAGCCCAGCCCAGCAATAGCCAACGTACAGGGATTCCTCCCACACCAAAGGGGCCACGACCAAAAGCTCTTGCTGCTCTTCAAGTAGCCAGGCAACCCCATTCACTGCCCCACAAACTCTGGTGCTTTCTCTTTCTGCAGCCTCCCAAAGTCTAAGAGTATCTGCCTGCACCGCTCAGCAGGCCCGAAGCCCAGCTCAGTATTTTCCAACGTCCAGGGATTCCTCCCACATCAAAGGGGCCACGACCAAAAGCTCTTGCTGCTCTTCAAGTAGCCAGGCAACCCCATTCACTGCCCCAGAAGTCTTGGGGCTCTGTCTTTCTATAGCATCCCAAAGTCAAATTATATGTGCCTGCGCCGCTGAGTAGGCCCGGAGCCCAGCTCAGCAATTGCGAACGTCCAGGGATTCCTCCCACACCAAAGGGGCCACGACCAAAAGCTCTTGCTACTCTTCAAGTAGCCAGGCAACCCCATTCACTGCCCCACAAACGCTGGCGCTGTCTCTTTCTGCAGCCTCCCAAAGTCCAAGACTATCTGCCTGGGCCGCTGAGTACAGCCGGAGCCCAGCTCAGTATTTGCCAACGTCCAGGGATTCCTCCCACACCAAAGGGGCCACGACCAAAAGCTCTTGCTGCTCTTCAAGTAGACAGGCAACCCCATTCACTGCCCCACAAACGCTGTGGCTGTCTCTTTCTGCAGCCTCCCAAAGTCCAAGAGTATCTCCTGAACCGCTGAGTACAGCCGGAGCCCAGCTCAGCAATTGCCAACGTCCAGGGATTCCTCCCACACCAAAGGGGCCACGACCAAAAGCTCTTGCTGCTCTTCAAGTAGCCAGGCAACCCCATTCACTGCCCCACAAGGCTTGGCGTTCTCTCTTTCTATAGCATCCCAAAGTCAAATTATATGTGCCTGCGCTGCTGAGTAGGCCCGCAGCCCAGCTCAGCAATTGCCAACGTCCAGGGATTCCTCCCACACCAAAGGGGCCACGACCAAAAGCTCTTGCTGCTCTTCAAGTAGCAAGGCAACCCCATTCACTGCCCCACAAGTCTTGGGGCTCTCTCTTTGTATATCTTCCCAAAGTCCAAGAGTATCTCCTTGGGCCGCTGAGTACAGCCAGAGCCCAGCTCAGCAATTGCCAACGTCCAGGGATTCCTCCCACACCAAAGGGGCCACGACCAAAAGCTCTTGCTGCTCTTCAAGTAGCTAGGCAACCCCATTCACTGCCCCACAAGTCTTGGGGTTCTCTCTTTCTTTAGCATCCCAAAGTCAAATTATATGTGCCTGCTCCGCGGAGTAGGCCCGGAGCCCAGATCAGCAATTGCCAACGACCAGGGATTCCTCCCACACCAAAGGGGCCAAGACCAAAAGCTCTTGCTGCTCTTCAAGTAGCCAGGCAACCGCATTCACTGCCCCACAAAAGCTGGTGCTCTCTCTTTCTGCAGCCTCCCAAAGTCCAAGAGTATCTCCTGAACCGCTGAGTACAGCCGGAGCCCAGCTCAGCAATAGCCAACGTCCAGGGATTCCTCCCACACCTATGTTGCCACAACCAAAAGCTCTTGCTGCTCTTCAAGTAGCCAGGCAACCCCATTCACTGCCCCACAAGTCTTGGGGTTCTCTCTTTCTATAGCATCCCAAAGTCAAATTATATGTGCCTGCGCCGCTGAGTAGGCCCGGAGCCCAGCTCAGCAATTGCCAACATCCAGGGATTCCTCCGACACCAAAAGGGCCATGACCAAAAGCTCTTGCTGCTCTTCAAGTAGCCAGGCAACCCCATTCACTGCCCCACAAGTCTTGGCGTTCTCTCTTTGTGTAGCATCCCAAACTCAAATTATATGTGCCTGCGCTGCTGAGTAGGCCCGGAGCCCAGCTCAGCAATTGCCAACGTCCAGGGATTTCTCCCACACCAAAGGGGCCATGACCAAAAGCTCCTGCTGCTCTTTAAGTAGCCAGGCAACCCCATTCACTGCCCCACAAATGCTGGCGCTGTCTCTTTCTGCAGCCTCCCAAAGTCCAAGACTATCTGCCTTGGCCGCTGAGTACAGCCGGAGCCCAGCTCAGTATTTGCCAACGTCCAGGGATTCCTCCCACACCTATGTTGCCACGACCAAAAGCTCTGGCTGCTCTTCAAGTAGCCAGGCAACCCCATTCACTGCCCCACAAACGCTGGCGCTGTCTCTTTCTGCAGCCTCCCAAAGTCCAAGGCTATTGCCTGGGCCGCTGAGTACAGCCGGAGCCCAGCTCAGCAATTGCCAACGTCCAGGGATTCCTCCCACATCAAAGGGGCCACGAACAAAAGCTCTTGCTGCTCTTCAAGTAGCCAGGCAACCCCATTCACTGCCCCACAAACTCTGGTGCTTTCTCTTCCTGCAGCCTCCCAAAGTCCAAGAGTATCTGCCTGCACCGCTCAGCAGGCCCGAAGCCCAGCTCAGTATTTTCCAACGTCCAGGGATTCCTCCCACACCAAAGGGGCCACGACCAAAAGCTCTTGCTACTCTTCAAGTAGCCAGGCAACCCCATTCACTGCCCCACAAACGCTGGCGCTGTCTCTTTCTGCAGCCTCCCAAAGTCCAAGACTATCTGCCTGGGCCGCTGAGTACAGCCGGAGCCCAGCTCAGCAATTGCCAACGTCCAGGGATTCCTCCCACACCAAAGGGGCCACGACAAAAAGCTCTTGCTGCTCTTCAAGTAGCCAGGCAACCGCATTCACAGACCCACAAACGCTGTCGCTGTCTCTTTCTGCTGCCTCCCAAAGTCCAAGACTATCTGCCTGGGCCGCTGAGTACAGCCGGAGCCCAGCCCAGCAATTGTCAACGTCCAGGGATTCCTCCCACACCAAAGGGGCCACGACCAAAAGCTCTTGCTGCTCTTCAAGTAGCCAGGCAACCCCACTCACTGCCCCACAAGTCTTGGGGTTCTCTCTTTCTATAGCATCCCAAAGTCAAATTATATGTGACTGCGCTGCTGAGTAGGCCCGGAGCCCAGCTCAGCAATTGCCAACGTCCAGGGATTCCTCCCACACCAAAGGGGCTATGACCAAAAGATCCTGCTGCTCTTCAAGTAGCCAGGCAACCCCATTCACTGCCCCACAAATGCTGGCGCTGTCTCTTTCTGCAGCCTCCCAAAGTCCAAGATTATCTGCCTCGGCCGCTGAGTACAGCTGGAGCCCAGCTCAGCAATTGCCAACGTCCAGGGATTCCTCCCACACCAAAGGGGCCATGACCAAAAGCTCTTGCTGCTCTTCAAGTAGCCAGGCAACCCCATTCACTGCCCCACAAACGCTGGTGCTGTCTCTTTCTGCAGCCTCCCAAAGTCCAAGAGTATCTCCTGAACCGCTGAGTACAGCCGGAGCCCAGCTCAGCAATTGCCAACGGCCAGGGATTCCTCCCACACCAAAGGGGCCACGACCAAAAGCTCTTGCTGCTCTTCAAGTAGCCAGGCAACCCCATTCACTGCCCCACAAGTCTTGGGGTTCTCTCTTTCTATAGCATCCCAAAGTCAAATTATATGTGCCTGCGCTGCTGAGTAGGCCCGGAGCCCAGCTCAGCAATTGCGAATGTCCAGGGATTCCTCCCACACCAAAAGGGCCACGACCAAAAGCTCTTGCTGCTTTTCAAGTAGCCAGGCAACTCCATTCACTGCCCCACAAGTCTTGGCGTTCTCTCTTTGTATAGCATCCCAAAGTAAAATAATATCTGCCTGCGCCGCTGAGTAGGCCCGGAGCCCAGCTCAGCAATTGCCAACGTCCAGGGATTCCTCCCACACCAAAGGGGCCATGACCAAAAGCTCTTGCTGCTCTTCAAGTAGCCAGGAAACCCCATTCACTGCCGCACAAACGCTGGCGCTGTCTCTTTCTGCAGCCTCCCAAAGTCCAAGACTATCTGCCTGGGCCGCTGAGTACAGCCGGAGCCCAGCTCAGCAATTGTCAACGTCCAGGGATTCCTCCCACACCAAAGGGGCCACGACCAAAAGCTCTTGCTGCTCTTCAAGTAGCCAGGCAACCGCATTCACAGACCCACAAACGCTGTCGCTGTCTCTTTCTGCTGCCTCCCAAAGTCCAAGACTATCTGCCTGGGCCGCTGAGTACAGCCGGAGCCCAGCCCAGCAATTGTCAACGTCCAGGGATTCCTCCCACACCAAAGGGGCCACGACCAAAAGCTCTTGCTGCTCTTCAAGTAGCCAGGCAACCCCACTCACTGCCCCACAAGTCTTGGGGTTCTCTCTTTCTATAGCATCCCAAAGTCAAATTATATGTGACTGCGCTGCTGAGTAGGCCCGGAGCCCAGCTCAGCAATTGCCAACGTCCAGGGATTCCTCCCACACCAAAGGGGCTATGACCAAAAGATCCTGCTGCTCTTCAAGTAGCCAGGCAACCCCATTCACTGCCCCACAAATGCTGGCGCTGTCTCTTTCTGCAGCCTCCCAAAGTCCAAGATTATCTGCCTCGGCCGCTGAGTACAGCTGGAGCCCAGCTCAGCAATTGCCAACGTCCAGGGATTCCTCCCACACCAAAGGGGCCATGACCAAAAGCTCTTGCTGCTCTTCAAGTAGCCAGGCAACCCCATTCACTGCCCCACAAACGCTGGTGCTGTCTCTTTCTGCAGCCTCCCAAAGTCCAAGAGTATCTCCTGAACCGCTGAATACAGCCGGAGCCCAGCTCAGCAATTGCCAACGGCCAGGGATTCCTCCCACACCAAAGGGGCCACGACCAAAAGCTCTTGCTGCTCTTCAAGTAGCCAGGCAACCCCATTCACAGACCCAAAAGTCTTGGGGCTCTCTCTTTGTATATCATCCCAAAGTCAAATAATATGTGCCTGGGCCGCTGAGTACAGCCGGAGCCCAGCCCAGCAATTGCCAACGTCCAGGGATTCCTCCCAAACCAAAGGGGCCACGATCAAAAGCTCTTGCTGCTCTTCAAGTAGCCAGGCAACCCCATTCACTGCCCCACAAACGCTGGCGCTGTCTCTTTCTGCAGCCTCCCAAAGTCCAAGACTATCTGCCTGGGCCGCTGAGTACAGCCGGAGCCAGCTTAGCAGGTGTGAACATCCAGGGATTCCTCCCAAACCAAAGGGGCCACGACCAAAAGCTCTTGCTGCTCTTCAAGTAGCTAGGCAACCCCATTCACTGCCCCACAAGTCTTGGGGTTCTCTCTTTCTATAGCATCCCAAAGTCAAATTATATGTGCCTGCTCCGCGGAGTAGGCCCGGAGCCCAGATCAGCAATTGCCAACGACCAGGGATTCCTCCCACACCAAAGGGGCCAAGACCAAAAGCTCTTGCTGCTCTTCAAGTAGCCAGGCAACCCCACTCACAGCCCCACAAGTCTTGGGGCTCTCTCTTTGTATAGCATCCCAAACTAATATAATATCTGCCTACGCGGCTGAGTAGGCCCAGAGCCCAGCTCAGCATTTGCCAACGTCCAGGGATTCCTCCCACACCAAAGGGGCCACGACCAAAAGCTCTTGCTGCTCTTCAAGTAGCCAGGCAACCCCGTTCACAGACGCACAAGACTTGGCGTTCTCTCTTTGTATAGCATCCCAAAGTCAAATTATATGTGCCTGCGCCGCTGAGTATGCCCGGAGCCCAGCTCAGCAATTGCCAACGTCCAGGGATTCCTCCCACACCAAAGGGGCCACGACCAAAAGCTCCTACTGCTCTTCAAGTAGCCAGGCAACCCCATTCACTGCCCCACAAATGCTGGCGCTGTCTCTTTCTGCAGCCTCCCAAAGTCCAAGACTATCTGCCTGGGCCGCTGAGTACAGCCGGAGCCCAGCTCAGTAATTGCCAACGTCCAGGGATTCCTCCCACACCAAAGGGGCCATGACCAAAAGCTCTTGCTGCTCTTCAAGTAGCCAGGCAACCCCATTCACTGCCCCACAAGTCTTGGGGCTCTCTCTTTCTATAGCATCCCAAAGTCAAATTATATGTGCCTGCGCCGCTGAGTAGGCCCGGAGCCCAGCTCAGCAATTGCGAACGTCCAGGGATTCCTCCCACACCAAAGGGGCCATGACCAAAAGCTCTTGCTGCTCTTCAAGTAGCCAGGCAACCCCATTCACTGCCCCACAAGTCTTGGGGTTCTCTCTTTCTATAGCATCCCAAAG
Source organism: Platalea minor (assembly GCA_037975005.1). NCBI lineage: Eukaryota > Metazoa > Chordata > Aves > Pelecaniformes > Threskiornithidae > Platalea > Platalea minor. Next base: position 246,001 of record JBBPFK010000072.1, read on the forward strand.
TCAAATTATATGTGCCTGCGCCGCTGAGTAGGCCCAGAGCCCAGGTTAGCATTTGCCAACGTCCAGGGATTCCTCCCACACCAAAGGGGCCACGACCAAAAGCTCTTGCTGCTCTTCAAGTAGCCAGGCAACCCCATTCACTGCCCCACAAGTCTTGGGGTTCTCTCTTTCTATAGCATCCCAAAGTCAAATTATATGTGCCTGCGCCGCTGAGTAGGCCCAGAGCCCAGGTTAGCATTTGCCAACGTCCAGGGATTCCTCCCACACCAAAGGGGCCACGACCAAAAGCTCTTGCTGCTCTTCAAGTAGCCAGGCAACCCCATTCACTGCCCCACAAGTCTTGGGGTTCTCTCTTTCTATAGCATCCCAAAGTCAAATTATATGTGCCTGCGCCGCTGAGTAGGCCCGGAGCCCACCTCAGCAATTGCGAACGTCCAGGGATTCCTCCCACACCAAAGGGGCCATGACCAAAAGCTCTTGCTACTCTTCAAGTAGCCAGGCAACCCCATTCACTGCCCCACAAACGCTGGTGCTGTCTCTTTCTGCAGCCTCCCAAAGTCCAAGACTATCTGCCTGGGCCGCTGAGTACAGCCGGAGCCCAGCTCAGCAATTGCCAACGTCCAGGGATTCCTCCCACACCAAAGGGGCCACGACCAAAAGCTCTTGCTGCTCTTCAAGTAGCCAGGCAACCCCATTCACTGCCCCACAAACGCTGTGGCTGTCTCTTTCTGCAGCCTCCCAAAGTCCAAGACTATCTGCCTGCACGGCTCAGTAGGCCCGAAGCCCAGCTCAGTATTTTCCAACGTCCAGGGATTCCTCCCACACCAAAGGGGCCACGACCAAAAGCTCTTGCTGCTCTTCAAGTAGACAGGCAACCCCATTCACTGCCCCACAAACGCTGGGGCTGTCTCTTTCTGCAGCCTCCCAAAGTCCAAGACTATCTGCCTGGGCCGCTGAGTACAGCCGGAGCCCAGCTCAGCAATTGCGAATGTCCAGGGATTCCTCCCACACCAAAGGGGCCATGACCAAAAGCTCTTGCAGCTCTTCAAGTAGCCAGGCAACCCCATTCACTGCCCCACAAGTCTTGGGGCTCTGTCTTTCTATAGCATCCCAAAGTCAAATTATATGTGCCTGCGCCGCTGAGAAGGCCCGGAGCCCAGCTCAGTATTTGCCAACGTCCAGGGATTCCTCCCACACCAAAGGGGCCACGACCAAAAGCTCTTGCTGCTCTTCAAGTAGCCAGGCAACCCCATTCAGAGACCCAAAAACGCTGGCGCTCTCTCTTTCTGCAGCCTCCCAAAGTCCAACACTTTCTGATTGGTGCGCTGTGTAGGCGCAGAGCCCAGCTCAGCAATTGCCAACGTCCAGGAATTCCTCCCACATCAAAGGTGCCATGACCAAAGGCTCTTGCTGCTCTTCAGCTAGCCAGGCAACCCCATTCACAGACCCACAAACGCTGGCGCTGTCTCTTTCTGCAGCCTCCTAAAGTCCAAGACTATCTGCCTGAACCGCTGAGTACAGCCGGAGCCCAGCCCAGCAATAGCCAACGTACAGGGATTCCTCCCACACCAAAGGGGCCACGACCAAAAGCTCTTGCTGCTCTTCAAGTAGCCAGGCAACCCCATTCACTGCCCCACAAACTCTGGTGCTTTCTCTTTCTGCAGCCTCCCAAAGTCTAAGAGTATCTGCCTGCACCGCTCAGCAGGCCCGAAGCCCAGCTCAGTATTTTCCAACGTCCAGGGATTCCTCCCACATCAAAGGGGCCACGACCAAAAGCTCTTGCTGCTCTTCAAGTAGCCAGGCAACCCCATTCACTGCCCCACAAGTCTTGGGGTTCTCTCTTTCTATAGCATCCCAAAGTCAAATTATATGTGACTGCGCTGCTGAGTAGGCCCGGAGCCCAGCTCAGCAATTGCCAACGTCCAGGGATTCCTCCCACACCAAAGGGGCTATGACCAAAAGATCCTGCTGCTCTTCAAGTAGCCAGGCAACCCCATTCACTGCCCCACAAATGCTGGCGCTGTCTCTTTCTGCAGCCTCCCAAAGTCCAAGATTATCTGCCTCGGCCGCTGAGTACAGCTGGAGCCCAGCTCAGCAATTGCCAACGCCCAGGGATTCCTCCCACACCAAAGGGGCCATGACCAAAAGCTCTTGCTGCTCTTCAAGTAGCCAGGCAACCCCATTCACTGCCCCACAAACGCTGGTGCTGTCTCTTTCTGCAGCCTCCCAAAGTCCAAGAGTATCTCCTGAACCGCTGAATACAGCCGGAGCCCAGCTCAGCAATTGCCAACGGCCAGGGATTCCTCCCACACCAAAGGGGCCACGACCAAAAGCTCTTGCTGCTCTTCAAGTAGCCAGGCAACCCCATTCACAGACCCAAAAGTCTTGGGGCTCTCTCTTTGTATATCATCCCAAAGTCAAATAATATGTGCCTGGGCCGCTGAGTACAGCCGGAGCCCAGCCCAGCAATTGCCAACGTCCAGGGATTCCTCCCAAACCAAAGGGGCCACGATCAAAAGCTCTTGCTGCTCTTCAAGTAGCCAGGCAACCCCATTCACTGCCCCACAAACGCTGGCGCTGTCTCTTTCTGCAGCCTCCCAAAGTCCAAGACTATCTGCCTGGGCCGCTGAGTACAGCCGGAGCCAGCTTAGCAGGTGTGAACATCCAGGGATTCCTCCCAAACCAAAGGGGCCACGACCAAAAGCTCTTGCTGCTCTTCAAGTAGCTAGGCAACCCCATTCACTGCCCCACAAGTCTTGGGGTTCTCTCTTTCTATAGCATCCCAAAGTCAAATTATATGTGCCTGCTCCGCGGAGTAGGCCCGGAGCCCAGATCAGCAATTGCCAACGACCAGGGATTCCTCCCACACCAAAGGGGCCAAGACCAAAAGCTCTTGCTGCTCTTCAAGTAGCCAGGCAACCCCACTCACAGCCCCACAAGTCTTGGGGCTCTCTCTTTGTATAGCATCCCAAACTAATATAATATCTGCCTACGCGGCTGAGTAGGCCCAGAGCCCAGCTCAGCATTTGCCAACGTCCAGGGATTCCTCCCACACCAAAGGGGCCACGACCAAAAGCTCTTGCTGCTCTTCAAGTAGCCAGGCAACCCCGTTCACAGACGCACAAGACTTGGCGTTCTCTCTTTGTATAGCATCCCAAAGTCAAATTATATGTGCCTGCGCCGCTGAGTATGCCCGGAGCCCAGCTCAGCAATTGCCAACGTCCAGGGATTCCTCCCACACCAAAGGGGCCACGACCAAAAGCTCCTACTGCTCTTCAAGTAGCCAGGCAACCCCATTCACTGCCCCACAAATGCTGGCGCTGTCTCTTTCTGCAGCCTCCCAAAGTCCAAGACTATCTGCCTGGGCCGCTGAGTACAGCCGGAGCCCAGCTCAGTAATTGCCAACGTCCAGGGATTCCTCCCACACCAAAGGGGCCATGACCAAAAGCTCTTGCTGCTCTTCAAGTAGCCAGGCAACCCCATTCACTGCCCCACAAGTCTTGGGGCTCTCTCTTTCTATAGCATCCCAAAGTCAAATTATATGTGCCTGCGCCGCTGAGTAGGCCCGGAGCCCAGCTCAGCAATTGCGAACGTCCAGGGATTCCTCCCACACCAAAGGGGCCATGACCAAAAGCTCTTGCTGCTCTTCAAGTAGCCAGGCAACCCCATTCACTGCCCCACAAGTCTTGGGGTTCTCTCTTTCTATAGCATCCCAAAGTCAAATTATATGTGCCTGCGCCGCTGAGTAGGCCCAGAGCCCAGGTTAGCATTTGCCAACGTCCAGGGATTCCTCCCACACCAAAGGGGCCACGACCAAAAGCTCTTGCTGCTCTTCAAGTAGCCAGGCAACCCCATTCACTGCCCCACAAGTCTTGGGGTTCTCTCTTTCTATAGCATCCCAAAGTCAAATTATATGTGCCTGCGCCGCTGAGTAGGCCCAGAGCCCAGGTTAGCATTTGCCAACGTCCAGGGATTCCTCCCACACCAAAGGGGCCACGACCAAAAGCTCTTGCTGCTCTTCAAGTAGCCAGGCAACCCCATTCACTGCCCCACAAGTCTTGGGGTTCTCTCTTTCTATAGCATCCCAAAGTCAAATTATATGTGCCTGCGCCGCTGAGTAGGCCCGGAGCCCACCTCAGCAATTGCGAACGTCCAGGGATTCCTCCCACACCAAAGGGGCCATGACCAAAAGCTCTTGCTACTCTTCAAGTAGCCAGGCAACCCCATTCACTGCCCCACAAACGCTGGTGCTGTCTCTTTCTGCAGCCTCCCAAAGTCCAAGACTATCTGCCTGGGCCGCTGAGTACAGCCGGAGCCCAGCTCAGCAATTGCCAACGTCCAGGGATTCCTCCCACACCAAAGGGGCCACGACCAAAAGCTCTTGCTGCTCTTCAAGTAGCCAGGCAACCCCATTCACTGCCCCACAAACGCTGTGGCTGTCTCTTTCTGCAGCCTCCCAAAGTCCAAGACTATCTGCCTGCACGGCTCAGTAGGCCCGAAGCCCAGCTCAGTATTTTCCAACGTCCAGGGATTCCTCCCACACCAAAGGGGCCACGACCAAAAGCTCTTGCTGCTCTTCAAGTAGACAGGCAACCCCATTCACTGCCCCACAAACGCTGGGGCTGTCTCTTTCTGCAGCCTCCCAAAGTCCAAGACTATCTGCCTGGGCCGCTGAGTACAGCCGGAGCCCAGCTCAGCAATTGCGAATGTCCAGGGATTCCTCCCACACCAAAGGGGCCATGACCAAAAGCTCTTGCAGCTCTTCAAGTAGCCAGGCAACCCCATTCACTGCCCCACAAGTCTTGGGGCTCTGTCTTTCTATAGCATCCCAAAGTCAAATTATATGTGCCTGCGCCGCTGAGAAGGCCCGGAGCCCAGCTCAGTATTTGCCAACGTCCAGGGATTCCTCCCACACCAAAGGGGCCACGACCAAAAGCTCTTGCTGCTCTTCAAGTAGCCAGGCAACCCCATTCAGAGACCCAAAAACGCTGGCGCTCTCTCTTTCTGCAGCCTCCCAAAGTCCAACACTTTCTGATTGGTGCGCTGTGTAGGCGCAGAGCCCAGCTCAGCAATTGCCAACGTCCAGGAATTCCTCCCACATCAAAGGTGCCATGACCAAAGGCTCTTGCTGCTCTTCAGCTAGCCAGGCAACCCCATTCACAGACCCACAAACGCTGGCGCTGTCTCTTTCTGCAGCCTCCTAAAGTCCAAGACTATCTGCCTGAACCGCTGAGTACAGCCGGAGCCCAGCCCAGCAATAGCCAACGTACAGGGATTCCTCCCACACCAAAGGGGCCACGACCAAAAGCTCTTGCTGCTCTTCAAGTAGCCAGGCAACCCCATTCACTGCCCCACAAACTCTGGTGCTTTCTCTTTCTGCAGCCTCCCAAAGTCTAAGAGTATCTGCCTGCACCGCTCAGCAGGCCCGAAGCCCAGCTCAGTATTTTCCAACGTCCAGGGATTCCTCCCACATCAAAGGGGCCACGACCAAAAGCTCTTGCTGCTCTTCAAGTAGCCAGGCAACCCCATTCACTGCCCCACAAGTCTTGGGGCTCTGTCTTTCTATAGCATCCCAAAGTCAAATTATATGTGCCTGCGCCGCTGAGTAGGCCCGGAGCCCAGCTCAGCAATTGCGAACGTCCAGGGATTCCTCCCACACCAAAGGGGCCACGACCAAAAGCTCTTGCTACTCTTCAAGTAGCCAGGCAACCCCATTCACTGCCCCACAAACGCTGGCGCTGTCTCTTTCTGCAGCCTCCCAAAGTCCAAGACTATCTGCCTGGGCCGCTGAGTACAGCCGGAGCCCAGCTCAGCAATTGCCAACGTCCAGGGATTCCTCCCACACCAAAGGGGCCACGACCAAAAGCTCTTGCTGCTCTTCAAGTAGACAGGCAACCCCATTCACTGCCCCACAAACGCTGTGGCTGTCTCTTTCTGCAGCCTCCCAAAGTCCAAGAGTATCTCCTGAACCGCTGAGTACAGCCGGAGCCCAGCTCAGCAATTGCCAACGTCCAGGGATTCCTCCCACACCAAAGGGGCCACGACCAAAAGCTCTTGCTGCTCTTCAAGTAGCCAGGCAACCCCATTCACTGCCCCACAAGTCTTGGGGTTCTCTCTTTCTATAGCATCCCAAAGTCAAATTATATGTGCCTGCGCTGCTGAGTAGGCCCGCAGCCCAGCTCAGCAATTGCCAACGTCCAGGGATTCCTCCCACACCAAAGGGGCCACGACCAAAAGCTCTTGCTGCTCTTCAAGTAGCAAGGCAACCCCATTCACTGCCCCACAAGTCTTGGGGCTCTCTCTTTGTATATCTTCCCAAAGTCCAAGAGTATCTCCTTGGGCCGCTGAGTACAGCCAGAGCCCAGCTCAGCAATTGCCAACGTCCAGGGATTCCTCCCACACCAAAGGGGCCACGACCAAAAGCTCTTGCTGCTCTTCAAGTAGCTAGGCAACCCCATTCACTGCCCCACAAGTCTTGGGGTTCTCTCTTTCTTTAGCATCCCAAAGTCAAATTATATGTGCCTGCTCCGCGGAGTAGGCCCGGAGCCCAGATCAGCAATTGCCAACGACCAGGGATTCCTCCCACACCAAAGGGGCCAAGACCAAAAGCTCTTGCTGCTCTTCAAGTAGCCAGGCAACCGCATTCACTGCCCCACAAACGCTGGTGCTCTCTCTTTCTGCAGCCTCCCAAAGTCCAAAAGTATCTCCTGAACCGCTGAGTACAGCCGGAGCCCAGCTCAGCAATAGCCAACGTCCAGGGATTCCTCCCACACCTATGTTGCCACAACCAAAAGCTCTTGCTGCTCTTCAAGTAGCCAGGCAACCCCATTCACTGCCCCACAAGTCTTGGGGTTCTCTCTTTCTATAGCATCCCAAAGTCAAATTATATGTGCCTGCGCCGCTGAGTAGGCCCGGAGCCCAGCTCAGCAATTGCCAACATCCAGGGATTCCTCCGACACCAAAAGGGCCATGACCAAAAGCTCTTGCTGCTCTTCAAGTAGCCAGGCAACCCCATTCACTGCCCCACAAGTCTTGGCGTTCTCTCTTTGTGTAGCATCCCAAACTCAAATTATATGTGCCTGCGCTGCTGAGTAGGCCCGGAGCCCAGCTCAGCAATTGCCAACGTCCAGGGATTTCTCCCACACCAAAGGGGCCATGACCAAAAGCTCCTGCTGCTCTTTAAGTAGCCAGGCAACCCCATTCACTGCCCCACAAATGCTGGCGCTGTCTCTTTCTGCAGCCTCCCAAAGTCCAAGACTATCTGCCTTGGCCGCTGAGTACAGCCGGAGCCCAGCTCAGTATTTGCCAACGTCCAGGGATTCCTCCCACACCTATGTTGCCACGACCAAAAGCTCTGGCTGCTCTTCAAGTAGCCAGGCAACCCCATTCACTGCCCCACAAACGCTGGCGCTGTCTCTTTCTGCAGCCTCCCAAAGTCCAAGGCTATTGCCTGGGCCGCTGAGTACAGCCGGAGCCCAGCTCAGCAATTGCCAACGTCCAGGGATTCCTCCCACATCAAAGGGGCCACGAACAAAAGCTCTTGCTGCTCTTCAAGTAGCCAGGCAACCCCATTCACTGCCCCACAAACTCTGGTGCTTTCTCTTCCTGCAGCCTCCCAAAGTCCAAGAGTATCTGCCTGCACCGCTCAGCAGGCCCGAAGCCCAGCTCAGTATTTTCCAACGTCCAGGGATTCCTCCCACACCAAAGGGGCCACGACCAAAAGCTCTTGCTACTCTTCAAGTAGCCAGGCAACCCCATTCACTGCCCCACAAACGCTGGCGCTGTCTCTTTCTGCAGCCTCCCAAAGTCCAAGACTATCTGCCTGGGCCGCTGAGTACAGCCGGAGCCCAGCTCAGCAATTGCCAACGTCCAGGGATTCCTCCCACACCAAAGGGGCCACGACAAAAAGCTCTTGCTGCTCTTCAAGTAGCCAGGCAACCGCATTCACAGACCCACAAACGCTGTCGCTGTCTCTTTCTGCTGCCTCCCCCCAAAGTCCAAGACTATCTGCCTGGGCCGCTGAGTACAGCCGGAGCCCAGCCCAGCAATTGTCAACGTCCAGGGATTCCTCCCACACCAAAGGGGCCACGACCAAAAGCTCTTGCTGCTCTTCAAGTAGCCAGGCAACCCCACTCACTGCCCCACAAGTCTTGGGGTTCTCTCTTTCTATAGCATCCCAAAGTCAAATTATATGTGACTGCGCTGCTGAGTAGGCCCGGAGCCCAGCTCAGCAATTGCCAACGTCCAGGGATTCCTCCCACACCAAAGGGGCTATGACCAAAAGATCCTGCTGCTCTTCAAGTAGCCAGGCAACCCCATTCACTGCCCCACAAATGCTGGCGCTGTCTCTTTCTGCAGCCTCCCAAAGTCCAAGATTATCTGCCTCGGCCGCTGAGTACAGCTGGAGCCCAGCTCAGCAATTGCCAACGTCCAGGGATTCCTCCCACACCAAAGGGGCCATGACCAAAAGCTCTTGCTGCTCTTCAAGTAGCCAGGCAACCCCATTCACTGCCCCACAAACGCTGGTGCTGTCTCTTTCTGCAGCCTCCCAAAGTCCAAGAGTATCTCCTGAACCGCTGAATACAGCGGAGCCCAGCTCAGCAATTGCCAACGGCCAGGGATTCCTCCCACACCAAAGGGGCCACGACCAAAAGCTCTTGCTGCTCTTCAAGTAGCCAGGCAACCCCATTCACAGACCCAAAAGTCTTGGGGCTCTCTCTTTGTATATCATCCCAAAGTCAAATAATATGTGCCTGGGCCGCTGAGTACAGCCGGAGCCAGCTTAGCAGGTGTGAACATCCAGGGATTCCTCCCAAACCAAAGGGGCCACGACCAAAAGCTCTTGCTGCTCTTCAAGTAGCTAGGCAACCCCATTCACTGCCCCACAAGTCTTGGGGTTCTCTCTTTCTATAGCATCCAAAGTCAAATTATATGTGCCTGCTCCGCGGAGTAGGCCGGAGCCCAGATCAGCAATTGCCAACGACCAGGGATTCCTCCCACACCAAAGGGGCCAAGACCAAAAGCTCTTGCTGCTCTTCAAGTAGCCAGGCAACCCCACTCACAGCCCCACAAGTCTTGGGGCTCTCTCTTTGTATAGCATCCCAAACTAATATAATATCTGCCTACGCGGCTGAGTAGGCCCAGAGCCCAGCTCAGCATTTGCCAACGTCCAGGGATTCCTCCCACACCAAAGGGGCCACGACCAAAAGCTCTTGCTGCTCTTCAAGTAGCCAGGCAACCCCGTTCACAGACGCACAAGACTTGGCGTTCTCTCTTTGTATAGCATCCCAAAGTCAAATTATATGTGCCTGCGCCGCTGAGTATGCCCGGAGCCCAGCTCAGCAATTGTCAACGTCCAGGGATTCCTCCCACACCAAAGGGGCCACGACCAAAAGCTCCTACTGCTCTTCAAGTAGCCAGGCAACCCCATTCACTGCCCCACAAATGCTGGCGCTGTCTCTTTCTGCAGCCTCCCAAAGTCCAAGACTATCTGCCTGGGCCGCTGAGTACAGCCGGAGCCCAGCTCAGTAATTGCCAACGTCCAGGGATTCCTCCCACACCAAAGGGGCCATGACCAAAAGCTCTTGCTGCTCTTCAAGTAGCCAGGCAACCCCATTCACTGCCCCACAAGTCTTGGGGCTCTCTCTTTCTATAGCATCCCAAAGTCAAATTATATGTGCCTGCGCCGCTGAGTAGGCCCGGAGCCCAGCTCAGCAATTGCGAACGTCCAGGGATTCCTCCCACACCAAAGGGGCCATGACCAAAAGCTCTTGCTGCTCTTCAAGTAGCCAGGCAACCCCATTCACTGCCCCACAAGTCTTGGGGTTCTCTCTTTCTATAGCATCCCAAAGTCAAATTATATGTGCCTGCGCCGCTGAGTAGGCCCAGAGCCCAGGTTAGCATTTGCCAACGTCCAGGGATTCCTCCCACACCAAAGGGGCCACGACCAAAAGCTCTTGCTGCTCTTCAAGTAGCCAGGCAACCCCATTCACTGCCCCACAAGTCTTGGGGTTCTCTCTTTCTATAGCATCCCAAAGTCAAATTATATGTGCCTGCGCCGCTGAGTAGGCCCAGAGCCCAGGTTAGCATTTGCCAACGTCCAGGGATTCCTCCCACACCAAAGGGGCCACGACCAAAAGCTCTTGCTGCTCTTCAAGTAGCCAGGCAACCCCATTCACTGCCCCACAAGTCTTGGGGTTCTCTCTTTCTATAGCATCCCAAAGTCAAATTATATGTGCCTGCGCCGCTGAGTAGGCCCGGAGCCCACCTCAGCAATTGCGAACGTCCAGGGATTCCTCCCACACCAAAGGGGCCATGACCAAAAGCTCTTGCTACTCTTCAAGTAGCCAGGCAACCCCATTCACTGCCCCACAAACGCTGGTGCTGTCTCTTTCTGCAGCCTCCCAAAGTCCAAGACTATCTGCCTGGGCCGCTGAGTACAGCCGGAGCCCAGCTCAGCAATTGCCAACGTCCAGGGATTCCTCCCACACCAAAGGGGCCACGACCAAAAGCTCTTGCTGCTCTTCAAGTAGCCAGGCAACCCCATTCACTGCCCCACAAACGCTGTGGCTGTCTCTTTCTGCAGCCTCCCAAAGTCCAAGACTATCTGCCTGCACGGCTCAGTAGGCCCGAAGCCCAGCTCAGTATTTTCCAACGTCCAGGGATTCCTCCCACACCAAAGGGGCCACGACCAAAAGCTCTTGCTGCTCTTCAAGTAGACAGGCAACCCCATTCACTGCCCCACAAACGCTGGGGCTGTCTCTTTCTGCAGCCTCCCAAAGTCCAAGACTATCTGCCTGGGCCGCTGAGTACAGCCGGAGCCCAGCTCAGCAATTGCGAATGTCCAGGGATTCCTCCCACACCAAAGGGGCCATGACCAAAAGCTCTTGCAGCTCTTCAAGTAGCCAGGCAACCCCATTCACTGCCCCACAAGTCTTGGGGCTCTGTCTTTCTATAGCATCCCAAAGTCAAATTATATGTGCCTGCGCCGCTGAGAAGGCCCGGAGCCCAGCTCAGTATTTGCCAACGTCCAGGGATTCCTCCCACACCAAAGGGGCCACGACCAAAAGCTCTTGCTGCTCTTCAAGTAGCCAGGCAACCCCATTCAGAGACCCAAAAACGCTGGCGCTCTCTCTTTCTGCAGCCTCCCAAAGTCCAACACTTTCTGATTGGTGCGCTGTGTAGGCGCAGAGCCCAGCTCAGCAATTGCCAACGTCCAGGAATTCCTCCCACATCAAAGGTGCCATGACCAAAGGCTCTTGCTGCTCTTCAGCTAGCCAGGCAACCCCATTCACAGACCCACAAACGCTGGCGCTGTCTCTTTCTGCAGCCTCCTAAAGTCCAAGACTATCTGCCTGAACCGCTGAGTACAGCCGGAGCCCAGCCCAGCAATAGCCAACGTACAGGGATTCCTCCCACACCAAAGGGGCCACGACCAAAAGCTCTTGCTGCTCTTCAAGTAGCCAGGCAACCCCATTCACTGCCCCACAAACTCTGGTGCTTTCTCTTTCTGCAGCCTCCCAAAGTCTAAGAGTATCTGCCTGCACCGCTCAGCAGGCCCGAAGCCCAGCTCAGTATTTTCCAACATCCAGGGATTCCTCCCACATCAAAGGGGCCACGACCAAAAGCTCTTGCTGCTCTTCAAGTAGCCAGGCAACCCCATTCACTGCCCCACAAGTCTTGGGGCTCTGTCTTTCTATAGCATCCCAAAGTCAAATTATATGTGCCTGCGCCGCTGAGTAGGCCCGGAGCCCAGCTCAGCAATTGCGAACGTCCAGGGATTCCTCCCACACCAAAGGGGCCACGACCAAAAGCTCTTGCTACTCTTCAAGTAGCCAGGCAACCCCATTCACTGCCCCACAAACGCTGGCGCTGTCTCTTTCTGCAGCCTCCCAAAGTCCAAGACTATCTGCCTGGGCCGCTGAGTACAGCCGGAGCCCAGCTCAGCAATTGCCAACGTCCAGGGATTCCTCCCACACCAAAGGGGCCACGACCAAAAGCTCTTGCTGCTCTTCAAGTAGACAGGCAACCCCATTCACTGCCCCACAAACGCTGTGGCTGTCTCTTTCTGCAGCCTCCCAAAGTCCAAGAGTATCTCCTGAACCGCTGAGTACAGCCGGAGCCCAGCTCAGCAATTGCCAACGTCCAGGGATTCCTCCCACACCAAAGGGGCCACGACCAAAAGCTCTTGCTGCTCTTCAAGTAGCCAGGCAACCCCATTCACTGCCCCACAAGTCTTGGGGTTCTCTCTTTCTATAGCATCCCAAAGTCAAATTATATGTGCCTGCGCTGCTGAGTAGGCCCGCAGCCCAGCTCAGCAATTGCCAACGTCCAGGGATTCCTCCCACACCAAAGGGGCCACGACCAAAAGCTCTTGCTGCTCTTCAAGTAGCAAGGCAACCCCATTCACTGCCCCACAAGTCTTGGGGCTCTCTCTTTGTATATCTTCCCAAAGTCCAAGAGTATCTCCTTGGGCCGCTGAGTACAGCCAGAGCCCAGCTCAGCAATTGCCAACGTCCAGGGATTCCTCCCACACCAAAGGGGCCACGACCAAAAGCTCTTGCTGCTCTTCAAGTAGCTAGGCAACCCCATTCACTGCCCCACAAGTCTTGGGGTTCTCTCTTTCTTTAGCATCCCAAAGTCAAATTATATGTGCCTGCTCCGCGGAGTAGGCCCGGAGCCCAGATCAGCAATTGCCAACGACCAGGGATTCCTCCCACACCAAAGGGGCCAAGACCAAAAGCTCTTGCTGCTCTTCAAGTAGCCAGGCAACCGCATTCACTGCCCCACAAACGCTGGTGCTCTCTCTTTCTGCAGCCTCCCAAAGTCCAAGAGTATCTCCTGAACCGCTGAGTACAGCCGGAGCCCAGCTCAGCAATAGCCAACGTCCAGGGATTCCTCCCACACCTATGTTGCCACAACCAAAAGCTCTTGCTGCTCTTCAAGTAGCCAGGCAACCCCATTCACTGCCCCACAAGTCTTGGGGTTCTCTCTTTCTATAGCATCCCAAAGTCAAATTATATGTGCCTGCGCCGCTGAGTAGGCCCGGAGCCCAGCTCAGCAATTGCCAACATCCAGGGATTCCTCCGACACCAAAAGGGCCATGACCAAAAGCTCTTGCTGCTCTTCAAGTAGCCAGGCAACCCCATTCACTGCCCCACAAGTCTTGGCGTTCTCTCTTTGTGTAGCATCCCAAACTCAAATTATATGTGCCTGCGCTGCTGAGTAGGCCCGGAGCCCAGCTCAGCAATTGCCAACGTCCAGGGATTTCTCCCACACCAAAGGGGCCATGACCAAAAGCTCCTGCTGCTCTTTAAGTAGCCAGGCAACCCCATTCACTGCCCCACAAATGCTGGCGCTGTCTCTTTCTGCAGCCTCCCAAAGTCCAAGACTATCTGCCTTGGCCGCTGAGTACAGCCGGAGCCCAGCTCAGTATTTGCCAACGTCCAGGGATTCCTCCCACACCTATGTTGCCACGACCAAAAGCTCTGGCTGCTCTTCAAGTAGCCAGGCAACCCCATTCACTGCCCCACAAACGCTGGCGCTGTCTCTTTCTGCAGCCTCCCAAAGTCCAAGGCTATTGCCTGGGCCGCTGAGTACAGCCGGAGCCCAGCTCAGCAATTGCCAACGTCCAGGGATTCCTCCCACATCAAAGGGGCCACGAACAAAAGCTCTTGCTGCTCTTCAAGTAGCCAGGCAACCCCATTCACTGCCCCACAAACTCTGGTGCTTTCTCTTCCTGCAGCCTCCCAAAGTCCAAGAGTATCTGCCTGCACCGCTCAGCAGGCCCGAAGCCCAGCTCAGTATTTGCCAACGTCCAGGGATTCCTCCCACACCAAAGGGGCCACGACCAAAAGCTCTTGCTACTCTTCAAGTAGCCAGGCAACCCCATTCACTGCCCCACAAACGCTGGCGCTGTCTCTTTCTGCAGCCTCCCAAAGTCCAAGACTATCTGCCTGGGCCGCTGAGTACAGCCGGAGCCCAGCTCAGCAATTGCCAACGTCCAGGGATTCCTCCCACACCAAAGGGGCCACGACAAAAAGCTCTTGCTGCTCTTCAAGTAGCCAGGCAACCGCATTCACAGACCCACAAACGCTGTCGCTGTCTCTTTCTGCTGCCTCCCAAAGTCCAAGACTATCTGCCTGGGCCGCTGAGTACAGCCGGAGCCCAGCCCAGCAATTGTCAACGTCCAGGGATTCCTCCCACACCAAAGGGGCCACGACCAAAAGCTCTTGCTGCTCTTCAAGTAGCCAGGCAACCCCACTCACTGCCCCACAAGTCTTGGGGTTCTCTCTTTCTATAGCATCCCAAAGTCAAATTATATGTGACTGCGCTGCTGAGTAGGCCCGGAGCCCAGCTCAGCAATTGCCAACGTCCAGGGATTCCTCCCACACCAAAGGGGCTATGACCAAAAGATCCTGCTGCTCTTCAAGTAGCCAGGCAACCCCATTCACTGCCCCACAAATGCTGGCGCTGTCTCTTTCTGCAGCCTCCCAAAGTCCAAGATTATCTGCCTCGGCCGCTGAGTACAGCTGGAGCCCAGCTCAGCAATTGCCAACGTCCAGGGATTCCTCCCACACCAAAGGGGCCATGACCAAAAGCTCTTGCTGCTCTTCAAGTAGCCAGGCAACCCCATTCACTGCCCCACAAACGCTGGTGCTGTCTCTTTCTGCAGCCTCCCAAAGTCCAAGAGTATCTCCTGAACCGCTGAATACAGCCGGAGCCCAGCTCAGCAATTGCCAACGGCCAGGGATTCCTCCCACACCAAAGGGGCCACGACCAAAAGCTCTTGCTGCTCTTCAAGTAGCCAGGCAACCCCATTCACAGACCCAAAAGTCTTGGGGCTCTCTCTTTGTATATCATCCCAAAGTCAAATAATATGTGCCTGGGCCGCTGAGTACAGCCGGAGCCAGCTTAGCAGGTGTGAACATCCAGGGATTCCTCCCAAACCAAAGGGGCCACGACCAAAAGCTCTTGCTGCTCTTCAAGTAGCTAGGCAACCCCATTCACTGCCCCACAAGTCTTGGGGTTCTCTCTTTCTATAGCATCCCAAAGTCAAATTATATGTGCCTGCTCCGCGGAGTAGGCCCGGAGCCCAGATCAGCAATTGCCAACGACCAGGGATTCCTCCCACACCAAAGGGGCCAAGACCAAAAGCTCTTGCTGCTCTTCAAGTAGCCAGGCAACCCCACTCACAGCCCCACAAGTCTTGGGGCTCTCTCTTTGTATAGCATCCCAAACTAATATAATATCTGCCTACGCGGCTGAGTAGGCCCAGAGCCCAGCTCAGCATTTGCCAACGTCCAGGGATTCCTCCCACACCAAAGGGGCCACGACCAAAAGCTCTTGCTGCTCTTCAAGTAGCCAGGCAACCCCGTTCACAGACGCACAAGACTTGGCGTTCTCTCTTTGTATAGCATCCCAAAGTCAAATTATATGTGCCTGCGCCGCTGAGTATGCCCGGAGCCCAGCTCAGCAATTGTCAACGTCCAGGGATTCCTCCCACACCAAAGGGGCCACGACCAAAAGCTCCTACTGCTCTTCAAGTAGCCAGGCAACCCCATTCACTGCCCCACAAATGCTGGCGCTGTCTCTTTCTGCAGCCTCCCAAAGTCCAAGACTATCTGCCTGGGCCGCTGAGTACAGCCGGAGCCCAGCTCAGTAATTGCCAACGTCCAGGGATTCCTCCCACACCAAAGGGGCCATGACCAAAAGCTCTTGCTGCTCTTCAAGTAGCCAGGCAACCCCATTCACTGCCCCACAAGTCTTGGGGCTCTCTCTTTCTATAGCATCCCAAAGTCAAATTATATGTGCCTGCGCCGCTGAGTAGGCCCGGAGCCCAGCTCAGCAATTGCGAACGTCCAGGGATTCCTCCCACACCAAAGGGGCCATGACCAAAAGCTCTTGCTGCTCTTCAAGTAGCCAGGCAACCCCATTCACTGCCCCACAAGTCTTGGGGTTCTCTCTTTCTATAGCATCCCAAAGTCAAATTATATGTGCCTGCGCCGCTGAGTAGGCCCAGAGCCCAGGTTAGCATTTGCCAACGTCCAGGGATTCCTCCCACACCAAAGGGGCCACGACCAAAAGCTCTTGCTGCTCTTCAAGTAGCCAGGCAACCCCATTCACTGCCCCACAAGTCTTGGGGTTCTCTCTTTCTATAGCATCCCAAAGTCAAATTATATGTGCCTGCGCCGCTGAGTAGGCCCAGAGCCCAGGTTAGCATTTGCCAACGTCCAGGGATTCCTCCCACACCAAAGGGGCCACGACCAAAAGCTCTTGCTGCTCTTCAAGTAGCCAGGCAACCCCATTCACTGCCCCACAAGTCTTGGGGTTCTCTCTTTCTATAGCATCCCAAAGTCAAATTATATGTGCCTGCGCCGCTGAGTAGGCCCGGAGCCCACCTCAGCAATTGCGAACGTCCAGGGATTCCTCCCACACCAAAGGGGCCATGACCAAAAGCTCTTGCTACTCTTCAAGTAGCCAGGCAACCCCATTCACTGCCCCACAAACGCTGGTGCTGTCTCTTTCTGCAGCCTCCCAAAGTCCAAGACTATCTGCCTGGGCCGCTGAGTACAGCCGGAGCCCAGCTCAGCAATTGCCAACGTCCAGGGATTCCTCCCACACCAAAGGGGCCACGACCAAAAGCTCTTGCTGCTCTTCAAGTAGCCAGGCAACCCCATTCACTGCCCCACAAACGCTGTGGCTGTCTCTTTCTGCAGCCTCCCAAAGTCCAAGACTATCTGCCTGCACGGCTCAGTAGGCCCGAAGCCCAGCTCAGTATTTTCCAACGTCCAGGGATTCCTCCCACACCAAAGGGGCCACGACCAAAAGCTCTTGCTGCTCTTCAAGTAGACAGGCAACCCCATTCACTGCCCCACAAACGCTGGGGCTGTCTCTTTCTGCAGCCTCCCAAAGTCCAAGACTATCTGCCTGGGCCGCTGAGTACAGCCGGAGCCCAGCTCAGCAATTGCGAATGTCCAGGGATTCCTCCCACACCAAAGGGGCCATGACCAAAAGCTCTTGCAGCTCTTCAAGTAGCCAGGCAACCCCATTCACTGCCCCACAAGTCTTGGGGCTCTGTCTTTCTATAGCATCCCAAAGTCAAATTATATGTGCCTGCGCCGCTGAGAAGGCCCGGAGCCCAGCTCAGTATTTGCCAACGTCCAGGGATT
This sequence comes from Platalea minor, assembly GCA_037975005.1. Lineage (NCBI taxonomy): Eukaryota > Metazoa > Chordata > Aves > Pelecaniformes > Threskiornithidae > Platalea > Platalea minor. The sequence continues at coordinate 263,172 of JBBPFK010000072.1, forward strand.
CCTCCCACACCAAAGGGGCCACGACCAAAAGCTCTTGCTGCTCTTCAAGTAGCCAGGCAACCCCATTCAGAGACCCAAAAACGCTGGCGCTCTCTCTTTCTGCAGCCTCCCAAAGTCCAACACTTTCTGATTGGTGCGCTGTGTAGGCGCAGAGCCCAGCTCAGCAATTGCCAACGTCCAGGAATTCCTCCCACATCAAAGGTGCCATGACCAAAGGCTCTTGCTGCTCTTCAGCTAGCCAGGCAACCCCATTCACAGACCCACAAACGCTGGCGCTGTCTCTTTCTGCAGCCTCCTAAAGTCCAAGACTATCTGCCTGAACCGCTGAGTACAGCCGGAGCCCAGCCCAGCAATAGCCAACGTACAGGGATTCCTCCCACACCAAAGGGGCCACGACCAAAAGCTCTTGCTGCTCTTCAAGTAGCCAGGCAACCCCATTCACTGCCCCACAAACTCTGGTGCTTTCTCTTTCTGCAGCCTCCCAAAGTCTAAGAGTATCTGCCTGCACCGCTCAGCAGGCCCGAAGCCCAGCTCAGTATTTTCCAACATCCAGGGATTCCTCCCACATCAAAGGGGCCACGACCAAAAGCTCTTGCTGCTCTTCAAGTAGCCAGGCAACCCCATTCACTGCCCCACAAGTCTTGGGGCTCTGTCTTTCTATAGCATCCCAAAGTCAAATTATATGTGCCTGCGCCGCTGAGTAGGCCCGGAGCCCAGCTCAGCAATTGCGAACGTCCAGGGATTCCTCCCACACCAAAGGGGCCACGACCAAAAGCTCTTGCTACTCTTCAAGTAGCCAGGCAACCCCATTCACTGCCCCACAAACGCTGGCGCTGTCTCTTTCTGCAGCCTCCCAAAGTCCAAGACTATCTGCCTGGGCCGCTGAGTACAGCCGGAGCCCAGCTCAGCAATTGCCAACGTCCAGGGATTCCTCCCACACCAAAGGGGCCACGACCAAAAGCTCTTGCTGCTCTTCAAGTAGACAGGCAACCCCATTCACTGCCCCACAAACGCTGTGGCTGTCTCTTTCTGCAGCCTCCCAAAGTCCAAGAGTATCTCCTGAACCGCTGAGTACAGCCGGAGCCCAGCTCAGCAATTGCCAACGTCCAGGGATTCCTCCCACACCAAAGGGGCCACGACCAAAAGCTCTTGCTGCTCTTCAAGTAGCCAGGCAACCCCATTCACTGCCCCACAAGTCTTGGGGTTCTCTCTTTCTATAGCATCCCAAAGTCAAATTATATGTGCCTGCGCTGCTGAGTAGGCCCGCAGCCCAGCTCAGCAATTGCCAACGTCCAGGGATTCCTCCCACACCAAAGGGGCCACGACCAAAAGCTCTTGCTGCTCTTCAAGTAGCAAGGCAACCCCATTCACTGCCCCACAAGTCTTGGGGCTCTCTCTTTGTATATCTTCCCAAAGTCCAAGAGTATCTCCTTGGGCCGCTGAGTACAGCCAGAGCCCAGCTCAGCAATTGCCAACGTCCAGGGATTCCTCCCACACCAAAGGGGCCACGACCAAAAGCTCTTGCTGCTCTTCAAGTAGCTAGGCAACCCCATTCACTGCCCCACAAGTCTTGGGGTTCTCTCTTTCTTTAGCATCCCAAAGTCAAATTATATGTGCCTGCTCCGCGGAGTAGGCCCGGAGCCCAGATCAGCAATTGCCAACGACCAGGGATTCCTCCCACACCAAAGGGGCCAAGACCAAAAGCTCTTGCTGCTCTTCAAGTAGCCAGGCAACCGCATTCACTGCCCCACAAACGCTGGTGCTCTCTCTTTCTGCAGCCTCCCAAAGTCCAAGAGTATCTCCTGAACCGCTGAGTACAGCCGGAGCCCAGCTCAGCAATAGCCAACGTCCAGGGATTCCTCCCACACCTATGTTGCCACAACCAAAAGCTCTTGCTGCTCTTCAAGTAGCCAGGCAACCCCATTCACTGCCCCACAAGTCTTGGGGTTCTCTCTTTCTATAGCATCCCAAAGTCAAATTATATGTGCCTGCGCCGCTGAGTAGGCCCGGAGCCCAGCTCAGCAATTGCCAACATCCAGGGATTCCTCCGACACCAAAAGGGCCATGACCAAAAGCTCTTGCTGCTCTTCAAGTAGCCAGGCAACCCCATTCACTGCCCCACAAGTCTTGGCGTTCTCTCTTTGTGTAGCATCCCAAACTCAAATTATATGTGCCTGCGCTGCTGAGTAGGCCCGGAGCCCAGCTCAGCAATTGCCAACGTCCAGGGATTTCTCCCACACCAAAGGGGCCATGACCAAAAGCTCCTGCTGCTCTTTAAGTAGCCAGGCAACCCCATTCACTGCCCCACAAATGCTGGCGCTGTCTCTTTCTGCAGCCTCCCAAAGTCCAAGACTATCTGCCTTGGCCGCTGAGTACAGCCGGAGCCCAGCTCAGTATTTGCCAACGTCCAGGGATTCCTCCCATACCTATGTTGCCACGACCAAAAGCTCTGGCTGCTCTTCAAGTAGCCAGGCAACCCCATTCACTGCCCCACAAACGCTGGCGCTGTCTCTTTCTGCAGCCTCCCAAAGTCCAAGGCTATTGCCTGGGCCGCTGAGTACAGCCGGAGCCCAGCTCAGCAATTGCCAACGTCCAGGGATTCCTCCCACATCAAAGGGGCCACGAACAAAAGCTCTTGCTGCTCTTCAAGTAGCCAGGCAACCCCATTCACTGCCCCACAAACTCTGGTGCTTTCTCTTCCTGCAGCCTCCCAAAGTCCAAGAGTATCTGCCTGCACCGCTCAGCAGGCCCGAAGCCCAGCTCAGTATTTGCCAACGTCCAGGGATTCCTCCCACACCAAAGGGGCCACGACCAAAAGCTCTTGCTACTCTTCAAGTAGCCAGGCAACCCCATTCACTGCCCCACAAACGCTGGCGCTGTCTCTTTCTGCAGCCTCCCAAAGTCCAAGACTATCTGCCTGGGCCGCTGAGTACAGCCGGAGCCCAGCTCAGCAATTGCCAACGTCCAGGGATTCCTCCCACACCAAAGGGGCCACGACAAAAAGCTCTTGCTGCTCTTCAAGTAGCCAGGCAACCGCATTCACAGACCCACAAACGCTGTCGCTGTCTCTTTCTGCTGCCTCCCAAAGTCCAAGACTATCTGCCTGGGCCGCTGAGTACAGCCGGAGCCCAGCCCAGCAATTGTCAACGTCCAGGGATTCCTCCCACACCAAAGGGGCCACGACCAAAAGCTCTTGCTGCTCTTCAAGTAGCCAGGCAACCCCACTCACTGCCCCACAAGTCTTGGGGTTCTCTCTTTCTATAGCATCCCAAAGTCAAATTATATGTGACTGCGCTGCTGAGTAGGCCCGGAGCCCAGCTCAGCAATTGCCAACGTCCAGGGATTCCTCCCACACCAAAGGGGCTATGACCAAAAGATCCTGCTGCTCTTCAAGTAGCCAGGCAACCCCATTCACTGCCCCACAAATGCTGGCGCTGTCTCTTTCTGCAGCCTCCCAAAGTCCAAGATTATCTGCCTCGGCCGCTGAGTACAGCTGGAGCCCAGCTCAGCAATTGCCAACGTCCAGGGATTCCTCCCACACCAAAGGGGCCATGACCAAAAGCTCTTGCTGCTCTTCAAGTAGCCAGGCAACCCCATTCACTGCCCCACAAACGCTGGTGCTGTCTCTTTCTGCAGCCTCCCAAAGTCCAAGAGTATCTCCTGAACCGCTGAGTACAGCCGGAGCCCAGCTCAGCAATTGCCAACGGCCAGGGATTCCTCCCACACCAAAGGGGCCACGACCAAAAGCTCTTGCTGCTCTTCAAGTAGCCAGGCAACCCCATTCACTGCCCCACAAGTCTTGGGGTTCTCTCTTTCTATAGCATCCCAAAGTCAAATTATATGTGCCTGCGCTGCTGAGTAGGCCCGGAGCCCAGCTCAGCAATTGCGAATGTCCAGGGATTCCTCCCACACCAAAAGGGCCACGACCAAAAGCTCTTGCTGCTTTTCAAGTAGCCAGGCAACCCCATTCACTGCCCCACAAGTCTTGGGGCTCTGTCTTTCTATAGCATCCCAAAGTCAAATTATATGTGCCTGCGCTGCTGAGTAGGCCCGGAGCCCAGCTCAGCAATTGCGAACGTCCAGGGATTCCTCCCACACCAAAGGGGCCATGACCAAAAGCTCTTGCTGCTTTTCAAGTAGCCAGGCAACCGCATTCACTGCCCCACAAACGCTGGCGCTGTCTCTTTCTGCAGCCTCCCAAAGTCCAACACTATCTGCCTGAAACGCTGAGTACAGCCGGAGCCCAGCTCAGTATTTGCCAATGGCCAGGGATTCCTCCCACACCTATGTTGCCACGACCAAAAGCTCTTGCTGCTCTTCAAGTAGCCAGGCAACCCCATTCACTGACCCACAAGTCTTGGGGCTCTGTCTTTCTATAGCATCCCAAAGTCAAATTATATGTGTCTGCGCCGCTGAGTAGGCCCGGAGCCCAGCTCAGCAATTGCCAACGTCCAGGGATTCCTCCCACACCTATGTTGCCACGACCAAAAGCTCTTGCTGCTCTTCAAGTAGCCAGGCAACCCCATTCACTGCCCCACAAGTCTTGGCGTTCTCTCTTTCTATAGCATCCCAAAGTCAAATTATATGTGCCTGCGCCGCTGAGTAGGCCCAAAGCCCAGCTCAGCAATTGCCTACGTCCAGGGATTTCTCCCACACCAAAGGGGCCACGACCAAAAGCTCTTGCTGCTCTTCAAGTAGCCAGGCAACCCCATTCACTGCCCCACAAACGCTGGGGCTGTCTCTTTCTGCAGCCTCCCAAAGTCCAAGAATATCTGCCTGCACCGCTCAGCAGGCCCGAAGCGCACCTGAGCAATTGTGAACGTCTAGGGATTCCTCCCACACCAAAGGGGCCACGACCAAAAGCTCTTGCTGCTCTTCAAGTAGCCAGGCAACCCCATTCACAGACCCAAAAACACTGGTGCTCTCTCTTTCTTCAGCCTCCCAAAGTCCAAGACTTTCTGATTGGTGCGCTGAGTAGGCCCGGAGCCCAGCTCAGCAATTGCCAACGTCCAGGGATTCCTCCCACACCAAAGGGGCCATGACCAAAAGCTCTTGCTGCTCTTCAAGTAGCCAGGCAACCCCATTCACAGCTCCACAAGTCTTGGGGCTCTCTCTTTGTATAGCATCCCAAACTAAAATAATATCTGCCTGCGCGGCTGAGTAGGCCCAGAGCCCAGCTCAGCAATTGCCAACGTCCAGGGATTCCTCCCACACCAAAGGGGCCACGACCAAAAGCTCTTGCTGCTCTTCAAGTAGCCAGGCAACCACATTCACTGCCCCACAAACGCTGGGGCTGTCTCTTTCTGCAGCCTCCCAAAGTCCAAGGCTATTGCCTGAACCGCTGAGTACAGCCGGAGCCCAGCCCAGCAATAGCCAAAGTACAGGGATTCCTGCCACACCAAAGGGGCCACGACCAAAAGCTCTTGCTGCTCTTCAAGTAGCCAGGCAACCCCATTCACTGCCCCACAAGTCTTGGGGTTCTCTCTTTCTATAGCATCCCAAAGTCAAATTATATGTGCCTGCGCCGCTGAGTAGACCCAGAGCCCAGGTTAGCATTTGCCAACGTCCAGGGATTCCTCCCACACCAAAGGGGCCACGACCAAAAGCTCTTGCTGCTCTTCAAGTAGACAGGCAACCCCATTCACTGCCCGACAAACTCTGGTGCTTTCTCTTTCTGCAGCCTCCCAAAGTCCAAGAGTATCTGCCTGCACCGCTCAGCAGGCCCGAAGCCCAGCTCAGTATTTGCCAACGTCCAAGGATTCCTCCCACACCAAAGGGGCCACGACCAAAAGCTCTTGCTGCTCTTCAAGTAGCCAGGCAACCCCATTCACAGCTCCACAAGTCTTGGGGCTCTCTCTTTGTATAGCATCCCAAACTAAAATAATATCTGCCTGCGCGGCTGAGTAGGCCCAGAGCCCAGCTCAGCAATTGCCAACGTCCAGGGATTCCTCCCACACCAAAGGGGCCACGACCAAAAGCTCTTGCTGCTCTTCAAGTAGGCAGGCAACCCCATTCACTGCCCCACAAACGCTGGGGCTGTCTCTTTCTGCAGCCTCCCAAAGTCCAAGGCTATTGCCTGAACCGCTGAGTACAGCCGGAGCCCAGCCCAGCAATAGCCAACGTCCAGGGATTCCTCCCACACCAAAGGGGCCACGACCAAAAGCTCTTGCTGCTCTTCAAGTAGCCAGGGAACCCCATTCACTGTCCCACAAGTCTTGGGGTTCTCTCTTTCTATAGCATCCCAAAGTCAAATTATATGTGCCTGCGCCGCTGAGTAGACCCAGAGCCCAGGTTAGCATTTGCCAATGTCCAGGGATTCCTCCCACACCAAAGGGGCCACGACCAAAAGCTCTTGCTGCTCTTCAAGTAGACAGGCAACCCCATTCATTGCCCCACAAACTCTGGTGCTTTCTCTTTCTGCAGCCTCCCAAAGTCCAAGAGTATCTGCCTGCACCGCTCTGCAGGCCCGAAGCCCAGCTCAGTATTTTCCAACGTCCAGGGATTCCTCCCACACCAAAGGGGCCACGACCAAAAGCTCTTGCTGCTCTTCAAGTAGCCAGGTCACCCCATTCACTGCCCCACAAGTCTTGGGGCTCTGTCTTTCTATAGCATCCCAAAGTCAAATTATATGTGCCTGCGCCGCTGAGTAGGCCCGGAGCCCAGCTCAGCAATTGCCAACGTCCAGGGATTCCTCCCACACCAAAGGGGCCATGACCAAAAGCTCTTGCTACTCTTCAAGTAGCCAGGCAACCACATTCACTGCCCCAAAAACGCTGGGGCTGTCTCTTTCTGCAGCCTCCCAAAGTCCAAGACTATCTGCCTGGGCCGCTGAGTACAGCCGGAGCCCAGCTCAGCAATTGCCAACGTCCAGGGATTCCTCCCACACCAAAGGGGCCATGACCAAAAGCTCTTGCTGCTCTTCAAGTAGCCAGGCAACCCCATTCACACACCCAAAAACGCTGGCGCTCTCTCTTTCTGCAGCCTCCCAAAGTCCAAGACTTTCTGATTGGTGCGCTGTGTAGGCCCAGAGCCCAGCTCAGCAATTGCCAACGTCCAGGGATTCCTCCCACATCAAAGGTGCCATGACCAAAGGCTCTTGCTGCTCTTCAGCTAGCCAGGCAACCCCATTCACAGACCCACAAACGCTGGCGCTGTCTCTTTCTGCAGCCTCCTAAAGTCCAAGACTATCTGCCTGAACCGCTGAGAACAGCCCGAGCCCAGCTCAGCAATTGCCAACGTCCAGGGATTCCTCCCACACCAAAGGGGCCATGACCAAAAGCTCTTGCTGCTCTTCAAGTAGCCAGGAAACCCCATTCACTGCCCCAAAAACGCTGGGGATGTCTCTTTATGCGGCCTCCCAAAGTACAAGAGTATCTGCCTGAACCGCTGAGTACAGCCGGAGCCCAGCTCAGCAATTGCCAACGTCCAGGGATTCCTCCCACACCTATGTTGCCAGGACCAAAAGCTCTTGCTGCTCTTCAAGTAGCCAGGCAACCCCATTCACAGCCCCACAAACGCTGGCGCTGTCTCTTTCTGCAGCCTCCCAAAGTCCAAGAGTATCTGCTTGGTCCGCTGAGTACAGCCGGAGCCCAGCTCAGTATTTGCCAATGTCCAGGGATTCCTCCCACACCTATGTTGCCACGACCAAAAGCTCTTGCTGCTCTTCAAGTAGCCAGGCAACCCCGTTCACAGACCCACAAGACTTGGCGTTCTCTCTTTGTATAGCATCCCAAAGTCAAATTATATGTGCCTGCGCCACTGAGTAGGCCCGGAGCCCAGCTCAGCAATTGCGAAGGTCCAGGGATTCCTCCCACACCAAAGGGGCCACGACCAAAAGCTCCTGCTGCTCTTCAAGTAGCCTGGCAACCGCATTCACTGCCCCACAAACGCTGGCGCTGTCTCTTTCTGCAGCCTCCCAAAGTCCAAGAGTATCTCCTGAACCGCTGAGTACAGCCGGAGCCCAGCTCAGCAATTGCCAACGTCCAGGGATTCCTCCCACACCAAAGGGGCCACGACCAAAAGCTCTTGCTGCTCTTCAAGTAGCCAGGCAACCACATTCACTGCCCCACAAACGCTGGGGCTGTCTCTTTCTGCAGCCTCGCAAAGTCCAACACTATCTGCCATAACCGCTGAGTACAGCCGGAGCCCAGCTCAGCAATTGCCAACGTCCAGGGATTCCTCCCACACCAAAGGGGCCAAGACCAAAAGCTCTTGCTGCTCTTCAAGTAGACAGGCAACTCCACTCACAGCCCCACAAGTCTTGGGGCTCTCTCTTTGTATATCATCCCAAAGTCAGATAATATGTGCCTTTGCCGCTGAGTAGGCCCGGAGCACAGTTCAGCAATTGCCAACGTCCAGGGATTCCTCCCACACCAAAAGGGCCACGACCAAAAGCTCTTGCTGCTCTTCAAGTAGCCAGGCAACCCCATTCACAGCCCCACAAGTCTTGGGGCTCTCTCTTTGTATAGCATTCCAAACTAAAATAATATCTGCCTGCCCGGCTGAGTAGGCCCAGACCCCAGTTCAGCAATTGCCAACGTCCAGGGATTCCTCCCACACCAAAGGGGCCACGACCAAAAGCTCTTGCTGCTCTTCAAGTAGCCAGGCAACCCCATTCACTGCCCCACAAGTCTTGGGGTTCTGTCTTTCTATAGCATCCCAAAGTCAAATTATATGTGCCTGCGCCGCTGAGTAGGCCCAGAGCCCAGGTTAGCAATTGCCAACGTCCAGGGATTCCTCCCACACCAAAGGGGCCACGACCAAAAGCTCTTGCTGCTCTTCAAGTAGACAGGCAATCCCATTCACTGCCCCACAAACGCTGGCGCTGTCTCTTTCTGCAGCCTCCCAAAGTCCAAGAATATCTGCCTGAACCGCTGAGTACAGCCGGAGCCCAGCCCAGCAATTGTCAACGTCCAGGGATTCCTCCCACACCAAAGGGGCCACGACCAAAAGCTCTTGCTGCTCTTCAAGTAGCCAGGCAACCCCATTCACAGACCCACAAACGCTGGCGCTGTCTCTTTCTGCAGCCTCCCAAAGTCCAAGAGTATCTGCCTGCACCGCTCAGCAGGCCCGAAGCGCAGCTCAGCAATTGCCAACGTCCAGGGATTCCTCCCACACCAAAGGGGCCACGACCAAAAGCTCTTGCTACTCTTCAAGTAGCCAGGCAACCCCATTCACTGCCCCACAAACGCTGGCGCTGTCTCTTTCTGCAGCCTCCCAAAGTCCAAGACTATCTGCCTGAACCGCTGAGTACAGCCGGAGCCCAGCTCAGCAATTGCCAACGTCCAGGGATTCCTCCCACACCTATGTTGCCAGGACCAAAAGCTCTTGCTGCTCTTCAAGTAGCCAGGCAACCCCATTCACTGCCCCACAAGTCTTGGGGCTCTCTCTTTCTATAGCATCCCAAAGTCAAATTATATGTGCCTGCGCCGCTGAGAAGGCCCGGAGCCCAGCTCAGTATTTGCCAACGTCCAGGGATTCCTCCCACACCAAAGGGGCCACGACCAAAAGCTCTTGCTGCTCTTCAAGTAGCCAGGCAACCCCATTCACAGACCCAAAAACGCTGGCGCACTCTCTTTCTGCAGCCTCCCAAAGTCCAAGACTTTCTGATTGGTGCGCTCCGTAGGCCCAGAGCCTAGCTCAGCAATTGCCAACGTCCAGGGATTCCTCCCACACCAAAGGGGCCATGACCAAAAGCTCTTGCTGCTCTTCAAGTAGACAGGCAACCCCATTCACAGCTCCACAAGTCTTGGGGCTCTCTCTTTGTATAGCATCCCAAACTAAAATAATATCTGCCTGCGCGGCTGAGTAGGCCCAGAGCCCAGCTCAGCAATTGCCAACGTCCAGGGATTCCTCCCACACCAAAGGGGCCACGACCAAAAGCTCTTGCTGCTCTTCAAGTAGCCAGGCAACCCCATTCACTGCCCCACAAACGCTGGGGCTGTCTCTTTCTGCAGCCTCCCAAAGTCCAAGGCTATTGCCTGAACCGCTGAGTACAGCCGGAGCCCAGCCCAGCAATAGCCAAAGTACAGGGATTCCTGCCACACCAAAGGGGCCACGACCAAAAGCTCTTGCTGCTCTTCAAGTAGCCAGGGAACCCCATTCACTGTCCCACAAGTCTTGGGGTTCTCTCTTTCTATAGCATCCCAAAGTCAAATTATATGTGCCTGCGCCGCTGAGTAGACCCAGAGCCCAGGTTAGCATTTGCCAATGTCCAGGGATTCCTCCCACACCAAAGGGGCCACGACCAAAAGCTCTTGCTGCTCTTCAAGTAGACAGGCAACCCCATTCATTGCCCCACAAACTCTGGTGCTTTCTCTTTCTGCACCCTCCCAAAGTCCAAGAGTATCTGCCTGCACCGCTCTGCAGGCCCGAAGCCCAGCTCAGTATTTTCCAACGTCCAGGGATTCCTCCCACACCAAAGGGGCCACGACCAAAAGCTCTTGCTGCTCTTCAAGTAGCCAGGTCACCCCATTCACTGCCCCACAAGTCTTGGGGCTCTGTCTTTCTATAGCATCCCAAAGTCAAATTATATGTGCCTGCGCCGCTGAGTAGGCCCGGAGCCCAGCTCAGCAATTGCCAACGTCCAGGGATTCCTCCCACACCAAAGGGGCCATGACCAAAAGCTCTTGCTACTCTTCAAGTAGCCAGGCAACCACATTCACTGCCCCAAAAACGCTGGCGCTGTCTCTTTCTGCAGCCTCCCAAAGTCCAAGACTATCTGCCTGGGCCGCTGAGTACAGCCGGAGCCCAGCTCAGCAATTGCCAACGTCCAGGGATTCCTCCCACACCAAAGGGGCCATGACCAAAAGCTCTTGCTGCTCTTCAAGTAGCCAGGCAACCCCATTCACACACCCAAAAACGCTGGCGCTCTCTCTTTCTGCAGCCTCCCAAAGTCCAAGACTTTCTGATTGGTGCGCTGTGTAGGCCCAGAGCCCAGCTCAGCAATTGCCAACGTCCAGGGATTCCTCCCACATCAAAGGTGCCATGACCAAAGGCTCTTGCTGCTCTTCAGCTAGCCAGGCAACCCCATTCACAGACCCACAAACGCTGGCGCTGTCTCTTTCTGCAGCCTCCTAAAGTCCAAGACTATCTGCCTGAACCGCTGAGAACAGCCCGAGCCCAGCTCAGCAATTGCCAACGTCCAGGGATTCCTCCCACACCAAAGGGGCCATGACCAAAAGCTCTTGCTGCTCTTCAAGTAGCCAGGAAACCCCATTCACTGCCCCAAAAACGCTGGGGATGTCTCTTTATGCGGCCTCCCAAAGTACAAGAGTATCTGCCTGAACCGCTGAGTACAGCCGGAGCCCAGCTCAGCAATTGCCAACGTCCAGGGATTCCTCCCACACCTATGTTGCCAGGACCAAAAGCTCTTGCTGCTCTTCAAGTAGCCAGGCAACCCCATTCACTGCCCCACAAGTCTTGGGGCTCTCTCTTTCTATAGCATCCCAAAGTCAAATTATATGTGTCTGCGCCGCTGAGTAGGCCCAAAGCCCAGCTCAGCAATTGCGAACGTCCAGGGATTCCTCCCACACCACAGAGGGCACGAACAAAAGCTCTTGCTGCTCTTCAAGTAGCCAGGCAACCCCATTCACTGCCCCACAAACGCTGGTGCTGTCTCTTTCTGCAGCCTCCCAAAGTCCACGACTATCTGCCTGGGCTGCTGAGTACAGCCGGAGCCCAGCTCAGCAATTGTGAACGTCCAGGGATTCCTCCCACACCAAAGGGGCCACGACCAAAAGCTCTTGCTGCTCTTCACGTAGCCAGGCAATCCCATTCACTGCCTCACAAACGCTGGGGCTGTCTCTTTCTGCAGCCTCCCAGAGTCCAAGGCTATTGCCTGAACCGCTGAGTACAACCGGAGCCCAGCCCAGCAACAGCCAACGTACACGGATTCCTCCCACACCAAAGGGGCCACGACCAAAAGCTCTTGCTGCTCTTCAAGTAGCCAGGCAACCCCATTCACTGCCCCACAAACGCTGTGGCTGTCTCTTTCTGCAGCCTCCCAAAGTCCAAGACTATCTGCCTGCACGGCTCAGTAGGCCCGAAGCCCAGCTCAGTATTTTCCAACGTCCAGGGATTCCTCCCACACCAAAGGGGCCACGACCAAAAGCTCTTGCTACTCTTCAAGTAGCCAGGCAACCCCATTCACTGCCCCACAAACGCTGGCGCTGTCTCTTTCTGCAGCCTCCCAAAGTCCAAGACTATCTGCCTGGGCCGCTGAGTAAAGCCGGAGCCCAGCTCAGCAATTGCCAACGTCCAGGGATTCCTCCCACACCAAAGGGGCCACGACCAAAAGCTCTTGCTGCTCTTCAAGTAGCCAGGCAACCCCATTCACTGCCCCACAAGTCTTGGGGTTCTCTCTTTCTATAGCATCCCAAAGTCAAATTATATGTGCCTGCGCCGCTGAGAAGGCCCGGAGCCCAGCTCAGTATTTGCCAACGTCCAGGGATTCCTCCCACACCAAAGGGGCCACGACCAAAAGCTCTTGCTGCTCTTCAAGTAGCCAGGCAACCCCATTCACAGACCCAAAAACGCTGGCGCTGTCTCTTTCTGCAGCCTCCCAAAGTCCAAGTCTTTCTGATTGGTGCACTGTGTAGGCCCAGAGCCCAGCTCAGCAATTGCCAACGTCCAGGGATTCCTCCCACACCAAAAGGGCCACGACCAAAAGCTCTTGCTGCTCTTCAAGTAGCCAGGCAACCCCATTCACAGCTCCACAAGTCTTGGGGCTCTCTCTTTGTATAGCATCCCAAACTAAAATAATATCTGCCTGCGCGGCTGAGTAGGCCCAGAGCCCAGCTCAGCAATTGCCAACGTCCAGGGATTCCTCCCACAACAAAGGGGCCACGACCAAAAGCTCTTGCTGCTCTTCAAGTAGCCAGACAACCACATTCACTGCCCCACAAACGCTGCGGCTGTCTCTTTCTGCAGCCTCCCAAAGTCCAAGGCTATTGCCTGAACCGCTGAGTACAGCCGGAGCCCAGCCCAGCAATAGCCAACGTACAGGGATTCCTCCCACACCAAAGGGGCCACGACCAAAAGCTCTTGCTGCTCTTCAAGTAGCCAGGCAACCCCATTCACTGCCCCACAAGTCTTGGGGTTCTCTCTTTCTATAGCATCCCAAAGTCAAATTATATGTGCCTGCGCCGCTGAGTAGGCCTGGAGCCCAGCTCAGCAATTGCGAACGTCCAGGGATTCCTCCCACACCAAAGGGGCCACGACCAAAAGCTCTTGCTGCTCTTCAAGTAGACAGGCAACCCCATTCACTGCCCCACAAACTCTGGTGCTTTCTCTTTCTGCAGCCTCCCAAAGTCCAAGAGTATCTGCCTGCACCGCTCAGCAGGCCCGAAGCCCAGCTCAGTATTTTCCAACGTCCAGGGATTCCTCCCACACCAAAGGGGCCACGACCAAAAGCTCTTGCTGCTCTTCAAGTAGCCAGGCAACCCCATTCACTGCCCCACAAGTCTTGGGGCTCTGTCTTTCTATAGCATCCCAAAGTCAAATTATATGTGCCTGCGCCGCTGAGTAGGCCCGGAGCCCAGCTCAGCAATTGCGAACGTCCAGGGATTCCTCCCACACCAAAGGGGCCATGACCAAAAGCTCTTGCTACTCTTCAAGTAGCCAGGCAACCCCATTCACTGCCCCACAAACGCTGGTGCTGTCTCTTTCTGCAGCCTCCCAAAGTCCAAGACTATCTGCCTGAACCGCTGAGAACAGCCCGAGCCCAGCTCAGCAATTGCGAATGTCCAGGGATTCCTCCCACACCAAAGGGGCCATGACCAAAAGCTCTTGCTGCTCTTCAAGTAGCCAGGCAACCGCATTCACAGACCCACAAGACTTGGCGCTGTCTCTTTCTGTAACCTCCCAAAGTCCAAGGCTATTGCCTGAACCGCTGAGTACAGCCGGAGCCCAGCTCAGCAATTGCCAACGTCCAGGGATTCCTCCCACACCAAAGGGGCCACGACCAAAAGCTCTTGCTGCTCTTCAACTAGCCAGGCAACCCCATTCACAGCCCCACAAACGCTGGTTCTGTCTCTTTCTGCAGCCTCCCATAGTCCAAGAGTATCTGCCTGACCCGCTGAGTATAGCCGGAGCCCAGCTCAGCAATTGCCAACGTCCAGGGATTCCTCCCACACCAAAGGGGCCACGACCAAAAGCTCTTGCTGCTCTTCAAGTAGCCAGGCAACCCCATTCACTGCCCCACAAGTCTTGGGGCTCTCTCTTTCTATAGCATCCCAAAGTCAAATTATATGTGCCTGCGCTGCTGAGTAGGCCCGGAGCCAAGCTCAGCAATTGCCAACGTCCAGGGATTCCTCCCACACCTATGTTGCCATGACCAAAAGCTCTTGCTGCTCTTCAAGTAGCCAGGCAACCCCATTCACTGCCCCACAAACGCTGGGGCTGTCTCTTTCTGCAGCCTCCCAAAGTCCAAGGCTATTGCCTGAACCGCTGAGTACAGCCGGAGCCCAGCCCAGCAATAGCCAACGTCCAGGGATTCCTCCCACACCAAAGGGGCCACGACCAAAAGCTCTTGCTGCTCTTCAAGTAGCCAGGCAACCCCATTCACTGCCCCACAAGTCTTGGGGCTCTCTCTTTCTATAGCATCCCAAAGTCAAATTATATGTGCCTGCGCCGCTGAGTAGGCCAAAAGCCCAGCTCAGCAATTACGAACGTCCAGGGATTCCTCCCACACCAAAGGGGCCATGACCAAAAGCTCTTGCTACTCTTAAAGTAGCCAGGCAACCCCATTCACTGCCCCACAAACGCTGGCGCTGTCTCTTTCTGCAGCCTCCCAAAGTCCAAGACTATCTGCCTGGGCCGCTGAGTACAGCCAGAGCCCAGCTCAGCAATTGCCAAAGTCCAGGGATTCCTCCCACACCAAAGGGGCCACGACCAAAAGCTCTTGCTGCTCTTCAAGTAGCCAGGCAACCCCATTCACAGCCCCACAAGTCTTGGGGCTCTCTCTTTGTATATCATCCCAAAGTCAAATAATATGTGCCTGGGCCGCTGAGTACAGCCGGAGCCCAGCCCAGCAATTGCCAACGTCCAGGGATTCCTCCCAAACCAAAGGGGCCACGATCAAAAGCTCTTGCTGCTCTTCAAGTAGCCAGGCAACCCCATTCACTGCCCCACAAACGCTGGCGCTGTCTCTTTCTGCAGCCTCCCAAAGTCCAAGACTATCTGCCTGGGCCGCTGAGTACAGCCGGAGCCAGCTTAGCAGGTGTGAACATCCAGGGATTCCTCCCAAACCAAAGGGGCCACGACCAAAAGCTCTTGCTGCTCTTCAAGTAGCCAGGCAACGCCATTCACTGCCCCACAAACGCTGGGGCTGTCTCTTTCTGCAGCCTCGCAAAGTCCAAGAATATCTGCCTTTACCGCTGAGGACAGCCGGAGCCCAGCTCAGCAATTGCCAACGTCCAGGGATTCCTCCCACACCAAAGGGGCCACGACCAAAAGCTCTTGCTGCTCTTCAAGTAGCAAGGCAACCCCA
This sequence comes from Platalea minor, assembly GCA_037975005.1. Lineage (NCBI taxonomy): Eukaryota > Metazoa > Chordata > Aves > Pelecaniformes > Threskiornithidae > Platalea > Platalea minor. The sequence continues at coordinate 278,662 of JBBPFK010000072.1, forward strand.
TTCACTGCCCCACAAGTCTTGGGGCTCTCTCTTTGTATATCTTCCCAAAGTCCAAGAGTATCTCCTTGGGCCGCTGAGTACAGCCAGAGCCCAGCTCAGCAATTGCCAACGTCCAGGGATTCCTCCCACACCAAAGGGGCCACGACCAAAAGCTCTTGCTGCTCTTCAAGTAGCTAGGCAACCCCATTCACTGCCCCACAAGTCTTGGGGTTCTCTCTTTCTTTAGCATCCCAAAGTCAAATTATATGTGCCTGCTCCGCGGAGTAGGCCCGGAGCCCAGATCAGCAATTGCCAACGACCAGGGATTCCTCCCACACCAAAGGGGCCAAGACCAAAAGCTCTTGCTGCTCTTCAAGTAGCCAGGCAACCCCACTCACAGCCCCACAAGTCTTGGGGCTCTCTCTTTGTATATCATCCCAAAGTCAGATAATATGTGCCTTTGCCGCTGAGTACAGCTGGAGCCCAGTTCAGCAATTGCCAACGTCCAGGGATTCCTCCCACACCAAAAGGGCCACGACCAAAAGCTCTTGCTGCTCTTCAAGTAGACACGCAACCCCATTCACAGCTCCACAAGTCTTGGAGCTCTCTCTTTGTATAGCATCCCAAACTAAAATAATATCTGCCTACGTGGCTGAGTAGGCCCAGAGCCCAGCTCAGCAATTGCCAACGTCCAGGGATTCCTCCCACACCAAAGGGGCCACGACCAAAAGCTCTTGCTGCTCTTCAAGTAGCCAGGCAACCCCATTCACTGCCCCACAAACGCTGGGGCTGTCTCTTTCTGCAGCCTCCCAAAGTCCAAGGCTATTGCCTGAACCGCTGAGTACAGCCGGAGCCCAGCCCAGCAATAGCCAACGTCCAGGGATTCCTCCCACACCAAAGGGGCCACGACCAAAAGCTCTTGCTGCTCTTCAAGTAGCCAGGCAACCCCATTCACTGCCCCACAAACGCTGGCGCTGTCTCTTTCTGCAGCCTCCCAAAGTCCAAGAGTATCTGCCTGACCCGCTGAGTACAGCCGGAGCCCAGCTCAGTATTTGCCAATGTCCAGGGATTCCTCCCACACCTATGTTGCCACGACAAAAAGCTCTTGCTGCTCTTCACGTAGCCAGGCAACCCCATTCACAGCCCCACAAGACTTGGCGTTCTCTCTTTGTATATCATCCCAAAGTCCAAGAGTATCTCCTTGGGCCGCTGAGTACAGCCAGAGCCCAGCTCAGCAATTGCCAATGTCCAGGGATTCCTCCCACACCAAAGGGGCCACGACCAAAAGCTCCTGCTGCTCTTCAAGTAGCCAGGCAACCCCATTCACTGCCCCACAAACGCTGGCGCTGCCTCTTTCTGCAGCCTCCCAAAGTCCAAGAGTATCTCCTGAAACACTGAGTACAGCCGGAGCCAAGCTCAGCAATTGCCAACGTCCAGGGATTCCTCCCACACCAAAGGGGCCATGACCAAAAGCTCCTGCTGCTCTTCAAGTAGACAGGCAACCCCATTCACTGCCCCACAAATGCTGGCGCTTTCTCTTTCTGCAGCCTCCCAAAGTCCAAGACTATCTGCCTGGGCCGCTGAGTACAGCCGGAGCCCAGCTCAGTAATTGCCAACGTCCAGGGATTCCTCCCACACCTATGTTGCCACGACCAAAAGCTCTTGCTGCTCTTCAAGTAGCCAGGCAACCCCATTCACTGCCCCACAAACGCTGGCGCTGTCTATTTTTGCAGCCTCCCAAAGTCCAAAGCTATTGCCTGAACCGCTGAGTACAGCCGGCGCCCAGCCCAGCAATTGTCAACGTCCAGGGATTCCTCCCACACCAAAGGGGCCACGACCAAAAGCTCTTGCTGCTCTTCAAGTAGCCAGGCAACCCCATTCACAGCCCCACAAGCTCTGGTGCTTTCTCTTTCTGCAGCCTCCCAAAGTCCAAGAGTATCTGCCTGCACGACTCAGCAGGCCCGAAGCCCAGCTCAGTATTTTCCAACGTCCAGGGATTCCTCCCACACCAAAGGGGCCACGACTAAAAGCTCTTGCTGCTCTTCAAGTAGCCAGGCAACCCCATTCACAGCCCCACAAGTCTTGGGGCTCTCTCTTTCTATAGCATCCCAAAGTCAAATTATATGTGCCTGCGCCGCTGAGTAGGCCAAAAGCCCAGCTCAGCAATTGCGAACGTCCAGGGATTCCTCCCACACCAAAGGGGCCATGACCAAAAGCTCTTGCTACTCTTAAAGTAGCCAGGCAACCCCATTCACTGCCCCACAAACGCTGGCGCTGTCTCTTTCTGCAGCCTCCCAAAGTCCAAGACTATCTGCCTGGGCCGCTGAGTACAGCCAGAGCCCAGCTCAGCAATTGCCAACGTCCAGGGATTCCTCCCACACCAAAGGGGCCACGACCAAAAGCTCTTGCTGCTCTTCAAGTAGCCAGGCAACCCCATTCACAGACCCAAAAGTCTTGGGGCTCTCTCTTTGTATATCATCCCAAAGTCAAATAATATGTGCCTGGGCCGCTGAGTACAGCCGGAGCCCAGCCCAGCAATTGCCAACGTCCAGGGATTCCTCCCAAACCAAAGGGGCCACGATCAAAAGCTCTTGCTGCTCTTCAAGTAGCCAGGCAACCCCATTCACTGCCCCACAAACGCTGGCGCTGTCTCTTTCTGCAGCCTCCCAAAGTCCAAGACTATCTGCCTGGGCCGCTGAGTACAGCCGGAGCCAGCTTAGCAGGTGTGAACATCCAGGGATTCCTCCCAAACCAAAGGGGCCACGACCAAAAGCTCTTGCTGCTCTTCAAGTAGCTAGGCAACCCCATTCACTGCCCCACAAGTCTTGGGGTTCTCTCTTTCTATAGCATCCCAAAGTCAAATTATATGTGCCTGCTCCGCGGAGTAGGCCCGGAGCCCAGATCAGCAATTGCCAACGACCAGGGATTCCTCCCACACCAAAGGCGCCAAGACCAAAAGCTCTTGCTGCTCTTCAAGTAGCCAGGCAACCCCACTCACAGCCCCACAAGTCTTGGGGCTCTCTCTTTGTATAGCATCCCAAACTAATATAATATCTGCCTACGCGGCTGAGTAGGCCCAGAGCCCAGCTCAGCATTTGCCAACGTCCAGGGATTCCTCCCACACCAAAGGGGCCACGACCAAAAGCTCTTGCTGCTCTTCAAGTAGCCAGGCAACCCCGTTCACAGACGCACAAGACTTGGCGTTCTCTCTTTGTATAGCATCCCAAAGTCAAATTATATGTGCCTGCGCCGCTGAGTATGCCCGGAGCCCAGCTCAGCAATTGCCAACGTCCAGGGATTCCTCCCACACCAAAGGGGCCACGACCAAAAGCTCCTACTGCTCTTCAAGTAGCCAGGCAACCCCATTCACTGCCCCACAAATGCTGGCGCTGTCTCTTTCTGCAGCCTCCCAAAGTCCAAGACTATCTGCCTGGGCCGCTGAGTACAGCCGGAGCCCAGCTCAGTAATTGCCAACGTCCAGGGATTCCTCCCACACCAAAGGGGCCATGACCAAAAGCTCTTGCTGCTCTTCAAGTAGCCAGGCAACCCCATTCACTGCCCCACAAGTCTTGGGGCTCTCTCTTTCTATAGCATCCCAAAGTCAAATTATATGTGCCTGCGCCGCTGAGTAGGCCCGGAGCCCAGCTCAGCAATTGCGAACGTCCAGGGATTCCTCCCACACCAAAGGGGCCATGACCAAAAGCTCTTGCTGCTCTTCAAGTAGCCAGGCAACCCCATTCACTGCCCCACAAGTCTTGGGGTTCTCTCTTTCTATAGCATCCCAAAGTCAAATTATATGTGCCTGCGCCGCTGAGTAGGCCCAGAGCCCAGGTTAGCATTTGCCAACGTCCAGGGATTCCTCCCACACCAAAGGGGCCACGACCAAAAGCTCTTGCTGCTCTTCAAGTAGCCAGGCAACCCCATTCACTGCCCCACAAGTCTTGGGGTTCTCTCTTTCTATAGCATCCCAAAGTCAAATTATATGTGCCTGCGCCGCTGAGTAGGCCCAGAGCCCAGGTTAGCATTTGCCAACGTCCAGGGATTCCTCCCACACCAAAGGGGCCATGACCAAAAGCTCTTGCTACTCTTCAAGTAGCCAGGCAACCCCATTCACTGCCCCACAAACGCTGGTGCTGTCTCTTTCTGCAGCCTCCCAAAGTCCAAGACTATCTGCCTGGGCCGCTGAGTACAGCCGGAGCCCAGCTCAGCAATTGCCAACGTCCAGGGATTCCTCCCACACCAAAGGGGCCACGACCAAAAGCTCTTGCTGCTCTTCAAGTAGCCAGGCAACCCCATTCACTGCCCCACAAACGCTGTGGCTGTCTCTTTCTGCAGCCTCCCAAAGTCCAAGACTATCTGCCTGCACGGCTCAGTAGGCCCGAAGCCCAGCTCAGTATTTTCCAACGTCCAGGGATTCCTCCCACACCAAAGGGGCCACGACCAAAAGCTCTTGCTGCTCTTCAAGTAGACAGGCAACCCCATTCACTGCCCCACAAACGCTGGGGCTGTCTCTTTCTGCAGCCTCCCAAAGTCCAAGACTATCTGCCTGGGCCGCTGAGTACAGCCGGAGCCCAGCTCAGCAATTGCGAATGTCCAGGGATTCCTCCCACACCAAAGGGGCCATGACCAAAAGCTCTTGCAGCTCTTCAAGTAGCCAGGCAACCCCATTCACTGCCCCACAAGTCTTGGGGCTCTGTCTTTCTATAGCATCCCAAAGTCAAATTATATGTGCCTGCGCCGCTGAGAAGGCCCGGAGCCCAGCTCAGTATTTGCCAACGTCCAGGGATTCCTCCCACACCAAAGGGGCCACGACCAAAAGCTCTTGCTGCTCTTCAAGTAGCCAGGCAACCCCATTCAGAGACCCAAAAACGCTGGCGCTCTCTCTTTCTGCAGCCTCCCAAAGTCCAACACTTTCTGATTGGTGCGCTGTGTAGGCGCAGAGCCCAGCTCAGCAATTGCCAACGTCCAGGAATTCCTCCCACATCAAAGGTGCCATGACCAAAGGCTCTTGCTGCTCTTCAGCTAGCCAGGCAACCCCATTCACAGACCCACAAACGCTGGCGCTGTCTCTTTCTGCAGCCTCCTAAAGTCCAAGACTATCTGCCTGAACCGCTGAGTACAGCCGGAGCCCAGCCCAGCAATAGCCAACGTACAGGGATTCCTCCCACACCAAAGGGGCCACGACCAAAAGCTCTTGCTGCTCTTCAAGTAGCCAGGCAACCCCATTCACTGCCCCACAAACTCTGGTGCTTTCTCTTTCTGCAGCCTCCCAAAGTCTAAGAGTATCTGCCTGCACCGCTCAGCAGGCCCGAAGCCCAGCTCAGTATTTTCCAACGTCCAGGGATTCCTCCCACATCAAAGGGGCCACGACCAAAAGCTCTTGCTGCTCTTCAAGTAGCCAGGCAACCCCATTCACTGCCCCACAAGTCTTGGGGCTCTGTCTTTCTATAGCATCCCAAAGTCAAATTATATGTGCCTGCGCCGCTGAGTAGGCCCGGAGCCCAGCTCAGCAATTGCGAACGTCCAGGGATTCCTCCCACACCAAAGGGGCCACGACCAAAAGCTCTTGCTACTCTTCAAGTAGCCAGGCAACCCCATTCACTGCCCCACAAACGCTGGCGCTGTCTCTTTCTGCAGCCTCCCAAAGTCCAAGACTATCTGCCTGGGCCGCTGAGTACAGCCGGAGCCCAGCTCAGTAATTGCCAACGTCCAGGGATTCCTCCCACACCAAAGGGGCCATGACCAAAAGCTCTTGCTGCTCTTCAAGTAGACAGGCAACCCCATTCACTGCCCCACAAACGCTGTGGCTGTCTCTTTCTGCAGCCTCCCAAAGTCCAAGAGTATCTCCTGAACCGCTGAGTACAGCCGGAGCCCAGCTCAGCAATTGCCAACGTCCAGGGATTCCTCCCACACCAAAGGGGCCACGACCAAAAGCTCTTGCTGCTCTTCAAGTAGCCAGGCAACCCCATTCACTGCCCCACAAGTCTTGGCGTTCTCTCTTTCTATAGCATCCCAAAGTCAAATTATATGTGCCTGCGCTGCTGAGTAGGCCCGCAGCCCAGCTCAGCAATTGCCAACGTCCAGGGATTCCTCCCACACCAAAGGGGCCACGACCAAAAGCTCTTGCTGCTCTTCAAGTAGCAAGGCAACCCCATTCACTGCCCCACAAGTCTTGGGGCTCTCTCTTTGTATATCTTCCCAAAGTCCAAGAGTATCTCCTTGGGCCGCTGAGTACAGCCAGAGCCCAGCTCAGCAATTGCCAACGTCCAGGGATTCCTCCCACACCAAAGGGGCCACGACCAAAAGCTCTTGCTGCTCTTCAAGTAGCTAGGCAACCCCATTCACTGCCCCACAAGTCTTGGGGTTCTCTCTTTCTTTAGCATCCCAAAGTCAAATTATATGTGCCTGCTCCGCGGAGTAGGCCCGGAGCCCAGATCAGCAATTGCCAACGACCAGGGATTCCTCCCACACCAAAGGGGCCAAGACCAAAAGCTCTTGCTGCTCTTCAAGTAGCCAGGCAACCGCATTCACTGCCCCACAAACGCTGGTGCTCTCTCTTTCTGCAGCCTCCCAAAGTCCAAGAGTATCTCCTGAACCGCTGAGTACAGCCGGAGCCCAGCTCAGCAATAGCCAACGTCCAGGGATTCCTCCCACACCTATGTTGCCACAACCAAAAGCTCTTGCTGCTCTTCAAGTAGCCAGGCAACCCCATTCACTGCCCCACAAGTCTTGGGGTTCTCTCTTTCTATAGCATCCCAAAGTCAAATTATATGTGCCTGCGCCGCTGAGTAGGCCCGGAGCCCAGCTCAGCAATTGCCAACATCCAGGGATTCCTCCGACACCAAAAGGGCCATGACCAAAAGCTCTTGCTGCTCTTCAAGTAGCCAGGCAACCCCATTCACTGCCCCACAAGTCTTGGCGTTCTCTCTTTGTGTAGCATCCCAAACTCAAATTATATGTGCCTGCGCTGCTGAGTAGGCCCGGAGCCCAGCTCAGCAATTGCCAACGTCCAGGGATTTCTCCCACACCAAAGGGGCCATGACCAAAAGCTCCTGCTGCTCTTTAAGTAGCCAGGCAACCCCATTCACTGCCCCACAAATGCTGGCGCTGTCTCTTTCTGCAGCCTCCCAAAGTCCAAGACTATCTGCCTTGGCCGCTGAGTACAGCCGGAGCCCAGCTCAGTATTTGCCAACGTCCAGGGATTCCTCCCACACCTATGTTGCCACGACCAAAAGCTCTGGCTGCTCTTCAAGTAGCCAGGCAACCCCATTCACTGCCCCACAAACGCTGGCGCTGTCTCTTTCTGCAGCCTCCCAAAGTCCAAGGCTATTGCCTGGGCCGCTGAGTACAGCCGGAGCCCAGCTCAGCAATTGCCAACGTCCAGGGATTCCTCCCACATCAAAGGGGCCACGAACAAAAGCTCTTGCTGCTCTTCAAGTAGCCAGGCAACCCCATTCACTGCCCCACAAACTCTGGTGCTTTCTCTTCCTGCAGCCTCCCAAAGTCCAAGAGTATCTGCCTGCACCGCTCAGCAGGCCCGAAGCCCAGCTCAGTATTTTCCAACGTCCAGGGATTCCTCCCACACCAAAGGGGCCACGACCAAAAGCTCTTGCTACTCTTCAAGTAGCCAGGCAACCCCATTCACTGCCCCACAAACGCTGGCGCTGTCTCTTTCTGCAGCCTCCCAAAGTCCAAGACTATCTGCCTGGGCCGCTGAGTACAGCCGGAGCCCAGCTCAGCAATTGCCAACGTCCAGGGATTCCTCCCACACCAAAGGGGCCACGACAAAAAGCTCTTGCTGCTCTTCAAGTAGCCAGGCAACCGCATTCACAGACCCACAAACGCTGTCGCTGTCTCTTTCTGCTGCCTCCCAAAGTCCAAGACTATCTGCCTGGGCCGCTGAGTACAGCCGGAGCCCAGCCCAGCAATTGTCAACGTCCAGGGATTCCTCCCACACCAAAGGGGCCACGACCAAAAGCTCTTGCTGCTCTTCAAGTAGCCAGGCAACCCCACTCACTGCCCCACAAGTCTTGGGGTTCTCTCTTTCTATAGCATCCCAAAGTCAAATTATATGTGACTGCGCTGCTGAGTAGGCCCGGAGCCCAGCTCAGCAATTGCCAACGTCCAGGGATTCCTCCCACACCAAAGGGGCTATGACCAAAAGATCCTGCTGCTCTTCAAGTAGCCAGGCAACCCCATTCACTGCCCCACAAATGCTGGCGCTGTCTCTTTCTGCAGCCTCCCAAAGTCCAAGATTATCTGCCTCGGCCGCTGAGTACAGCTGGAGCCCAGCTCAGCAATTGCCAACGTCCAGGGATTCCTCCCACACCAAAGGGGCCATGACCAAAAGCTCTTGCTGCTCTTCAAGTAGCCAGGCAACCCCATTCACTGCCCCACAAACGCTGGTGCTGTCTCTTTCTGCAGCCTCCCAAAGTCCAAGAGTATCTCCTGAACCGCTGAGTACAGCCGGAGCCCAGCTCAGCAATTGCCAACGGCCAGGGATTCCTCCCACACCAAAGGGGCCACGACCAAAAGCTCTTGCTGCTCTTCAAGTAGCCAGGCAACCCCATTCACTGCCCCACAAGTCTTGGGGTTCTCTCTTTCTATAGCATCCCAAAGTCAAATTATATGTGCCTGCGCTGCTGAGTAGGCCCGGAGCCCAGCTCAGCAATTGCGAATGTCCAGGGATTCCTCCCACACCAAAAGGGCCACGACCAAAAGCTCTTGCTGCTTTTCAAGTAGCCAGGCAACTCCATTCACTGCCCCACAAGTCTTGGCGTTCTCTCTTTGTATAGCATCCCAAAGTAAAATAATATCTGCCTGCGCCGCTGAGTAGGCCCGGAGCCCAGCTCAGCAATTGCCAACGTCCAGGGATTCCTCCCACACCAAAGGGGCCATGACCAAAAGCTCTTGCTGCTCTTCAAGTAGCCAGGAAACCCCATTCACTGCCGCACAAACGCTGGCGCTGTCTCTTTCTGCAGCCTCCCAAAGTCCAAGACTATCTGCCTGGGCCGCTGAGTACAGCCGGAGCCCAGCTCAGCAATTGTCAACGTCCAGGGATTCCTCCCACACCAAAGGGGCCACGACCAAAAGCTCTTGCTGCTCTTCAAGTAGCCAGGCAACCGCATTCACAGACCCACAAACGCTGTCGCTGTCTCTTTCTGCTGCCTCCCAAAGTCCAAGACTATCTGCCTGGGCCGCTGAGTACAGCCGGAGCCCAGCCCAGCAATTGTCAACGTCCAGGGATTCCTCCCACACCAAAGGGGCCACGACCAAAAGCTCTTGCTGCTCTTCAAGTAGCCAGGCAACCCCACTCACTGCCCCACAAGTCTTGGGGTTCTCTCTTTCTATAGCATCCCAAAGTCAAATTATATGTGACTGCGCTGCTGAGTAGGCCCGGAGCCCAGCTCAGCAATTGCCAACGTCCAGGGATTCCTCCCACACCAAAGGGGCTATGACCAAAAGATCCTGCTGCTCTTCAAGTAGCCAGGCAACCCCATTCACTGCCCCACAAATGCTGGCGCTGTCTCTTTCTGCAGCCTCCCAAAGTCCAAGATTATCTGCCTCGGCCGCTGAGTACAGCTGGAGCCCAGCTCAGCAATTGCCAACGTCCAGGGATTCCTCCCACACCAAAGGGGCCATGACCAAAAGCTCTTGCTGCTCTTCAAGTAGCCAGGCAACCCCATTCACTGCCCCACAAACGCTGGTGCTGTCTCTTTCTGCAGCCTCCCAAAGTCCAAGAGTATCTCCTGAACCGCTGAATACAGCCGGAGCCCAGCTCAGCAATTGCCAACGGCCAGGGATTCCTCCCACACCAAAGGGGCCACGACCAAAAGCTCTTGCTGCTCTTCAAGTAGCCAGGCAACCCCATTCACAGACCCAAAAGTCTTGGGGCTCTCTCTTTGTATATCATCCCAAAGTCAAATAATATGTGCCTGGGCCGCTGAGTACAGCCGGAGCCCAGCCCAGCAATTGCCAACGTCCAGGGATTCCTCCCAAACCAAAGGGGCCACGATCAAAAGCTCTTGCTGCTCTTCAAGTAGCCAGGCAACCCCATTCACTGCCCCACAAACGCTGGCGCTGTCTCTTTCTGCAGCCTCCCAAAGTCCAAGACTATCTGCCTGGGCCGCTGAGTACAGCCGGAGCCAGCTTAGCAGGTGTGAACATCCAGGGATTCCTCCCAAACCAAAGGGGCCACGACCAAAAGCTCTTGCTGCTCTTCAAGTAGCTAGGCAACCCCATTCACTGCCCCACAAGTCTTGGGGTTCTCTCTTTCTATAGCATCCCAAAGTCAAATTATATGTGCCTGCTCCGCGGAGTAGGCCCGGAGCCCAGATCAGCAATTGCCAACGACCAGGGATTCCTCCCACACCAAAGGGGCCAAGACCAAAAGCTCTTGCTGCTCTTCAAGTAGCCAGGCAACCCCACTCACAGCCCCACAAGTCTTGGGGCTCTCTCTTTGTATAGCATCCCAAACTAATATAATATCTGCCTACGCGGCTGAGTAGGCCCAGAGCCCAGCTCAGCATTTGCCAACGTCCAGGGATTCCTCCCACACCAAAGGGGCCACGACCAAAAGCTCTTGCTGCTCTTCAAGTAGCCAGGCAACCCCGTTCACAGACGCACAAGACTTGGCGTTCTCTCTTTGTATAGCATCCCAAAGTCAAATTATATGTGCCTGCGCCGCTGAGTATGCCCGGAGCCCAGCTCAGCAATTGCCAACGTCCAGGGATTCCTCCCACACCAAAGGGGCCACGACCAAAAGCTCCTACTGCTCTTCAAGTAGCCAGGCAACCCCATTCACTGCCCCACAAATGCTGGCGCTGTCTCTTTCTGCAGCCTCCCAAAGTCCAAGACTATCTGCCTGGGCCGCTGAGTACAGCCGGAGCCCAGCTCAGTAATTGCCAACGTCCAGGGATTCCTCCCACACCAAAGGGGCCATGACCAAAAGCTCTTGCTGCTCTTCAAGTAGCCAGGCAACCCCATTCACTGCCCCACAAGTCTTGGGGCTCTCTCTTTCTATAGCATCCCAAAGTCAAATTATATGTGCCTGCGCCGCTGAGTAGGCCCGGAGCCCAGCTCAGCAATTGCGAACGTCCAGGGATTCCTCCCACACCAAAGGGGCCATGACCAAAAGCTCTTGCTGCTCTTCAAGTAGCCAGGCAACCCCATTCACTGCCCCACAAGTCTTGGGGTTCTCTCTTTCTATAGCATCCCAAAGTCAAATTATATGTGCCTGCGCCGCTGAGTAGGCCCAGAGCCCAGGTTAGCATTTGCCAACGTCCAGGGATTCCTCCCACACCAAAGGGGCCACGACCAAAAGCTCTTGCTGCTCTTCAAGTAGCCAGGCAACCCCATTCACTGCCCCACAAGTCTTGGGGTTCTCTCTTTCTATAGCATCCCAAAGTCAAATTATATGTGCCTGCGCCGCTGAGTAGGCCCAGAGCCCAGGTTAGCATTTGCCAACGTCCAGGGATTCCTCCCACACCAAAGGGGCCACGACCAAAAGCTCTTGCTGCTCTTCAAGTAGCCAGGCAACCCCATTCACTGCCCCACAAGTCTTGGGGTTCTCTCTTTCTATAGCATCCCAAAGTCAAATTATATGTGCCTGCGCCGCTGAGTAGGCCCGGAGCCCACCTCAGCAATTGCGAACGTCCAGGGATTCCTCCCACACCAAAGGGGCCATGACCAAAAGCTCTTGCTACTCTTCAAGTAGCCAGGCAACCCCATTCACTGCCCCACAAACGCTGGTGCTGTCTCTTTCTGCAGCCTCCCAAAGTCCAAGACTATCTGCCTGGGCCGCTGAGTACAGCCGGAGCCCAGCTCAGCAATTGCCAACGTCCAGGGATTCCTCCCACACCAAAGGGGCCACGACCAAAAGCTCTTGCTGCTCTTCAAGTAGCCAGGCAACCCCATTCACTGCCCCACAAACGCTGTGGCTGTCTCTTTCTGCAGCCTCCCAAAGTCCAAGACTATCTGCCTGCACGGCTCAGTAGGCCCGAAGCCCAGCTCAGTATTTTCCAACGTCCAGGGATTCCTCCCACACCAAAGGGGCCACGACCAAAAGCTCTTGCTGCTCTTCAAGTAGACAGGCAACCCCATTCACTGCCCCACAAACGCTGGGGCTGTCTCTTTCTGCAGCCTCCCAAAGTCCAAGACTATCTGCCTGGGCCGCTGAGTACAGCCGGAGCCCAGCTCAGCAATTGCGAATGTCCAGGGATTCCTCCCACACCAAAGGGGCCATGACCAAAAGCTCTTGCAGCTCTTCAAGTAGCCAGGCAACCCCATTCACTGCCCCACAAGTCTTGGGGCTCTGTCTTTCTATAGCATCCCAAAGTCAAATTATATGTGCCTGCGCCGCTGAGAAGGCCCGGAGCCCAGCTCAGTATTTGCCAACGTCCAGGGATTCCTCCCACACCAAAGGGGCCACGACCAAAAGCTCTTGCTGCTCTTCAAGTAGCCAGGCAACCCCATTCAGAGACCCAAAAACGCTGGCGCTCTCTCTTTCTGCAGCCTCCCAAAGTCCAACACTTTCTGATTGGTGCGCTGTGTAGGCGCAGAGCCCAGCTCAGCAATTGCCAACGTCCAGGAATTCCTCCCACATCAAAGGTGCCATGACCAAAGGCTCTTGCTGCTCTTCAGCTAGCCAGGCAACCCCATTCACAGACCCACAAACGCTGGCGCTGTCTCTTTCTGCAGCCTCCTAAAGTCCAAGACTATCTGCCTGAACCGCTGAGTACAGCCGGAGCCCAGCCCAGCAATAGCCAACGTACAGGGATTCCTCCCACACCAAAGGGGCCACGACCAAAAGCTCTTGCTGCTCTTCAAGTAGCCAGGCAACCCCATTCACTGCCCCACAAACTCTGGTGCTTTCTCTTTCTGCAGCCTCCCAAAGTCTAAGAGTATCTGCCTGCACCGCTCAGCAGGCCCGAAGCCCAGCTCAGTATTTTCCAACGTCCAGGGATTCCTCCCACATCAAAGGGGCCACGACCCAAAGCTCTTGCTGCTCTTCAAGTAGCCAGGCAACCCCATTCACTGCCCCACAAGTCTTGGGGTTCTCTCTTTCTATAGCATCCCAAAGTCAAATTATATGTGACTGCGCTGCTGAGTAGGCCCGGAGCCCAGCTCAGCAATTGCCAACGTCCAGGGATTCCTCCCACACCAAAGGGGCTATGACCAAAAGATCCTGCTGCTCTTCAAGTAGCCAGGCAACCCCATTCACTGCCCCACAAATGCTGGCGCTGTCTCTTTCTGCAGCCTCCCAAAGTCCAAGATTATCTGCCTCGGCCGCTGAGTACAGCTGGAGCCCAGCTCAGCAATTGCCAACGTCCAGGGATTCCTCCCACACCAAAGGGGCCATGACCAAAAGCTCTTGCTGCTCTTCAAGTAGCCAGGCAACCCCATTCACTGCCCCACAAACGCTGGTGCTGTCTCTTTCTGCAGCCTCCCAAAGTCCAAGAGTATCTCCTGAACCGCTGAATACAGCCGGAGCCCAGCTCAGCAATTGCCAACGGCCAGGGATTCCTCCCACACCAAAGGGGCCACGACCAAAAGCTCTTGCTGCTCTTCAAGTAGCCAGGCAACCCCATTCACAGACCCAAAAGTCTTGGGGCTCTCTCTTTGTATATCATCCCAAAGTCAAATAATATGTGCCTGGGCCGCTGAGTACAGCCGGAGCCCAGCCCAGCAATTGCCAACGTCCAGGGATTCCTCCCAAACCAAAGGGGCCACGATCAAAAGCTCTTGCTGCTCTTCAAGTAGCCAGGCAACCCCATTCACTGCCCCACAAACGCTGGCGCTGTCTCTTTCTGCAGCCTCCCAAAGTCCAAGACTATCTGCCTGGGCCGCTGAGTACAGCCGGAGCCAGCTTAGCAGGTGTGAACATCCAGGGATTCCTCCCAAACCAAAGGGGCCACGACCAAAAGCTCTTGCTGCTCTTCAAGTAGCTAGGCAACCCCATTCACTGCCCCACAAGTCTTGGGGTTCTCTCTTTCTATAGCATCCCAAAGTCAAATTATATGTGCCTGCTCCGCGGAGTAGGCCCGGAGCCCAGATCAGCAATTGCCAACGACCAGGGATTCCTCCCACACCAAAGGGGCCAAGACCAAAAGCTCTTGCTGCTCTTCAAGTAGCCAGGCAACCCCACTCACAGCCCCACAAGTCTTGGGGCTCTCTCTTTGTATAGCATCCCAAACTAATATAATATCTGCCTACGCGGCTGAGTAGGCCCAGAGCCCAGCTCAGCATTTGCCAACGTCCAGGGATTCCTCCCACACCAAAGGGGCCACGACCAAAAGCTCTTGCTGCTCTTCAAGTAGCCAGGCAACCCCGTTCACAGACGCACAAGACTTGGCGTTCTCTCTTTGTATAGCATCCCAAAGTCAAATTATATGTGCCTGCGCCGCTGAGTATGCCCGGAGCCCAGCTCAGCAATTGCCAACGTCCAGGGATTCCTCCCACACCAAAGGGGCCACGACCAAAAGCTCCTACTGCTCTTCAAGTAGCCAGGCAACCCCATTCACTGCCCCACAAATGCTGGCGCTGTCTCTTTCTGCAGCCTCCCAAAGTCCAAGACTATCTGCCTGGGCCGCTGAGTACAGCCGGAGCCCAGCTCAGCAATTGCCAACGTCCAGGAATTCCTCCCACATCAAAGGTGCCATGACCAAAGGCTCTTGCTGCTCTTCAGCTAGCCAGGCAACCCCATTCACAGACCCACAAACGCTGGCGCTGTCTCTTTCTGCAGCCTCCTAAAGTCCAAGACTATCTGCCTGAACCGCTGAGTACAGCCGGAGCCCAGCCCAGCAATAGCCAACGTACAGGGATTCCTCCCACACCAAAGGGGCCACGACCAAAAGCTCTTGCTGCTCTTCAAGTAGCCAGGCAACCCCATTCACTGCCCCACAAACTCTGGTGCTTTCTCTTTCTGCAGCCTCCCAAAGTCTAAGAGTATCTGCCTGCACCGCTCAGCAGGCCCGAAGCCCAGCTCAGTATTTTCCAACGTCCAGGGATTCCTCCCACATCAAAGGGGCCACGACCAAAAGCTCTTGCTGCTCTTCAAGTAGCCAGGCAACCCCATTCACTGCCCCAGAAGTCTTGGGGCTCTGTCTTTCTATAGCATCCCAAAGTCAAATTATATGTGCCTGCGCCGCTGAGTAGGCCCGGAGCCCAGCTCAGCAATTGCGAACGTCCAGGGATTCCTCCCACACCAAAGGGGCCACGACCAAAAGCTCTTGCTACTCTTCAAGTAGCCAGGCAACCCCATTCACTGCCCCACAAACGCTGGCGCTGTCTCTTTCTGCAGCCTCCCAAAGTCCAAGACTATCTGCCTGGGCCGCTGAGTACAGCCGGAGCCCAGCTCAGTATTTGCCAACGTCCAGGGATTCCTCCCACACCAAAGGGGCCACGACCAAAAGCTCTTGCTGCTCTTCAAGTAGACAGGCAACCCCATTCACTGCCCCACAAACGCTGTGGCTGTCTCTTTCTGCAGCCTCCCAAAGTCCAAGAGTATCTCCTGAACCGCTGAGTACAGCCGGAGCCCAGCTCAGCAATTGCCAACGTCCAGGGATTCCTCCCACACCAAAGGGGCCACGACCAAAAGCTCTTGCTGCTCTTCAAGTAGCCAGGCAACCCCATTCACTGCCCCACAAGGCTTGGCGTTCTCTCTTTCTATAGCATCCCAAAGTCAAATTATATGTGCCTGCGCTGCTGAGTAGGCCCGCAGCCCAGCTCAGCAATTGCCAACGTCCAGGGATTCCTCCCACACCAAAGGGGCCACGACCAAAAGCTCTTGCTGCTCTTCAAGTAGCAAGGCAACCCCATTCACTGCCCCACAAGTCTTGGGGCTCTCTCTTTGTATATCTTCCCAAAGTCCAAGAGTATCTCCTTGGGCCGCTGAGTACAGCCAGAGCCCAGCTCAGCAATTGCCAACGTCCAGGGATTCCTCCCACACCAAAGGGGCCACGACCAAAAGCTCTTGCTGCTCTTCAAGTAGCTAGGCAACCCCATTCACTGCCCCACAAGTCTTGGGGTTCTCTCTTTCTTTAGCATCCCAAAGTCAAATTATATGTGCCTGCTCCGCGGAGTAGGCCCGGAGCCCAGATCAGCAATTGCCAACGACCAGGGATTCCTCCCACACCAAAGGGGCCAAGACCAAAAGCTCTTGCTGCTCTTCAAGTAGCCAGGCAACCGCATTCACTGCCCCACAAAAGCTGGTGCTCTCTCTTTCTGCAGCCTCCCAAAGTCCAAGAGTATCTCCTGAACCGCTGAGTACAGCCGGAGCCCAGCTCAGCAATAGCCAACGTCCAGGGATTCCTCCCACACCTATGTTGCCACAACCAAAAGCTCTTGCTGCTCTTCAAGTAGCCAGGCAACCCCATTCACTGCCCCACAAGTCTTGGGGTTCTCTCTTTCTATAGCATCCCAAAGTCAAATTATATGTGCCTGCGCCGCTGAGTAGGCCCGGAGCCCAGCTCAGCAATTGCCAACATCCAGGGATTCCTCCGACACCAAAAGGGCCATGACCAAAAGCTCTTGCTGCTCTTCAAGTAGCCAGGCAACCCCATTCACTGCCCCACAAGTCTTGGCGTTCTCTCTTTGTGTAGCATCCCAAACTCAAATTATATGTGCCTGCGCTGCTGAGTAGGCCCGGAGCCCAGCTCAGCAATTGCCAACGTCCAGGGATTTCTCCCACACCAAAGGGGCCATGACCAAAAGCTCCTGCTGCTCTTTAAGTAGCCAGGCAACCCCATTCACTGCCCCACAAATGCTGGCGCTGTCTCTTTCTGCAGCCTCCCAAAGTCCAAGACTATCTGCCTTGGCCGCTGAGTACAGCCGGAGCCCAGCTCAGTATTTGCCAACGTCCAGGGATTCCTCCCACACCTATGTTGCCACGACCAAAAGCTCTGGCTGCTCTTCAAGTAGCCAGGCAACCCCATTCACTGCCCCACAAACGCTGGCGCTGTCTCTTTCTGCAGCCTCCCAAAGTCCAAGGCTATTGCCTGGGCCGCTGAGTACAGCCGGAGCCCAGCTCAGCAATTGCCAACGTCCAGGGATTCCTCCCACATCAAAGGGGCCACGAACAAAAGCTCTTGCTGCTCTTCAAGTAGCCAGGCAACCCCATTCACTGCCCCACAAACTCTGGTGCTTTCTCTTCCTGCAGCCTCCCAAAGTCCAAGAGTATCTGCCTGCACCGCTCAGCAGGCCCGAAGCCCAGCTCAGTATTTTCCAACGTCCAGGGATTCCTCCCACACCAAAGGGGCCACGACCAAAAGCTCTTGCTACTCTTCAAGTAGCCAGGCAACCCCATTCACTGCCCCACAAACGCTGGCGCTGTCTCTTTCTGCAGCCTCCCAAAGTCCAAGACTATCTGCCTGGGCCGCTGAGTACAGCCGGAGCCCAGCTCAGCAATTGCCAACGTCCAGGGATTCCTCCCACACCAAAGGGGCCACGACAAAAAGCTCTTGCTGCTCTTCAAGTAGCCAGGCAACCGCATTCACAGACCCACAAACGCTGTCGCTGTCTCTTTCTGCTGCCTCCCAAAGTCCAAGACTATCTGCCTGGGCCGCTGAGTACAGCCGGAGCCCAGCCCAGCAATTGTCAACGTCCAGGGATTCCTCCCACACCAAAGGGGCCACGAC
Source organism: Platalea minor (assembly GCA_037975005.1). NCBI lineage: Eukaryota > Metazoa > Chordata > Aves > Pelecaniformes > Threskiornithidae > Platalea > Platalea minor. Next base: position 296,277 of record JBBPFK010000072.1, read on the forward strand.
CAAAAGCTCTTGCTGCTCTTCAAGTAGCCAGGCAACCCCACTCACTGCCCCACAAGTCTTGGGGTTCTCTCTTTCTATAGCATCCCAAAGTCAAATTATATGTGACTGCGCTGCTGAGTAGGCCCGGAGCCCAGCTCAGCAATTGCCAACGTCCAGGGATTCCTCCCACACCAAAGGGGCTATGACCAAAAGATCCTGCTGCTCTTCAAGTAGCCAGGCAACCCCATTCACTGCCCCACAAATGCTGGCGCTGTCTCTTTCTGCAGCCTCCCAAAGTCCAAGATTATCTGCCTCGGCCGCTGAGTACAGCTGGAGCCCAGCTCAGCAATTGCCAACGTCCAGGGATTCCTCCCACACCAAAGGGGCCATGACCAAAAGCTCTTGCTGCTCTTCAAGTAGCCAGGCAACCCCATTCACTGCCCCACAAACGCTGGTGCTGTCTCTTTCTGCAGCCTCCCAAAGTCCAAGAGTATCTCCTGAACCGCTGAGTACAGCCGGAGCCCAGCTCAGCAATTGCCAACGGCCAGGGATTCCTCCCACACCAAAGGGGCCACGACCAAAAGCTCTTGCTGCTCTTCAAGTAGCCAGGCAACCCCATTCACTGCCCCACAAGTCTTGGGGTTCTCTCTTTCTATAGCATCCCAAAGTCAAATTATATGTGCCTGCGCTGCTGAGTAGGCCCGGAGCCCAGCTCAGCAATTGCGAATGTCCAGGGATTCCTCCCACACCAAAAGGGCCACGACCAAAAGCTCTTGCTGCTTTTCAAGTAGCCAGGCAACTCCATTCACTGCCCCACAAGTCTTGGCGTTCTCTCTTTGTATAGCATCCCAAAGTAAAATAATATCTGCCTGCGCCGCTGAGTAGGCCCGGAGCCCAGCTCAGCAATTGCCAACGTCCAGGGATTCCTCCCACACCAAAGGGGCCATGACCAAAAGCTCTTGCTGCTCTTCAAGTAGCCAGGAAACCCCATTCACTGCCGCACAAACGCTGGCGCTGTCTCTTTCTGCAGCCTCCCAAAGTCCAAGACTATCTGCCTGGGCCGCTGAGTACAGCCGGAGCCCAGCTCAGCAATTGTCAACGTCCAGGGATTCCTCCCACACCAAAGGGGCCACGACCAAAAGCTCTTGCTGCTCTTCAAGTAGCCAGGCAACCGCATTCACAGACCCACAAACGCTGTCGCTGTCTCTTTCTGCTGCCTCCCAAAGTCCAAGACTATCTGCCTGGGCCGCTGAGTACAGCCGGAGCCCAGCCCAGCAATTGTCAACGTCCAGGGATTCCTCCCACACCAAAGGGGCCACGACCAAAAGCTCTTGCTGCTCTTCAAGTAGCCAGGCAACCCCACTCACTGCCCCACAAGTCTTGGGGTTCTCTCTTTCTATAGCATCCCAAAGTCAAATTATATGTGACTGCGCTGCTGAGTAGGCCCGGAGCCCAGCTCAGCAATTGCCAACGTCCAGGGATTCCTCCCACACCAAAGGGGCTATGACCAAAAGATCCTGCTGCTCTTCAAGTAGCCAGGCAACCCCATTCACTGCCCCACAAATGCTGGCGCTGTCTCTTTCTGCAGCCTCCCAAAGTCCAAGATTATCTGCCTCGGCCGCTGAGTACAGCTGGAGCCCAGCTCAGCAATTGCCAACGTCCAGGGATTCCTCCCACACCAAAGGGGCCATGACCAAAAGCTCTTGCTGCTCTTCAAGTAGCCAGGCAACCCCATTCACTGCCCCACAAACGCTGGTGCTGTCTCTTTCTGCAGCCTCCCAAAGTCCAAGAGTATCTCCTGAACCGCTGAATACAGCCGGAGCCCAGCTCAGCAATTGCCAACGGCCAGGGATTCCTCCCACACCAAAGGGGCCACGACCAAAAGCTCTTGCTGCTCTTCAAGTAGCCAGGCAACCCCATTCACAGACCCAAAAGTCTTGGGGCTCTCTCTTTGTATATCATCCCAAAGTCAAATAATATGTGCCTGGGCCGCTGAGTACAGCCGGAGCCCAGCCCAGCAATTGCCAACGTCCAGGGATTCCTCCCAAACCAAAGGGGCCACGATCAAAAGCTCTTGCTGCTCTTCAAGTAGCCAGGCAACCCCATTCACTGCCCCACAAACGCTGGCGCTGTCTCTTTCTGCAGCCTCCCAAAGTCCAAGACTATCTGCCTGGGCCGCTGAGTACAGCCGGAGCCAGCTTAGCAGGTGTGAACATCCAGGGATTCCTCCCAAACCAAAGGGGCCACGACCAAAAGCTCTTGCTGCTCTTCAAGTAGCTAGGCAACCCCATTCACTGCCCCACAAGTCTTGGGGTTCTCTCTTTCTATAGCATCCCAAAGTCAAATTATATGTGCCTGCTCCGCGGAGTAGGCCCGGAGCCCAGATCAGCAATTGCCAACGACCAGGGATTCCTCCCACACCAAAGGGGCCAAGACCAAAAGCTCTTGCTGCTCTTCAAGTAGCCAGGCAACCCCACTCACAGCCCCACAAGTCTTGGGGCTCTCTCTTTGTATAGCATCCCAAACTAATATAATATCTGCCTACGCGGCTGAGTAGGCCCAGAGCCCAGCTCAGCATTTGCCAACGTCCAGGGATTCCTCCCACACCAAAGGGGCCACGACCAAAAGCTCTTGCTGCTCTTCAAGTAGCCAGGCAACCCCGTTCACAGACGCACAAGACTTGGCGTTCTCTCTTTGTATAGCATCCCAAAGTCAAATTATATGTGCCTGCGCCGCTGAGTATGCCCGGAGCCCAGCTCAGCAATTGCCAACGTCCAGGGATTCCTCCCACACCAAAGGGGCCACGACCAAAAGCTCCTACTGCTCTTCAAGTAGCCAGGCAACCCCATTCACTGCCCCACAAATGCTGGCGCTGTCTCTTTCTGCAGCCTCCCAAAGTCCAAGACTATCTGCCTGGGCCGCTGAGTACAGCCGGAGCCCAGCTCAGTAATTGCCAACGTCCAGGGATTCCTCCCACACCAAAGGGGCCATGACCAAAAGCTCTTGCTGCTCTTCAAGTAGCCAGGCAACCCCATTCACTGCCCCACAAGTCTTGGGGCTCTCTCTTTCTATAGCATCCCAAAGTCAAATTATATGTGCCTGCGCCGCTGAGTAGGCCCGGAGCCCAGCTCAGCAATTGCGAACGTCCAGGGATTCCTCCCACACCAAAGGGGCCATGACCAAAAGCTCTTGCTGCTCTTCAAGTAGCCAGGCAACCCCATTCACTGCCCCACAAGTCTTGGGGTTCTCTCTTTCTATAGCATCCCAAAGTCAAATTATATGTGCCTGCGCCGCTGAGTAGGCCCAGAGCCCAGGTTAGCATTTGCCAACGTCCAGGGATTCCTCCCACACCAAAGGGGCCACGACCAAAAGCTCTTGCTGCTCTTCAAGTAGCCAGGCAACCCCATTCACTGCCCCACAAGTCTTGGGGTTCTCTCTTTCTATAGCATCCCAAAGTCAAATTATATGTGCCTGCGCCGCTGAGTAGGCCCAGAGCCCAGGTTAGCATTTGCCAACGTCCAGGGATTCCTCCCACACCAAAGGGGCCACGACCAAAAGCTCTTGCTGCTCTTCAAGTAGCCAGGCAACCCCATTCACTGCCCCACAAGTCTTGGGGTTCTCTCTTTCTATAGCATCCCAAAGTCAAATTATATGTGCCTGCGCCGCTGAGTAGGCCCGGAGCCCACCTCAGCAATTGCGAACGTCCAGGGATTCCTCCCACACCAAAGGGGCCATGACCAAAAGCTCTTGCTACTCTTCAAGTAGCCAGGCAACCCCATTCACTGCCCCACAAACGCTGGTGCTGTCTCTTTCTGCAGCCTCCCAAAGTCCAAGACTATCTGCCTGGGCCGCTGAGTACAGCCGGAGCCCAGCTCAGCAATTGCCAACGTCCAGGGATTCCTCCCACACCAAAGGGGCCACGACCAAAAGCTCTTGCTGCTCTTCAAGTAGCCAGGCAACCCCATTCACTGCCCCACAAACGCTGTGGCTGTCTCTTTCTGCAGCCTCCCAAAGTCCAAGACTATCTGCCTGCACGGCTCAGTAGGCCCGAAGCCCAGCTCAGTATTTTCCAACGTCCAGGGATTCCTCCCACACCAAAGGGGCCACGACCAAAAGCTCTTGCTGCTCTTCAAGTAGACAGGCAACCCCATTCACTGCCCCACAAACGCTGGGGCTGTCTCTTTCTGCAGCCTCCCAAAGTCCAAGACTATCTGCCTGGGCCGCTGAGTACAGCCGGAGCCCAGCTCAGCAATTGCGAATGTCCAGGGATTCCTCCCACACCAAAGGGGCCATGACCAAAAGCTCTTGCAGCTCTTCAAGTAGCCAGGCAACCCCATTCACTGCCCCACAAGTCTTGGGGCTCTGTCTTTCTATAGCATCCCAAAGTCAAATTATATGTGCCTGCGCCGCTGAGAAGGCCCGGAGCCCAGCTCAGTATTTGCCAACGTCCAGGGATTCCTCCCACACCAAAGGGGCCACGACCAAAAGCTCTTGCTGCTCTTCAAGTAGCCAGGCAACCCCATTCAGAGACCCAAAAACGCTGGCGCTCTCTCTTTCTGCAGCCTCCCAAAGTCCAACACTTTCTGATTGGTGCGCTGTGTAGGCGCAGAGCCCAGCTCAGCAATTGCCAACGTCCAGGAATTCCTCCCACATCAAAGGTGCCATGACCAAAGGCTCTTGCTGCTCTTCAGCTAGCCAGGCAACCCCATTCACAGACCCACAAACGCTGGCGCTGTCTCTTTCTGCAGCCTCCTAAAGTCCAAGACTATCTGCCTGAACCGCTGAGTACAGCCGGAGCCCAGCCCAGCAATAGCCAACGTACAGGGATTCCTCCCACACCAAAGGGGCCACGACCAAAAGCTCTTGCTGCTCTTCAAGTAGCCAGGCAACCCCATTCACTGCCCCACAAACTCTGGTGCTTTCTCTTTCTGCAGCCTCCCAAAGTCTAAGAGTATCTGCCTGCACCGCTCAGCAGGCCCGAAGCCCAGCTCAGTATTTTCCAACGTCCAGGGATTCCTCCCACATCAAAGGGGCCACGACCAAAAGCTCTTGCTGCTCTTCAAGTAGCCAGGCAACCCCATTCACTGCCCCACAAGTCTTGGGGTTCTCTCTTTCTATAGCATCCCAAAGTCAAATTATATGTGACTGCGCTGCTGAGTAGGCCCGGAGCCCAGCTCAGCAATTGCCAACGTCCAGGGATTCCTCCCACACCAAAGGGGCTATGACCAAAAGATCCTGCTGCTCTTCAAGTAGCCAGGCAACCCCATTCACTGCCCCACAAATGCTGGCGCTGTCTCTTTCTGCAGCCTCCCAAAGTCCAAGATTATCTGCCTCGGCCGCTGAGTACAGCTGGAGCCCAGCTCAGCAATTGCCAACGCCCAGGGATTCCTCCCACACCAAAGGGGCCATGACCAAAAGCTCTTGCTGCTCTTCAAGTAGCCAGGCAACCCCATTCACTGCCCCACAAACGCTGGTGCTGTCTCTTTCTGCAGCCTCCCAAAGTCCAAGAGTATCTCCTGAACCGCTGAATACAGCCGGAGCCCAGCTCAGCAATTGCCAACGGCCAGGGATTCCTCCCACACCAAAGGGGCCACGACCAAAAGCTCTTGCTGCTCTTCAAGTAGCCAGGCAACCCCATTCACAGACCCAAAAGTCTTGGGGCTCTCTCTTTGTATATCATCCCAAAGTCAAATAATATGTGCCTGGGCCGCTGAGTACAGCCGGAGCCCAGCCCAGCAATTGCCAACGTCCAGGGATTCCTCCCAAACCAAAGGGGCCACGATCAAAAGCTCTTGCTGCTCTTCAAGTAGCCAGGCAACCCCATTCACTGCCCCACAAACGCTGGCGCTGTCTCTTTCTGCAGCCTCCCAAAGTCCAAGACTATCTGCCTGGGCCGCTGAGTACAGCCGGAGCCAGCTTAGCAGGTGTGAACATCCAGGGATTCCTCCCAAACCAAAGGGGCCACGACCAAAAGCTCTTGCTGCTCTTCAAGTAGCTAGGCAACCCCATTCACTGCCCCACAAGTCTTGGGGTTCTCTCTTTCTATAGCATCCCAAAGTCAAATTATATGTGCCTGCTCCGCGGAGTAGGCCCGGAGCCCAGATCAGCAATTGCCAACGACCAGGGATTCCTCCCACACCAAAGGGGCCAAGACCAAAAGCTCTTGCTGCTCTTCAAGTAGCCAGGCAACCCCACTCACAGCCCCACAAGTCTTGGGGCTCTCTCTTTGTATAGCATCCCAAACTAATATAATATCTGCCTACGCGGCTGAGTAGGCCCAGAGCCCAGCTCAGCATTTGCCAACGTCCAGGGATTCCTCCCACACCAAAGGGGCCACGACCAAAAGCTCTTGCTGCTCTTCAAGTAGCCAGGCAACCCCGTTCACAGACGCACAAGACTTGGCGTTCTCTCTTTGTATAGCATCCCAAAGTCAAATTATATGTGCCTGCGCCGCTGAGTATGCCCGGAGCCCAGCTCAGCAATTGCCAACGTCCAGGGATTCCTCCCACACCAAAGGGGCCACGACCAAAAGCTCCTACTGCTCTTCAAGTAGCCAGGCAACCCCATTCACTGCCCCACAAATGCTGGCGCTGTCTCTTTCTGCAGCCTCCCAAAGTCCAAGACTATCTGCCTGGGCCGCTGAGTACAGCCGGAGCCCAGCTCAGTAATTGCCAACGTCCAGGGATTCCTCCCACACCAAAGGGGCCATGACCAAAAGCTCTTGCTGCTCTTCAAGTAGCCAGGCAACCCCATTCACTGCCCCACAAGTCTTGGGGCTCTCTCTTTCTATAGCATCCCAAAGTCAAATTATATGTGCCTGCGCCGCTGAGTAGGCCCGGAGCCCAGCTCAGCAATTGCGAACGTCCAGGGATTCCTCCCACACCAAAGGGGCCATGACCAAAAGCTCTTGCTGCTCTTCAAGTAGCCAGGCAACCCCATTCACTGCCCCACAAGTCTTGGGGTTCTCTCTTTCTATAGCATCCCAAAGTCAAATTATATGTGCCTGCGCCGCTGAGTAGGCCCAGAGCCCAGGTTAGCATTTGCCAACGTCCAGGGATTCCTCCCACACCAAAGGGGCCACGACCAAAAGCTCTTGCTGCTCTTCAAGTAGCCAGGCAACCCCATTCACTGCCCCACAAGTCTTGGGGTTCTCTCTTTCTATAGCATCCCAAAGTCAAATTATATGTGCCTGCGCCGCTGAGTAGGCCCAGAGCCCAGGTTAGCATTTGCCAACGTCCAGGGATTCCTCCCACACCAAAGGGGCCACGACCAAAAGCTCTTGCTGCTCTTCAAGTAGCCAGGCAACCCCATTCACTGCCCCACAAGTCTTGGGGTTCTCTCTTTCTATAGCATCCCAAAGTCAAATTATATGTGCCTGCGCCGCTGAGTAGGCCCGGAGCCCACCTCAGCAATTGCGAACGTCCAGGGATTCCTCCCACACCAAAGGGGCCATGACCAAAAGCTCTTGCTACTCTTCAAGTAGCCAGGCAACCCCATTCACTGCCCCACAAACGCTGGTGCTGTCTCTTTCTGCAGCCTCCCAAAGTCCAAGACTATCTGCCTGGGCCGCTGAGTACAGCCGGAGCCCAGCTCAGCAATTGCCAACGTCCAGGGATTCCTCCCACACCAAAGGGGCCACGACCAAAAGCTCTTGCTGCTCTTCAAGTAGCCAGGCAACCCCATTCACTGCCCCACAAACGCTGTGGCTGTCTCTTTCTGCAGCCTCCCAAAGTCCAAGACTATCTGCCTGCACGGCTCAGTAGGCCCGAAGCCCAGCTCAGTATTTTCCAACGTCCAGGGATTCCTCCCACACCAAAGGGGCCACGACCAAAAGCTCTTGCTGCTCTTCAAGTAGACAGGCAACCCCATTCACTGCCCCACAAACGCTGGGGCTGTCTCTTTCTGCAGCCTCCCAAAGTCCAAGACTATCTGCCTGGGCCGCTGAGTACAGCCGGAGCCCAGCTCAGCAATTGCGAATGTCCAGGGATTCCTCCCACACCAAAGGGGCCATGACCAAAAGCTCTTGCAGCTCTTCAAGTAGCCAGGCAACCCCATTCACTGCCCCACAAGTCTTGGGGCTCTGTCTTTCTATAGCATCCCAAAGTCAAATTATATGTGCCTGCGCCGCTGAGAAGGCCCGGAGCCCAGCTCAGTATTTGCCAACGTCCAGGGATTCCTCCCACACCAAAGGGGCCACGACCAAAAGCTCTTGCTGCTCTTCAAGTAGCCAGGCAACCCCATTCAGAGACCCAAAAACGCTGGCGCTCTCTCTTTCTGCAGCCTCCCAAAGTCCAACACTTTCTGATTGGTGCGCTGTGTAGGCGCAGAGCCCAGCTCAGCAATTGCCAACGTCCAGGAATTCCTCCCACATCAAAGGTGCCATGACCAAAGGCTCTTGCTGCTCTTCAGCTAGCCAGGCAACCCCATTCACAGACCCACAAACGCTGGCGCTGTCTCTTTCTGCAGCCTCCTAAAGTCCAAGACTATCTGCCTGAACCGCTGAGTACAGCCGGAGCCCAGCCCAGCAATAGCCAACGTACAGGGATTCCTCCCACACCAAAGGGGCCACGACCAAAAGCTCTTGCTGCTCTTCAAGTAGCCAGGCAACCCCATTCACTGCCCCACAAACTCTGGTGCTTTCTCTTTCTGCAGCCTCCCAAAGTCTAAGAGTATCTGCCTGCACCGCTCAGCAGGCCCGAAGCCCAGCTCAGTATTTTCCAACGTCCAGGGATTCCTCCCACATCAAAGGGGCCACGACCAAAAGCTCTTGCTGCTCTTCAAGTAGCCAGGCAACCCCATTCACTGCCCCACAAGTCTTGGGGCTCTGTCTTTCTATAGCATCCCAAAGTCAAATTATATGTGCCTGCGCCGCTGAGTAGGCCCGGAGCCCAGCTCAGCAATTGCGAACGTCCAGGGATTCCTCCCACACCAAAGGGGCCACGACCAAAAGCTCTTGCTACTCTTCAAGTAGCCAGGCAACCCCATTCACTGCCCCACAAACGCTGGCGCTGTCTCTTTCTGCAGCCTCCCAAAGTCCAAGACTATCTGCCTGGGCCGCTGAGTACAGCCGGAGCCCAGCTCAGCAATTGCCAACGTCCAGGGATTCCTCCCACACCAAAGGGGCCACGACCAAAAGCTCTTGCTGCTCTTCAAGTAGACAGGCAACCCCATTCACTGCCCCACAAACGCTGTGGCTGTCTCTTTCTGCAGCCTCCCAAAGTCCAAGAGTATCTCCTGAACCGCTGAGTACAGCCGGAGCCCAGCTCAGCAATTGCCAACGTCCAGGGATTCCTCCCACACCAAAGGGGCCACGACCAAAAGCTCTTGCTGCTCTTCAAGTAGCCAGGCAACCCCATTCACTGCCCCACAAGTCTTGGGGTTCTCTCTTTCTATAGCATCCCAAAGTCAAATTATATGTGCCTGCGCTGCTGAGTAGGCCCGCAGCCCAGCTCAGCAATTGCCAACGTCCAGGGATTCCTCCCACACCAAAGGGGCCACGACCAAAAGCTCTTGCTGCTCTTCAAGTAGCAAGGCAACCCCATTCACTGCCCCACAAGTCTTGGGGCTCTCTCTTTGTATATCTTCCCAAAGTCCAAGAGTATCTCCTTGGGCCGCTGAGTACAGCCAGAGCCCAGCTCAGCAATTGCCAACGTCCAGGGATTCCTCCCACACCAAAGGGGCCACGACCAAAAGCTCTTGCTGCTCTTCAAGTAGCTAGGCAACCCCATTCACTGCCCCACAAGTCTTGGGGTTCTCTCTTTCTTTAGCATCCCAAAGTCAAATTATATGTGCCTGCTCCGCGGAGTAGGCCCGGAGCCCAGATCAGCAATTGCCAACGACCAGGGATTCCTCCCACACCAAAGGGGCCAAGACCAAAAGCTCTTGCTGCTCTTCAAGTAGCCAGGCAACCGCATTCACTGCCCCACAAACGCTGGTGCTCTCTCTTTCTGCAGCCTCCCAAAGTCCAAAAGTATCTCCTGAACCGCTGAGTACAGCCGGAGCCCAGCTCAGCAATAGCCAACGTCCAGGGATTCCTCCCACACCTATGTTGCCACAACCAAAAGCTCTTGCTGCTCTTCAAGTAGCCAGGCAACCCCATTCACTGCCCCACAAGTCTTGGGGTTCTCTCTTTCTATAGCATCCCAAAGTCAAATTATATGTGCCTGCGCCGCTGAGTAGGCCCGGAGCCCAGCTCAGCAATTGCCAACATCCAGGGATTCCTCCGACACCAAAAGGGCCATGACCAAAAGCTCTTGCTGCTCTTCAAGTAGCCAGGCAACCCCATTCACTGCCCCACAAGTCTTGGCGTTCTCTCTTTGTGTAGCATCCCAAACTCAAATTATATGTGCCTGCGCTGCTGAGTAGGCCCGGAGCCCAGCTCAGCAATTGCCAACGTCCAGGGATTTCTCCCACACCAAAGGGGCCATGACCAAAAGCTCCTGCTGCTCTTTAAGTAGCCAGGCAACCCCATTCACTGCCCCACAAATGCTGGCGCTGTCTCTTTCTGCAGCCTCCCAAAGTCCAAGACTATCTGCCTTGGCCGCTGAGTACAGCCGGAGCCCAGCTCAGTATTTGCCAACGTCCAGGGATTCCTCCCACACCTATGTTGCCACGACCAAAAGCTCTGGCTGCTCTTCAAGTAGCCAGGCAACCCCATTCACTGCCCCACAAACGCTGGCGCTGTCTCTTTCTGCAGCCTCCCAAAGTCCAAGGCTATTGCCTGGGCCGCTGAGTACAGCCGGAGCCCAGCTCAGCAATTGCCAACGTCCAGGGATTCCTCCCACATCAAAGGGGCCAGAACAAAAGCTCTTGCTGCTCTTCAAGTAGCCAGGCAACCCCATTCACTGTCCCCACAAACTCTGGTGCTTTCTCTTCCTGCAGCCTCCCAAAGTCCAAGAGTATCTGCCTGCACCGCTCAGCAGGCCCGAAGCCCAGCTCAGTATTTTCCAACGTCCAGGGATTCCTCCCACACCAAAGGGGCCACGACCAAAAGCTCTTGCTACTCTTCAAGTAGCCAGGCAACCCCATTCACTGCCCCACAAACGCTGGCGCTGTCTCTTTCTGCAGCCTCCCAAAGTCCAAGACTATCTGCCTGGGCCGCTGAGTACAGCCGGAGCCCAGCTCAGCAATTGCCAACGTCCAGGGATTCCTCCCACACCAAAGGGGCCACGACAAAAAGCTCTTGCTGCTCTTCAAGTAGCCAGGCAACCGCATTCACAGACCCACAAACGCTGTCGCTGTCTCTTTCTGCTGCCTCCCAAAGTCCAAGACTATCTGCCTGGGCCGCTGAGTACAGCCGGAGCCCAGCCCAGCAATTGTCAACGTCCAGGGATTCCTCCCACACC